>CM069442.1:29605301-29994574 GCA_035610835.1 Ophiura sarsii
CAATTTGTGTCAGACAATGATTGGAAAAAACATATATTTATATATGACGGCATCAGGACAAGAAAAAACCGCCTCTCAGAAGGGCAATCTGTAAAGGTTAACCATTTGTCAAATTCAACACCATACTTCTATAACATTTTGTGGTGTGCCTTAACACTATATTAACCATGCATCTATTTGCACTAAACTTCTTAGTAAATAAGATCAAATGTGTATCAAAATTCCAAGGCAGCGAACGCGAAAAACCCATCCCTCCCAATGGAAAAATTGGTAAAGGGGAATTTTTTCCAATACACCTGAATTGACTTTATTTAACTTCACCAGGCAGCGATGTTGTAGCCCCAAATGTATACCAACCTGCCAAAACAAGGGCCTACTGAGGGACTTGTACCCACCCCCCCCCCCCCCCCCCCCCCCTTGAAAAAAGAAGACAAAATCACTGAGTTGGCCAAACACAACGTCAACAACAACAATATCGTGGCAAACAAAGATTGGAAAATCACATGTATATATGACGGCATCAGCTCAAAACAAAAAAAAACATTTAAGAATATTAATAATTACTTTAATAAAGAATGCAGCAAAAAACCTTCCAATAAATCGTACTGGTACCGACCAAAAGCCTAACCCATTCCCCTACATACTCACACATTCAACCAAAAGGACTTACCGTCGAACCAAAGCAGACGCATCAGGCCAAATAATTTTATTGCATGGTAGAAATGTCGAATATATGACAGGAACTCTTATATAATATGCTGCCGTAAGGACACAAACTGGCATGATACTAAATCATTCTCCAGATCATTGGTATGAAGAAGAAAAAAAACAGTGTTGATATGGCTCATTGGAACAATCACCATTTAGAATATTGATAATGTCTTTAATAAGAATGCAGCAAACACCTTTCCAATAATCCTTCCGATACCGTCCAAATGTGTATTGATGTATCAGCCCGAGTGCAGATTCCGAAGGGACCTGTATAAAATTGTTTATCAAAACAAAGCAAAAAGAAGACAACAGAAAGCGAGCAAAAAGAAGCAAAAACCATTTTGACATGCAAGAACATACATTCTATAAAAAGGCAATTAAAGACAAAGATACACAAAAATGTAACCTTGTGATGGATTTATCCAGGACCGCGGGTAGGCTTTGGGTAACTGATGCAGGTAAGATGCAACCCAGCCGCATCTTGGCCCCTTAAAACCTAATTTAACAACTAGTTACAAAACCCCCATAGATAAATGGTTGCTACCGACATTATAAACTATTGATGATCATATTCATAGCTAAGTACTGTTGATGTAAACGACTTTATTGATGCGGCCACACAAAAGGTTCTCAATCCTTATACACCTGTTTAAAACAGATCAATGCCCGACCTTCAAAACCCGTGATAAACACCATGAGCTGGTCAAAACATGACCTATACAATTAGCGGGTTATTTTAAAACATGCATCGATCAACATGTGTGTTGATTAAATATGGATAACAGAGTGCTGGTCTTTTAATAAAGATGTTACAGACCTTAGCCCAGCAGAAAATGGCTGACACCAAAGTGCCTCTATATACATAAAGCGTTAAATATTAAAAATTATAATTGCAATGATCTGTACAATACAATTGACATTGTTGGCGCACATGCTAGAAAAAACCTATTGATATCACACGCCCGATGGCTATAACCCCAGTTGAAAAAACTCTACCAAAATTATCAAACAAACAATGCTCACCGGCTGATCCCTGCAACATATTTGTCAGTTCTGCCACTGCTCACGCACTTCATTTTCTCAGGCACTCCGTTGCGAAGCTGCTGAATTCGGTCCAATAGAAATTCCAGCGTTACTACTGTTTCCGGTGACTGGCGCTGACGTCATTCCCGCGAACCTGGAAGTTTATGACCCCGTATTAGCTTGGTTTTCCGTCTCTTGTTATGTTGCTCAATATAACCGTCAACGTCATCCAACTCCTGGTGCAGAGAATCCTCCGAAACTACGTTTAAAAACAAAGAATCCCGTTCGCCCACATTCACAGAACAGCCCGCCATTTTCCGAGTCCCTGGTCCATGGGTTAATATTTTGCGGGAAGAGCCTTATTGGCCCATGACTCTAGATACTGTACTGAACGTTGCTATAAAGATGCTATGATAGATGACCCGACTTGTAGTCGTACCTTATCCACTACCGCCTTAAGTCACATTATGAAAAAACAAATCTCGTCAGCACAACAATGAAATGTTTTCATAAAGGTTGAAAATTGAACAAACCAACGGATGGCATTATTTTTAGTCGATCCTCCAACGAGATAAAGATTCACGATACTTATCAAAAACAGTAGGCTGGGTGCTAGTAACTATTGCAGGTGTCTAACACTAATAAGAGAAGGACAATTCGTCCTATCCACAAACAAAAATAGATAAACCAGCCCCTGTCGAAGATGACAAGACTAGGAACATTTTTAGACATCCGTATGGCATGCTGACAAAACGCAATATGAGAGAGTGGGACACAGTGAGTACAGCAAAATATAGCAACACTGACCTCTGAACAAAGGCAATTTTCGCGGGCCAGTTAACACCAAACCTGAATAGCAGAGTGGGTTGCAAACAACCACTTGAGCATCCCAAAAATCAATGCGCTGGGCTTTATATCGCTATAAGCAAACCAGAATAATTTAGATTTCATTAAATAATTCTTTATTATTTTATACATGTCAAGTGTTATAGAGAAATTCAAGAATTCAGTTTTCAAAATATGTTTTTAACTTCATATATTTTATCAGGTGGCTTTTGTGAGACAGCATCTATCCGGAATATTTGAACGAGAGCAGAATTGGAAAGAGGCGGCGAGCATATTGGTAGGAATACCTCTGGAATCAGGACAAAAGTGAGTGTTTTTTTGTTTCATGATGTGTGCATTTCAACATGACGTGTCCTTTTTGAGCTAATGTAACCACAATTACAGTAGATTCATAGACCGGTTTACCATTTCAGTATAGGTAATATCTTTCAATTAAGGGGGGAGGCACTGATTTGAAATCTTAATCTGATCATTGACACATTTGGTTCTATGCTTCCCTGTGTTTTGAATCGCATCATAGGTAATTCATATCCCGAATGGTGACAAAGTTTAATTGTATCTTTGTCCAAATTGATTTTCTTTCTAATTTAATCCTCATCTATGAAGGAAGATTAGAAATGATGATCAATATGTGTCACTTTTTAAGATGGCATGTTTGAATAGAGCGCTATTTGCTTGGGTAGTTAAAAATCATGCATGGACGCATTTAATTTGAGAAATTTGGAAATCCTCATTCAAGTGAATATTTCTTAAGGTATTTTGCCATTGTTTTCATACTTTAACAGTTTATGTCAACTCTTGCAATGAATTAAAAAAAATTGGGCATAATTCTGTTATACCCTACACACCAACATCGGTAGTATGCGTCATTCTTAAAAATTATGCACTATGAATACCTCTGTGAAGGGTATAACAGAATTACTCCAAATTTTGTTTTATTTTTGAACCTGATACACGAAACAGCCTTTTATTTTTAACGCAAGGAGGATATTTCTTGGCCATATATTGCTAGCTTTGAAACAGAAGCTTCCATTATAATTCAAATTGTATATGAATCACAAGCAGAAACCATCAAATGTAGGATGTGTATACTTTCTATCTACTGTCTTTCTTGTAATTAAGAACTGTAACTGTAAATCATTGATTGGCCCTTTTGAGCAGAGCACTTCGTTTACGTGAGCCACCAACTTAATTCAAACTAATCGCTCGGTTCATAAATTTTATTAAGATACTAGAGCTGTCTAAGTTCAGTTATACTCAAACCGCAAAACCTGAGAACCGCACTAGTTTCAGTTATACTGAAAGATCGCAATGAACAAGTAAACTGAACCGTGAATATCCGACTACTTGGTAACATATTTGTGCTTGTCTTCATGTTTCAAATTATAGGCAGTACTCGGTAGACTACAAGTTGGAGACCTATCTGAAGATTGCTCGTCTATACCTGGAAGATGACGACGCAGTCAAAGCAGAAGCCTACATCAAGAGAGCTTCTCTACTACAATCAGATTCTAAGAATGAACAACTACATGTACACTATAAGGTTAGTAAAGGCATGATTGATACAACCCTCCCTACCGCGGAAGACGTGGAATATTCCAAGAGTTCTCTTGTCTTTGTCTGGAAGATGATTTTTCTTGGCCAACTGTTGTCCAGCTCTATATGTATATGAGGGTGGATCAAAAAGTGTTGTCACTTAGCCCATGTTTCTGAAGATGGCCATACAATTTCAAAAACTACAGACACATTCCTTGAAGAAGCTTCCCTTGACGTCTATCTATACACCGGTGCATCCTATGCATCCTCCACTTCTCGAAGCAGAGGCGGTACTCCGAAGTAGGGATTGTCTCATCTCTGAATGTACAGCTTTAGCTAGGTATTGGATCCTTGGCTGGGAAAATGGGGAACTCAGGAACCTGGTTCTTTGGAGGGAAATTTTAGGTATAACAATAAAAAAATACATAAGAATTTGATGGGAACTTTTCTCCATGAAGGGACATTTTTAAAGTTAGGTTCACGGGAAATTTTCATTTTTTTCTGGCCCTGCTGGGATCCTTGAAAAAATTCTCCCAGTAATCTTGGATTTGATTGTTGGGAAAGAGCCAGAACTAAATGATTCGCCCTCACACCAGGCTATACCTTCAGAAGTGTTAATTCTATCAACCTGTTTCTGTTGTGCACCAGGTTTGCTACGCCAGGGTATTAGATTACAGACGCAAGTTTATTGAAGCAGCGCAGAGATACAATGAGTTATCATACCGTACCATAATAGCTGAGGAGGAAAGAATGACAGCACTGAAACATGCTTTACACTGCACTATACTAGCTTCTGCAGGTCAGTGAAACATTAGGCAAACAAAATGGTTTAATAGTTTGATCAGCTTCGAATTGACAAGAGCCGCCTTACGGGGGCTGCGCCCCTTCGGTATAGCCTCCGTAAAACTGCCGTAACTTCTTCATTATTCAATTAATCTATATAAAAGTATACATTCTTTTGCAGGAAATGGTTCAATGAATCCAACCATGATCATGAAATTGACCATATTGGAAAAAATTATAAAAAACACGTTTTTGACCCATTTTAGGTTTGGAAAAGATAATTCAAAATATATTGTGTCAAATGTTAAAATGGGTCAAAAAACATGTTTTTTGTGATTTTTGTCTCGCCTGATGTAATCAGAAAGAGACTATGTTATCACTATTTCTGTCCGCCGTGTGCCGTGTGCTAAGAAATACCTTTGTGACGCGATATCTGGAGATCCGTAAGGCCTATCGTGATGGGACTTGGTGGAGGGAAGGGGGGGGGGGGGGGGGGGGGGGGGGGGGGGTGGTGCGTTCTGTTGCTGATTGATTTTTCAAGGTCATTGGGGGTCATTCAAGGTCATCGGGGTCAAATATGCTTAAAACTTTTGAGACGCGTTGTGACGCGATATCTAGAGATCCGTAAGGCCTATCTTGATGGGACTTGATGTCAGGGAAGGGGGTGGGGTGTTCTTTTGCTGATTAGATTTTCAAGGTCATTGGAGGTCATTCAAGGTCATCGGGTCAAATATGGGGTCAAATAAGATCCGTAAGGCCGATCTTGATGGGATTAGGTGGAGGGAGGGGGTGGTGTGTTCTTTTTGCTGATTAACTTTTCAAGGTCATCGGAGGTCATTCAAGGTCATCGGGGGTCAAATATGGGGTCAAATATATCAGTAAGGCCTATATTGATGAGATTTGGTGGAGGGAAGGGGAGTGGTGTGTTCTTTTTGCTGAATAAATGTTCAAGGTCATCAGAGGTCATTCAAGGTCATCGGGGGTCAAATAAGATCCGTAAGGCCTATCTTGATTGGATTTGGTGTAGGGAAGGGGGGTGGTGTATTCTTTTTGCTGATTAAATTTTCGAAGTCATTGAAGGTCATCTGGGGTCAAATAAGATCCGTAAGGCCTATGTTGATGGGATTTGGTGGACGGAAGGGGGGTGGTGTGTTCTTTTTGTTGATTTATTTTTCGGGGTCATCGGGGGTCAAATATGGGGTCAAATAGATCAGTAAGGCCTCTCTTGATGGGATTTGGTGGAGGGAAGGGGGTGGTGTGTTCTTTTTCCTGATTAAATTTTTTCAAGGGCATCAGTGGTCATTCAAGGTCATCGGGGTCAAATATGGGGTCAAATCATGGGTCAAATAGATCAGTAAGGCCTATATTGATGAGATTTGGTGGAGGGAAGGGGAGTGGTGTTTTATTTTTGCTGAATAAATTTTCAAGGTCATCAGAGGTCATTCAAGGTCATCGGGGTCAAATAAGATCCGTAAGGCCTATCTTGATTGGATTTGGTGGAGGGAAGAGGGGTGGTGTATTCTTTTTGCTGATTAAATTTTCAAGGTCATCAGAGGTCATTGAAGGTCATCTGGGGTCAAATAAGATCCGTAAGGCCTATGTTGATGGGATTCGGTGGACGGAAGAGGGATGGTGTGTTCTTTTTGTTGATTAATTTGTCGAGGTCATCGGAAGTCATCTGGTGTCAAATAAGATCCGTAAGGCCTATCTTGATGTGATTTGGTGGAGGGAAGGGGGTTGGTGTGTTCTTTTTGCTGATAAAATTTTCAAGGTCATCAGAGGTCATCTGGGGTCAAATAAGATCTGTAAGGCCTATCTTGATGGGATTTGGTGGACGGAAGAGGGATGGTGTGTTTTTTTGCTGATTAAATTTTTCAAGGTCATCAGAGGTCATTCAAGGTCAAATAAGATCCGTAAGGCCTCTCTTGACGGGATTTGGTGGAAGGAAGCTGGATGGTGTGTTCTTTTTGCTGATTAATTTTACGAGGTCATTCAAGGTCATCTGGGATCAAATAAGATCCGTAAGGCCTATCTTGATTGAATTTGGTGGAGCTGCAGCATTCCAAATTTAAGGGGCGCCATTGGGGCCCTATTCGTGGTCAGATGTTGGTACCTCGTTTCATTGATCAAAAGGGTGCTAGCTGGTCACATTGAATTTTTTCACATTTGAGGGGTGCCATTGGGCCCCTATTCGTGGTCAGATGTTGGTACCTTGTTTCATTGATCAAAAGGGTTGTAGCTGCTGTACTATAAGTCTAGGAAATCTTCGATAATGTGTTTGATCAATGGAACAGGTACCATCTTAAACCCTGGGAGCTGCAGCATTGTTGAACAAGGTCAGAACTTGAAGGGCCATAAAGCGGAAACGATTCGTTTGTGTTCCGCAATTTTTTTTAGTACTGGGTAACATTTGAGCATCCCTTAAGGTATTACATCCCTTGCATTAACTATAATGCATACCTCTGTGACAGTGCTACATTGTATCATATGTTTCATCATCATTTCTTTCAAGTCACTTTTAATGAACAGGCGAGAAGCGCCGTTCGAGAACCGCCTTGTTTCCAAAATGGTCAATTTCATGATCATGGTTGGATTCATTGAACCCTTTCCTACAAAAAAAATGTATACTTTTATATAGATTAAATGAATAATGAAGAAGTTACGGCAGTTTTACGGAGGCTGTACCTGAAGGTGCACAGCCCCCTTACAACAGTGACTGATTACAAAAGGATGTTGACACACAAAAAAGGCCTAACTCATTATGAGTTACTCATCTGCTTAATTACTTATAAATCTTGTGCAAATTTAAAGTGGAGATTCACCTGAAATGGGTTTATTTTGCCAGATCGGTGATGCTCCCTAAAATATGATATTCGCTGCAGATTTTTCACTTCTGTGTTTATGGCGTCGCCATTTTGAAACCCCCATGACACAAATTTTAACATAAGATGGCACCCAAACAAGCAACCAAGACTTAATCCGGAACACCGAAAATATCACCTGGATCCTGGGAGCAGGAGCATTATTTCCTGAAAATGACGCCCCAAATATTATCTCTCCACACAGGTCAACAGAGGTCACGAATGTTAGCAACTCTCTTCAAAGATGAGCGCTGTCAGCAGCTTCCCTCGTACGCTATTCTTGAGAAGATGTATCTCGATCGGATCATCCGGGGAGGTCAGCTCCAAGAATTTGCCGCAAGACTACAACCTCATCAGAAAGCTACTATGGCTGATGGTAAGTCAATCGAGGCCAGAAAATTATTTGGAAATAACCTTAGTGAATTTAGAGTGAAAGTTCATTTGTGTTAGTAATCAAATAATTTGAAATTGATCTTTCGTTTCAACACAAGATAATTATTACCTGGAATTTTCAGGTGTTGCTACACCTTTCACCAGCAGACTAGCTAATGACTTAAACTGACGGTTTAGACCTTTAGGAAATGTGATGTAAGAATCGGGTTATAGACTCTCCGTCTTTGTTGAGTGATGATGGTTGGTTGGCTCTGATGTAAGTTGCCTCCTTGACCCCTCTCTTGAACCAACGAGGATCCTTATCCAAGATCTTAACTTTGTCTAAGTCCACATGGTGTCCTGGAGACTCGATATGGATGTGTTGGGTGGGATATATCGCACGAAGTGGAACTAGGATGTCTGTGCTCGAGAAACCTGGTATTTAATGAGTGTTCGGTTTCTCCGATTTATGTCTTGAAGCAAAGACCCTAAGTAGTCTGACCCTGGCAAGGAATCAGATACACAGAATGTTCGCAAATTTGAAATGATTCTGTAACACCCTTCACATTGCCTTCACTGTAAGTGATAAAGTGCAAAAAAACACATATGGTGCGATGACTATTCAAGAATTATGCAAAACAAATCAAACTCAAAAGTGTAAAACAAGACCTGAAATTGACACAACCCAGATACAGGTTGAAATTCTGCTTCAGATAGGAAGCTACATTTAAATGATAGGGGATGACACTGATAGATGGCGCGTAGTTGGATTGTCAGGGACTTTTGTCGTCGTCTGCTTAGGTATAGATTTAATTGAAGTTTACAGAGAATTGTTGGAAAGAATCCCGACAAATTGTGCGGTTTCAAAAATTATGATAACACTTTTGTGTTGAATTTGGATTTACAAGCCTGTAAATATGAGTTATTCACATTTCATTGTTTGTTTTATACTGAAATTCATTTTGTCATTTCCCATTGAATATACACAATAACGTCATTGTTTGCTTCGAACGGACTTAATGCAAGTTTACATAAATTCCTTGCATATTCTCGGAAGCTGTTGATGAGTCACCGCTCACTTGAACATGACATAACCATAACTGTTTTAGAGCACACTGATAGATGGCGCTATAAAACAGGACCTGTCATCATTTACGTATCACGGTATAGGAATTTTTATCCCAAAATTAATAGAATCCCTGAGCATTCCAAACCTTGGGGAAAGATCCTTCCCCAACTTTTACTATCATTTTTTCTTTTGGGTCGAGGAACTAAACAGGATTCTTTCAGTGCGTACGTTATGCATTACACCCACTTACACAAAAACAGGGTTGTAGCTACATTAGTCAGCACCAGTCGGCAATAACCGGCACTCGGCTTGACCAACCAGAATTTCAGGTCTTGCTGACCAGCACTAAAATGACAAATTGATTATTTTGTTCCTTAGAACAGCTGTTAAATGCCATTATTGCCACCAAGGCTCAAGATAATCAGGCGCTGGGCAATTTTACCCCTCTGTCCTCCTGCCATAGCGCCCGGTAATGCTGAAAAAATAACAACCGAGTACTGATATTTGGACCAAACCAGCGCCTGTTGACGATCAGGAAGCTTGCCCAAGACATCGAATTTTAGATTTGACAATGCTGCCACGCTGGATTTAATAAAAAAAGTTAGCTCCCGGTAGACTGAAAGTAGCTCCCGGTTCTCAATAAATTCCATGATCCGGGCGCTACTTCTGAAAATGTAGCTCCCGGTAAAAAAATCTGTTATCTTGAGCCTTGATAGCCACCAGATGAATATTTTGATTTAAATTTCGGCCAGGCACTAAATGTTAGCTACATACAACCCAGCACAACAATTAGGAGTCTTCTCTGTGTATGGATGAACAATGTTTCGCAATTTTGTTGAATTTACTCCAGTAAAATACAAAATCAGTTAGGTGCTAAGGTATGGGTTGGTGGTTTCTTATGGATTGGTCGAGGATGACACAAATTGAACACATGTATGCTTACTTATATTGCCCACAGGTTCCAGTATTTTAGACAGAGCAGTGACAGAACACAACTTATTATCTGCCAGTAAATTATACAATAACATCACATTCGAAGAGCTTGGGGCATTACTAGAAATTGCACCAGTAAAGGTAGGTGAAACGTGTCTCAAAGAAATATAGGTTATCCTTGTAATGGATTAGAAGATACAACGGTTTTGCGATACTATTTTGATACGCTACAAACTGGATGTCATGCACCAACTATTGAATTAGAATAGGCCAGGTGCGATTCCCTTTTGTCCGTTTGACCTGGCTACACGGGTAGCCCCTTAGGGTGCACTGACCTTGGAAAGGGTATAGGTATATGCTGCCCTGAAGACACCCCCCCCCCCTCCCCCCTTTTCATCCGCTTCTGCTTGCTCTTAAGACCCCCCTTTTAAGCCTGCATCAGCTCTTTAAGGATGTTCCTATGGTTAACTTTTTCTTTGATATTTTAATAGAGCTTGCTGAGCTCCACAATACTCTGAAATTTGAGCTTGATCTGAGGTACGGTTTTATAGATATGACAATTGTATTGTCAAAAATGAAGCAAAATTGAAGTGTTCATTTCTTTTGTTTCTTATTGGGTTTTTTGACCCCCTAGCAAAATAATTAATCTATGCAAAAATGTGTAATTCATTTTTACAAGAAAAGTATATATGCTACAAAGCTGAAATTTTGGGAGCTTGTTAATTATAGTTTTTAGAAAATTCCCTGTGCTGCGGTAAGACATCTGCATACTTAATTATCTAAGGAAGCTTTAGGTCATTAAAAAAGCAGGCTAATTAATGCACTTAATTTATTTTTTCAAATGGATGCACTTTCCTAAATGTATTGCTACTTGGTGTATATGTTGGTTTTACAGCTCTCCTTAATTATTGACCTGCGGGAATCTATTTGGGTTTTCAATAGTCAATAAAAATTTAGAGCGAAAACAAAAAACTAAATTTTCATAGAAAATTTTACCTAGGGAGTAAAAAAACCCAATACAAATCCAAAGACAATAGACTGCTCTCTGTTGGCCAAAAAACAAAACAAAACGAAAGAATTCAAAATGACTTCAACTGGTTATTTCTGTAGAACCGTGCACCCAATTCACCTCCAGTAAAATACCTTTTTGTTGTACTCAACCAACGCTACCTTATACTTGAATATTTTTTGATAGCCATAGGACTCCCGTTTCATTGAAAATTCAAAATTTTCATTCCAAAGCCCCCAATTTTTCTCACTAAACAAATTTGGAAAAAGTCAGTTCTTTAAAAGACCCTACTTTTTGAAGAAAATCAGTTCTTAAGACCATCAGTTCTTAAGACCCAATTTTTCGTCAAAAATCAGCTCCGCTCTGAAGCCCCCGATTTTGAAACCTTGGATGGCTCACCCCTACCCAAAAATAAGTTGAGTGCCCCCCAGGTAACCTCTATATGACCAAGATTTACCCCATATTGAAACCTGATGCTTCTTGCTCTGATAAGAAGCACAGTGTTGCCAGAGCTATTGTAATAGGTAGTCTTTACTCTATGTCAGATCAAGTTTGGAGGTGATTTCAGTGCGTATTCTAGTGATTAGACAGCACTTTCCGCACCACAGTCAACATTCTTCTATAATCATGTGGATGCAAACTCCATCGTGTTGTTATTACGCACATGCGCACTGATGTAGTAGGCGGCAGAGTGTGGGGGGGGGGGGGGGGGGGATGCCCCCACCTAAATGTTCATGCCCCCACCCCCATTGAAGCTTGCATGAATGAAGTCTGGTTGTCATATTTTCAGGTAGGTGACTAGGCCCTACTCACATTCCATCAAGATTTTACTACAGTTTTAACACTTTCCACGCGGCAGGCGTCTGCAGACGACATTCCAAAATGTCTCAATCTGTTTAGAAAATGTCAAAATGGTTAAATTTCATAACTATATTTGGAATCACTATGTGAAATGCATTGAAATAAGTACAAACATGCCTCGTATTGGTTCAGTGATCCTTGAGATAGACTTTGAAAATTAGAAAAAAGTTTCTGAAAATCTGTTTTTTTATATGGTAAAACCAATAGCCGCATGGAAAGTATTAAAGTAAAACAAAGGGTCAAGGGGTTTACAAGAGCTTCTTTGCAGAAATCAAATAACTTATATGTTATATTCATTTATATAATAAATTTTATACAAATTAAAAATTTTAAATGGAGAATCCGGGTATTGAACCCAGTCCCTGTTACATGCTAAGCGAGCGAACTCTACCATTTGAACTAATTCCCCTTTCGACATGTTTCGATGATTCTCAACTAATTTATTATTTATTTATTATTATTATTCTTTTATTAAGAAAATGTTTGTGTTGATGTTTATCTAGATAACCAATTTTCGACCAAACTGACCCTTATGAATATGTGTTTTTAGGGGGTGTTTGTTTTTTGGGGTTTGTTTGTTGTTGTTGTTTGTTTGTTTTGTATTTTGTTTGTTTGGTGGGGGGAGTCCCTCGTCTTGGCATAGGTTCATAAAGTGTGTACGATTAGATCTTCCGTTGATAACCAAAGAAATAATATTAACACATATATATCATTATTTGATGAGTCCTAGATGATACTGATCTGTATCATGAACTTTGCCTACCAGATAAAATTAGTGTCATGACAATAGCAATACTGCAGTAATATTTATCAAAATATCCACCAATCATAAAAGCTTAATCCAGCCACAGAAATCATACAGCTTATCTATGAATTCCGCCAACAATGGCATCATGTGATGTTGATCCAGCCCATCATCAGCCAAACAGACCAACAGACACCATTTTGCGCATTATATTAATGGGTCTTCGCCGAGTGGAGTTGATAAGATAACGGTGAGTTTTATTCAATTTTGACAAATAAGTCTCTTTTCTTCACATTCAAATAGGATTTCCCTCATGAATAGTCAAGGTCTAAAGGCAGGATTTGAAGGTGTGTAAATTCAAAAAACTGGGTGTGTATAAGTATTTGTGTACAAAGTATAGGCCATGAGGAAAAAACTGGGTGTGTAAAAACTGTATATTTACAAAAGTGGGTGTGTAAAACACTCCCTACACGGCTGGCTGCCTCAGCCCTTGCTCATATTTCAATATGAAGTAGTGACATAATTCAACATACAATTTGATCTCAGATCAAGTTGATCATGAGCTTTTTCTAGAAATCTATTTGTAATTTTCAATTATTTCTCTCTATGGTAGCTAGTTGAGATATACTGAAATTACATTGTCCTCTGAAATTAGGCATCACTTTATAACATGTTAATATTTGAAGTTAAGATATGATGAGAGATTGAAAATAGTGAAAACAGGCAAAGCAAATTGATTATAATAATTCTATAAACCTTGAATGTTATCATGTTATTCTTTGACAGGAATAACTGATATCCAAACTAGAAGATGGCTGCTCAGATCAATGCAATCGGCAGAAATAAACTCAAATTTGTTAAGCAGATAGGATCAGGAGGTTACAGTGATGTGTATCAGATGACATGGAAAAGTAAGAAAGGAAAGATTGACATTGCTGCCAAGAAATTAATCCGAAATGACAAACATGAGCTGAATATCATGTCCACTCTTGACCATCCATACATCGTGAAACTTCTTGGTGTGGTAGATGAAGAGATAGATTTCATGCTGATTTTGGAACTTTGTGAAGGTGGATCGCTTCGATCTTATCTTGATAAACATCAAGATAAACATTTCCCTGAAGATGAATTCTTCTCCTGGGCAAAGCAAGCAGCCATACCAGTCAAATATCTCAGAGAAATGAAGATTGTACACAAAGACATTAAATCCCCGAATTATATGATTACGGGAGGCAATGTCTTGAAGTTAGGCGACTTTGGATTGGCGAAAAATAATATAGCGTGTACTATCAGCAAAGCGACGGAGTCCGCTTCTTACCCGTGGATGGCGCCAGAGCTTCTTAGACTTGGCAAACTCTCTCCATCATATGATCTTTTTGCACTTGCGGTTGTTCTCTGGGAAATATGGACAAGGGAGTTTCCGTTTTTTGGTATGGAGAGTCAAGCCGTCCTTTGGAAGGTTTGCAATGATAATGAACGCCTACCTATTCCAGAAGACTGCCCTCAATGGTTGGCTGATCTTATACAACAATGTTGGGATTCAGACCATCACAAACGACCCAGCATTGATGAAATCATAGATGTGGTAAGTGATGTAAATGCTGTATAAATTAACACAACATTTAGAAAGACACATGATTTTCTACCAGGGGAAGGGGCATGAAAGTTTGAGATAGAGCAAAGTTGGAGGGGGGTGGGGTTGTCCCTGAAGTTTGAAGATTTGTTTATGTTTTTAATGTATTCAGATTCAACAATGTTATTGATACACCTTTCAAAACTCCTAGACACACTATTAATTCCATTTTCCATGGATATACAATAGTGGCATTATCGCATTACGCTAAGCTAGGATTTTGCTTTCTAATAGGATTTAAATAACAATCAATGTTTAAGATCGTCAATGTGAGAACTTTCATGGATCATTATTATTCCTTCTGTATCTACTATTTCCATGGTTGTATGAACCGTGTTACCAAATTGTCCTTCATATCATGAAACAGGTGTGACTTGTGTCTGAAAATCTTAAACAAAGTTTAAATTCTCAACAAGATGGCAGCTAATCCAAAACATGGATAACCTACAGGGTGAGTCAAAAAAAAGTGTACCCTAATTGAAAAAATCAAAACAAAAAAAAATTTGACCACAAAATCAAGGCAAACAAAACTTTAAATGATTGCGCCATTTCTTTGCTACCATCTGGAGAAAAAAAATAACGCTATTTGATGATACCGTTAAGTAAATATGACTATTTCTGTACAGGAGCTGTTTTTGTCTCGCCTGATGTAATCAGAAAGAGACTATGTTATCACTATTTCTGTCCGGCGACCGGCGTCAGCCGTCTGCCGTGTGCTAAGAAATGCCTTTGTGACGCGATATCTGGAGATCCGTAAGGCCTATCTTGATGGGACTCGGTGAAGGGAAGGGGGGTGGTGCATTCTGTTGCTGATTGATTTTTCAAGGTCATCGGAGGTCATTCAAGGTCATCGGGGTAAATATGCTTAAAACTTTTGTGACGCGTTGTGATGCGATATCTAGAGATCCGTAAGGCCTATCTTGATGGGACTTGATGTCAGGGAAGGGGGTGAGGTGTTCTTTTGCTGATTAGATTTTCAAGGTCATTGGAGGTCATTCAAGGTCATCGGGGTCAAATATGGGGTCAAATAAGATCCGTAAGGCTGATCTTGATGGGATTTGGTGGAGGGAAGGGGGTGGTGTGTTCTTTTTGCTGATTAAATTTTCAAGGTCATCAAAGGCCAATCAAGGTCATCGGGGGTCAAATATGAGGTCAAATAGATCAGTAAGGCCTATCTTGGTGGAGGGAAGGGGGTGGTGTGTTCTTTTTGCTGATTAAATTTTCAAGGTCACCAGAGGTCATCGGGGTCAAATATGGGGTCAAATAGATCAGTAAGGCCTTTATTGATGAGATTTGGTGGAGGGAAGGGGAGTGGTGTATTCTTTTTGCTGATTACATTTTCAAGGTCATTGGAGGTCATTCAAGGTCATCTGGGGTCAAATAAGATCCGTAAGGCCTATCTTGATGGGATTTGGTGGACGGAAGAGGGATGGTGTGTTCATTTTGTTGATTAATTTTTCGGGGTCATCAGGGGTCAAATATGGGGTCAAATAGATCAGTAAGGCCTATCTTGATGGGATTTGGTGGAGGGAAGGGGGGTGGTGTGTTCTTCATGTTGATTAATTTTTCGGGGTCATCGGGGGTCAAATATGGGGTCAAATAGATCAGTAAGGCCTATCTTGATGGGATTTGGTGGAGGGAAGGGGGGTGGTGTGTTCTTTTTGTTTATTAATTTTTCGGGGTCATCGGGGGTCAAATATGGGGTCAAATAGATCAGTAAGGCCTATATTGATGAGATTTGGTGGAGGGAAGGGGAGTGGTGTGTTCTTTTTGCTGAATAAATTTTCAAGGTCATCAGAGGTCATTCAAGGTCATCGGGGGTCAAATAAGATCCGTAAGGCCCATCTTGATTGGATTTGGTGGAGGGAAGGGGGGTGGTGTATTCTTTTTGCTGATTAAATTTTCAAGTTCATCGGAGGTCATCTGGGTCAAAAAAGATCCGTAAGGCCTATCTTGATGGGATTTGGTGGATGGAAGAGGGATGGTGTGTTCTTTTTGTTGATTAATTTTTCAAGGTCATCAGAGGTCATCTGGGGTCAAATAAGATCCGTAAGGCCTATCTTGATGGGATTTGGTGGACGGAAGAGGGATGGTGTGGTTTTTTTGCTGATTAATTTTTTAAGGTCATCTGAGGTCATCTGGGGTCAAATAAGATCCGTAAGGCCTATCTTTATGTGATTTGGTGTAGATTCAAGTCACTTCTGATGAACAGGCGAGACGCGCCGTTCGAGAACCGCCTTGTTTCACCTAAAACACGGTTTTTAATTTCAAGCTTAACAAGCTTAATAATGTTTACTAGGATTATGATGTAAAGCATTACACATCTTGTTTATTAAAAGAATTAAGTAGACAATACACTTGTTCAAAATTGTCCCCTAATAGATTAAAACAATAGACAGCTTTAAGGCCTATTTATGACACAATTACCACACTTTAATCATTTCATAACAAAGGAATTGATCCTTTCGCTGTCGGTATTGTAATTTTTTATTGGTCGTATCTTATGAAATATAATGGTCAAGATCTGGAAAGCGTGTTCGGACGTTAAATTGGTCACTTTTATTCAAAACAGCGTAACATAAGTTTCCCTCAACCAATCTAAACCAGATAAAATTCATATTAAAGCTAATTGATTTGTCTTTATACCGTAGTATATTGTTTTGAAAACAAACAAATACTTTTTCTAAAAAAAATCGCTGAAGTTGAGTACACTTTTTTTTTAACTCACCCTGTATATAGTCTATAGTATAAGCAGGGATCTACTGTACATTCCCCTGTAGGATATCCCATCTCAAGGCTGTTGTTTTTGTGGCAGAGTGGTATAATTAGTTCGGACTTGTGACTCAAGGTGTAACTGAGTGATGGACTCCAGAAATTATCTGTGACTTGGTCCCATTGAATTGGCATAGAAATTCATTCAATTGACTTCACTTTTGAATCAAGGTGAAGGTTATTATGATTTGACACAGATGATTTTGGTGACTCATTTCTAAATAATATTTCACAAATAATTTGTGTTTAGGATGCTTTTTTATAAGTTGATGGATGAACATATTAGACAATCAAAATTGCAAATCAACAACAAAATTTATTGGGGGGAAAATCATGAAAAAAATAGACAAGTATGAGAATTTAGATTTAATTTCACCTGCATTTTCATCCTCGATGCTTTATAAATGATGTTGTAGCCATAATATTGAATCATTTGCTATAATATCTACTGTATGTTGATTTATTATTATTTTAATAGATATTCAAAGAAGAAGCAACAGCAGCAGCCGCAGCAGTAGCGGCGGCGGCAGCAGCAGCTGCAGAAGAAGCGGCAAAGAAATCCAGACAGCTACAAATTATCAATGGTTTTTGGAAGTTAGAGAAGGAATTTGGCGAGTTCGGACCAGGTAAACTGAATTATGGAATGGGTATGGTGGTCAACCTGAATGGAGATGTGGCCATTACCGACATATATGCATCACAGGTAAAGGTGTTCAGTAGCGATGGAGAGTACAGATTCAGCTTGGATACTACTCAAGGATGGGAACCAAGGACAATATCACATCCTCATCAAGTTATTGTCAATTCAAACAGTGATTATTTTGTAACTGATAATACTGAGTATATTAGGGTATACAAGGTAACGGGTGCATTTAAGGGTAAATGGGTGTCATCAAACCCACAGTCATCCTCTCATTCTCCATGCCTGTGTGGCCTCTCAATAGATTCAAGTGGGAGTATTTTGACAGGTGATACGAGCAATAAGTGTATTAACACACACAGACAAGATGGTACCCACATAACCAGTATCGAGGTAGGCATTGAGCCCTGGTATCTTGGAGTTACAGCCCAAGATAAAATCATTGTTGCTGAGCGTGATAAGCCTCCACAGATAATAAGCGATACTGGACAGGTCCTGTGCACTCTGAAGCATCCTGTAAATTATGGCAAATGGTATCCTAGTGGTGGTGTATGCGTATACTGTTATGAAGACATCATATTAATTGCTAACTGGACAAAAAATCTTAATCATATTTTATGCTTTTCTGTATCTGGTGAACATCTAGGTAACATTGACCTACACACATTGACATTTCCAAGGGGCCTCTCATTAGTAAATGATGGCAAGAAACTAATAGTTTGTAATTGGAGTAATGTGCAAGTCTTTGCCAAAAGCCAATAACTTTGTGGCCCCTCATTCAACATGGTTACTCTCATAGGTAACCTCTGGAAATGTAAATACCTGAGTTTTTTTAATGTAATCTTTAAATTCTTTTATATGAGTATCCAAACCAACAAATTAGACATACAATATATTCAGATTTTTCTATATTGTGGGTAAACCAAACCCGGTAAATATAAATACCTAGATTTTATATAATGGTAATCATTGAATAGGCATACCAAACCCTTTGCAGTTTATGTGGATGTTTCAGAGTGCTGTAGCTGCCAGAACCTACAATAATAAATCTTTTATACTCTAAAAGAGCCAGCTTTTCCAAGGACCCTTAAATGCTTAATTAACTTATTAACCATTCATTATTATTCTCAGTCCAATGGAAAAGTTTTTATTTCACCCTTTGGACATTTCTGTATTGTACAAATAGAGGCTTTCTCTATTTATATTATATATGTATGTCAAAAAAAAAATTCTACTCTATTTTATTAACTTTACCACAACAATTTTGAAGAAAAAAAACCTGATTGTAATTGGAAAGTGACATATAAAGCATATTCTCAGAAATTGTCTCATTTCAGCACTGAAACGGCAACGCAATGTTTGAACACCGTATTGTTATTTGCATTCTGGAATCGAGCAGTGCAATGGAAAACAATAATAAATGCTCCCACATGTGTACTACTACTTTGTTTCTGTACTGATGTAATGATAGAATAAAGAATGTGACGTTTCAAATGAAAATAACAAGAATCTTTGTGTATTACGGTATATCTAGATATCATCCATTGTTTTCCATTTTCTGTATACAACTTGTGCCCTTATATCTAACCATACAATATGGAGAAGAAAAATGATGTATTTATTTTGAAAGTAATTTTCCATTTCCGTTGACCAAAATCTCTCTCTGGCTTTGACCACATCAGAACAAAAGTAAAACAGATATTAATTATCATTTACTATACATGAGTAGCTATGATTTAGCTCTAATCATGACAAGTCACAAATGCCACGAGGCTGACATTAGCGATGTTATGAGGGAGGAGGTAGAACTTATTGAATGACCCTCATAGATAATAATCCTTAAAGTCACACGTAAAAAAAGAAAAAAGTGAAGAAAGAAGAAGCCAATAACAACAACAAAACTATTCAATGAGTTATAATAGTCATACTTATACAACAAGAAATCATACATCAAATACTCTATTGATTCCCAAATCTAATAGCAATTCTGGTAAGCATACATTTCATGCCAGAGCTTCTCATCTTTGGAACAATGTTTCACCAAAAATATGTATTGAGTTGAGAAATATGTCACTAAGTCAATTTAAGTCATGTATCACTACTTCAAACTAAATTATTATTATTTAGTATGGTATTATATTATTTTATATTATGTGTAAATACCTTTTCTTTTTTCCCTTGTAAATAATCTGTTTATGTATGCATAAAATGAGGGCCTACTTGGAAAGCAGTGTTGGACACTAGTGTTGGACACTGAAGTATTTTACCCTCAATAAATAAAGCATAAATAAAAAGATAAAAAACTTGACTAGCCCTTGACTGACTTGACTGGTTTTGTTTTGTTTTGTGTTTTCTTGTTTTGTTTTATGTTGGGTTTGTTTTGTTTTTGTTTGTGTGTTTTTGTCTTGGTGTTGATCAAGATAACTAACGTTGACCAAACCGACCCTTATGAATATGTTTGTTTGTTGTTGTTTTTATTGGGGGGGGGGGGGAGGAGTTCTTCACCTAAGCATATACAGTCAACACAACAAGTAACTGACCATGTAATAAATGTGCTGATAACTCTAAAAGTGTAACACCTACATAAGTAAAAAGTAAAGACTCGTGCCGAGCAAAGCTCGCACGGAGTGCCCATCTCTCTTTCATTAGCGTTTGGGCCAGACTCTCCATGTAATTCTTGGCTGTGGGGGGTTCGCCACTCCTCCCGCACAGCGAGTCTGTTTTACTTCCCAACATGAATTAATGCCGGTACCCAATTATACACCTGGGTGAAGCGTGGCAAGTGCGGTAAAGTGCCTTGCCCAAGGACACAACACGTTGGCACCAACGGGGCTCGAACCCACAATCTTTGCATTGTGGAGCGAGGGTGAATCCGCTGGACCACACGCGCCCTATCATAAGTAATGATATGTAATAAATGTGCTGATAACTCTAAAAGTGTAACACCTACATAAACATATCAAATTATGAAGTTGTTGAGAAATTTCTCCTCTTTAATTGAGGTATTGCATGCTAAGAATGGTTGATTATTGAGGAAGTTGCAATCCTAAATGTTATGTCAAGTCTAGTTTTCATGCGGACTCAGACCAGCAAATTATTGATTACTGGTAGTGGTACCTGTAGTCCTAATTCACCGGTCGATGCCCAGGTTGTTGGATAATCGACCGGCCGCATTGTTACGGTTGATCAATACAGATTTGACCTTACATTTGGGATTGTAACTTCCTCAATAATCAACCATTCCTAGCGTGCAATATCTCAATTAAAGGCATATTATGTGATCTTTAGCGCCTACTATCATTGATTTTACTATGAAAGCAGATTTTCTTGCAGATTTGCATTTTTGATCATAAATCATAAAGATCATCTAAGTTACAGATCGATATGATTCCTAATAACTTCAAAATCATGGTTTGAAAATAGATTGTACCGTTGCGGTACAATCTATTTGTCAAATTTCACTCTAAATTCACTCTAAAATCATGATTTAGAGGTTATTAGGAATCGTATCGCTCTGTAACTTGGGATATATTTATGATTTATGAACTGAAAAGAATTTTATGAAAAGTAAATCTGCAAGAAAATCTGCTTCCAAATTTTATATGTTTATGTAGGAGTTTATGTAGCACATTTATTACCTGCTCAATTACTTATTGTGTTGACTGTAGTGTCATAAAGTGTATACTATTAGATCTTCCATTGATAACCAAAGAAATAATATTAAAGGCATATTATGTGATCTTTTCCAGGGAACGCCCTCAATCCTCAAAAAAAAATTGAAAGCAGATTTTCTTGCAGATTTACATTTCTGATCATAAATCGTACATACATTCCAAGTTACAGGGCGATACGATTCTTAATTACCTCAAAATCATGGTTTTAGAGTGAAAATAAACTGTCGGAGTCTGTGCCGACAACTTATTTTGATGAAATAGTTTCATCAGGAATTCAAACGAACATTATGAATTTTTCATAGAAAAATTCCAGAATGGAAACTTACTATTTTTCCATACGGGTTTCAACAACTTGTCTGTTGTCTTCCTCAGTGGATTGTGTTCAAACACAATCCACTGAGGAAGACAACAGACAAGTTGTTGAAACCCGTATGGAAAAATAGTAAGTTTATATTCTGGAATTTTTCTATGAAAAATTCATAAACTTATTTTGACTCTAAATTCACTCTAAAACCATGATTTTGAGGTAATTAGGAATCCTGTTGCTCTGTAACTTGGAATATATTCATGATTTATGATCCGAAATGTAAATCTGCAAGAAAATCTACTTTCTAAAAAAAATCATGAAAAGAGGGCGCTCCCTGGAAACGATCACATAATATGCCTTTGATACTCCATTATTTGATGAGCCCTACATTATTGATACTGATCTGGATTATGAACTTTGTCAACCAGATAAGTAGTTGTCATGCCAATAACATTACTGCAGTTATAATTATCAAAATATCCACCAATCATATAAGCTTAATCAATCAAATGCATCATGTGATGTCGAACCAGCCCACCAGCCAAACTACTTTGTTTCTGTACTCCTGATGTAATTATAGAATAAACAATATGACGTATCCAATGAATAAAGGTTTCTGACGCGTATGCAAGAAGAACAAAGTTTCCAGCTGGAAGTTTCCTCCTGTCTTGAGCTTGCCGCGCTCAAACTTTAGCACAGACTTTTGATCGGTAAATTGCACTTCTGCTTATTAATATGTGATGTATTTTTTACGTCATATTGCACCATTTTTGCGTTACAATTGCCAATGTTTGCGCACTTTGAATAAATTACTCCCAGGAGAATTAAGGGATAGAACAGATGCGATATTCTAAAAATAGTTGTTGCAAGAGTTTAGTGAACTTGAAACTAGATCTGACTAACAAATCAAGGCTAAAGCAGCACATATTTGAAGCTAGTGACCCCATAATGGTTGCAAACAGGTTGATTTATGTTTTAAGGTCAATTTCTTGACAGGCTATTCTGATAAATTGGACGAGCAGTTTGCTGAACTCTGGTTAAGACCAAGAGCCAATATGCAACTCATCATACTAATCAATGCATGAGGTGATAGGCAAACTGTACGACATTCAACTCTTAGGAAACCTATGGGTCCATAGGTAAACCGGTGAAGGTTTAAGACCTCATTTCTTGCATTGATGCCTCTGCCGATGTTAGGTCTATGGCCTACAGTGTGGAATGCCACATTTAGTGGATAGCTGCACTGACCCCATGATAATACAGTCATCAAAAAAAGTAACTATACAGGTAATACATGGATTTTTAACTCTAAAAATATATCCTACCTATAAATATTAAATCATAAAGTTGTTGAGAAATTTATCTTCTCGAATATGAGATATTGCACGCTAGGATCGGTTGAATACTAGTATTGAAGAAGTGACAATCCAAAATATAAGGTAAAGGCACAATTTCATTTTCACATTTTACATTTCAACACGGGGGAGAGCATGACAGGTGGCGTATCCATCGGACCAATACCGCCGACTGTCCAACATGCGCATGCATCCCCAATTGCACTACCGGTAATCGATAAGGTACCAGTAGATGGGTCCGCGTGTAGAAAATGAAAATGTGAAAATGAAAATCAGACCTCACCTTACATTTTGGAGTGTCACTTCCTCAATAATCATCTGATCCTAGCGTGCAATATCTCATATTAAAGGAGACAAATTTCTCAACAACTTTATCATTTAATATTTTTAGGTAGGATATATATTTTTAGAATTAGAAGTCCATTTTATAACCTGTATAGTTACTTTTTTTATGACTGTAGTAAGCGTCATAATACTTTGGATATAATTCCATCAATGCGTGAGTTTGTGCGTGCGGGCGTACATGTGCATGTGTACGTGTGTAAGGCTCTTTCAAAAATGACCGTGCGTCCTGATTGGTCAATCGTGACACGTGTGCATGCATAGTTGTTCCCGCATTTATGATCTGGACGCAGCTTGGCAAACAGCATCAATTATGTCCATAGTATTAAGACAGTGACTATAGTATACCATATTTTGAAGCATTTTGTGTCATAATCCTTACTAATTGTGCGATACATGTATTTGTTTATACAGGCTGAGAAGATTGCTTCCCAGATGATATCTGAGGGCAGAATGAACGGCTTCATAGATCAGATTGACAGCATACTAAACTTTGAATGTAAGTCACACAGTAGGTTTTATGTTGTTTTCACTGTGGAAAACATCTAATGTCAGGTGTGGGTATGGAGGAGATGGGGCTGAAATCAAGGTGGAACAGATATGTCATTGGGGACAACATTTAGTGTGAAGTATGAGAGGGGACTTTAACAAACTAAGATTGTAGGCACTAGGCAGCAGTTGGAGTTTCACAGAAATATTTAGTAAATACCCTGGTGTCATTGGGAATTGAACCTGGGTCCTTAGTGGTGAGATGATTATCAAATTAACCAGCTTCAATTTCTCTCCCAAAGCTGCAATAGTTGATAAAATCGATCACAATGTCTGTCAAATCACTAATTCAATCTAAGTGGGAAAATGTATAAAAATTCCAGTGGTTATGTATAATATATGAAGTAATAAAAAAGTGAGGTGGGGGACAGGTAGAATGAATTCATGTTGTCGTGCGAGTGCAACAATAATGTATCTGCATTTTGCTGTATTTGCAGGAGAAGCATTTTTATGTTTTTCGTACTTATTGTGTTTTTGAGTAAAAATGTAATGTTATGGAAGTATAAAGATTGTTTTCTTTGATAATATAAATTGAACATCGTGTCATAAACATAAGTATTTGAAAAGATATTGACATTTTTAGATAACGTATCTGCTCTAACAAATCTAGTGAGTGCAACAACAACGTATGTGGCAGATACGTTATTATTGCACTGAGATAACTTGAGAAAATATGAGAAATCAGAGTGCAACAACAACGTATGTGGCAGATACGTTATTATTGCACTGAGAAAACTTGAGAAAATACGAGAAATCAGAGTGCAACAACAACGTATGTGGCAGATACGTTATTATTGCACTAAGAAAACTTGAAAATAGACAGGAAACAGAGTGCAAGAACATCGTACGTGGTGATACGATAAAATTGCACTCAGCATACTAAAGGGTTCAACAAAAGAAAGTATACCACTTTGTTTATGTCATTTTGAGTAACTTTCCATTTGTTTTTGTCCAAACAGGCTAGATAGACATTTAGATGAATCTTTTAGGCATAATTTGATACCAAATTTGTCCCCTAACAACAAAGATAAACCTTGATTAGCACCATTTAAAGGAAAATATCCCATTTTCAAAAGTCGCATTTCCAATACACAGCACGAGAAGAATAGGCCAATTGTTAACACACACATATGCCGCGTATTTATCCCGTACTGATCACCACGCATATCCCTCAATGCGCAGGCTAATTCAAATGTAAACTGATGCATGGGTGAAGGATTTGAATGTAAAGGAATGTTATGGATGGGGAGAACATGGACAGATTAACCAAATCATCTCGTGCTGTGTATTGGAAATGCGACTTTTGAAAATGGGATATTTTCCTTTAAATGGTGCTAATCATGGTTTATCTTTGTTGTTAGGGGGAACATTTGGTATCAAATTATGCCTAACAGATTTATCTAAATGCCTATCTAGCCTGTTTGGTCAAAAACAAATTGAAAATTACTCAAAATGACATAAACAAAGTGGTATACTTTCTTTTGTTGAACCCTTTATGAAAGCAGAGTGCAATTCTAACGTAAGTGGCAGATACGTTGTTGTTGCCCTAAGATTAATATAAAATAAAATTGAAGTGCACTTAGGCCAAATTAAATAAATTGTTTGTCTCAAAGCTCCCGCGCGCGTTAGTTTATTGATGGGCATTAGAAAAACAAAAATCTGAAAAAAACTTTTTTTTCATTTCTTTAAAGAAAAAAAAAGAAGAAAAAAAAGAAAATCCCAAAATTGCACCGATTTTTCAGATTTTCATTGATCACATCATCTTAAATACAAAAGTTCACTTTTACAAGGATTTCAATATTTTATATTTAAAAAAAAAAAAAAAAATGCATTCCGCATTAGTTTTACAACAGGAGAGGAGCTTTGAGACAAACAATTAATTTAATTTAGCCTTACGACATTGTTTTTTATTAATTAAAACTTAATTGATTTGTTTTAGAACTTTAAAATTATCTTAAAATGAGCGCAATTACCTACTCTTTCAAAATATATAAATAAGTAAATTTCGCCAAAATGTCACTTACGACATTGTTGCACTCGCACGACGATTTGGTCCTGTGTTATCAAAGGATTATCCTACAAAATATCTCTTATCTGGAACCTATAACATTGGCAGTTCATTGTGACCAACGCAAATTTTGCGTTCCAAAGCCCCAATTCTTCGCAAATTTTGCGTTCTAAAACCCAAACAAAATAAAAAATTTGCATTCTTGCTAATCCAAATTGAACTATAGGCCAGTTCTCAAGCCTTACTTTTTTGAAAAAATCAGTTCCTAAGACCCTATTTTTCGCCATAAAATCCACTCAGTTCAGTTCTGTGCGGCACACCCCTACCCCAAAAAAAGTTGAGTGCTGCTCCCCCCGGATGTATTTTTATATGGAAATAAAGATTGATAGATTGATAGATGCACAATCACCTTGCCTCCCACTGCGCTGAGGCAGGCATGAGCCCCAGGTGCGGCAGATCCTATTTTTCTTGTCATTATTTGGCCCACATTTACCCTGTTATAGTATATTTGTCTATCATGAGACATTGATGCAACTGTTTGTTAACTGATTGCAGTGCATAAACTTGCAGGCCTGCCTGAAGCGCTGGCAAATACACTCAGGCAGATGAAACATACGCATGCATGCATCGAGGGTTAATAGTGCAACGAAGGGCTATCTGCATTTTGGTATCAAAATGATCCGCACAAGAGAAGGATGACATTATGAGAAAATTGTAAATTTATTTCAGTCAAACATGTAACAATTATAATCTTAAATTAATTGTTCACCTTATCGAAAATGTTTGAATAGCATTTATTTAACTTGTCAAAACCAGAGGGTGACAATGATGGGTACAAATCTTTAATTCACTTTTTCTCAAAATGGCCGAAATAGCCCTTAGTTACACTAAACCCGCAACTTGTTGCGCCTGTATTATAGTTATGTCACTGTCCGGAGGAAGGGAAATAGAGTATAGCTTTATTGCTACAAACCACCCCGGCAATGTCTTGCTAAACGTCCCGTAACTGATGTGCGCATGCTCATACCAATTAAAACGTGTTGTCGTAGTACACAGTTTATTCCGTACGGGACATCTAGCAAGATATAGCCACCACCCCGAATTTAGGTTAATTATCATCGCTGTTCTGTCAAAACCTTGCATCTCCCTTCGGCCCTTCAGAATGTATAAAGTAATACTTCCTATCTATAACCTTTGGGCAGTCTGCTCTAAACATGTTCAAGGGCCAAAAACACATCTATCAAAACCTTTTAAGTGCTCTTGCCCCTGAACATGTATAAAGCAACTCTTCCAATGCATAACCATTGGGCAGTTTTAATTTATACATGCTTAAGGGTCAGAAAAACAAACAAGGTTTTGACAGAACAGCGACGTTGTGCACATACTAACATCCTATATTTCATCATGTATGTTTTCAACCATTTCAGCTCGTGAGACTCTACCGCAATGGGACAAGCAGATTCAGAGTCTTTGTTTCCAAGTGAACACCATTATAGAGAAGATTAACCAGCATGCACCTGAATGGACATCCTCTATATCGGAGAACCAGATGGTGCATTAGTTAGTGTATTATGTACGAGGACTGAGAAATTAGTGGTGTTTGAGTCAGAGATGGACTATGATGTGAACCCAAGTAAACAGTCTCTGTATCTGACAACCAGATGGTGCATTAGTTAGTGTATTATGTATGAGGACTAAGAAATTAGTGGTGTTTGAGTCAGAGATGGACTATGATGTGAATCCAAGTGAACAGTCTCTGTATCTGACAACCAGATGGTGCATTACATTACATTGTATATGTACAAGGACTAAAAAAATGTGGCGCTCAAGTGGGAGATTAACCATGGTATCCAGCAGGCACCCAAATGTACAGTCTCTGTATCAGTGAGACAGATGTTACACTTTAGTCATTATGTGTTTGAAGACTTGGAGATGCGTGAGGCTCAATCAGAAACAGCTAAACAACAAGTAAATCGATCTTGGCACACAAATTCGACAACCCCTGATTGTCGAATTTTATCGATTATATTTCATATAATTTTTGAAATCTCCCCGATTGGTGAAAAGAACCTCCTTGATTGCAGTGCAGGATGTTGGCAGCTCTGTGTCAAACATGGGTTCTATCACACTTGTGTTTCCTGTCACCGGTGTCTAATGTTTCTCATTGGGGGGGGGGGGGGTGGGGGTTACAATATGTGACCCAACGCGAGTCACAATGAGGGAAATATGAATATTGAGTTATTTATATCATGATGTATTTAAGGGACATTTATATAGTACCAATGTCGATGTTATAACACATTCCTAACTAAAGTTACGGATTATTGAAAATCACTTTGTTACAAAAGATCAAATACAAATTGTCGAGTTATGGACATTTAAAGATTTGGTTTTAATAACAAATCAATGGAGTAAATGAAAACTGAATACCTTAAATTGCAGTTTACCGCTAGGTTTATTTCAAGAATTTTAGTTTTTGGTTGGAAAAAAGATGTATCAAAGATCAGAAATAACACCTTTTACGAATTTGACTTGTTTTGACCATTTCCCTCATTTGTGCTCATCAAATTAGCTACTGCCGCATTGTGCCCGATTAAGTCATGTTGGGCCTCCTATGTGACCCATCACATCAAAACAGACAAGTTGAATAGCAAACCTTATTTGCACAAAGTAACAAAAGAAGATGAGGTAAAAACTTTAAAAAAACTTTTAAAAAAATATTCTAACCTATAAAACTGCATGAAATGATGTGTTTCATGTTCAAAATCAATACTGTAAAAGTAGAAATTTTCGTGAGGTTTTTATTGTTGCGAATTTCGCGAATCAATCCTTATCCGCGAAAATATAAACTCGCGAAATTTATTGACTTCCATTGACTTTTGTTCACAAATGTTGAAAATCGCAAAAATAAAAAATCTCGAAATGCCTGTTATGACCATTTTCGTGAAAATATCTTCTCGCGAAAATATTGACTTTTACAGTAGGTTAGGCATCATTTTACAGCCATCAATTTTCATTTCAGGAGAAATTTGGTCTGCTCTGATGTGACCGGTCATATTTGATTATTACAAAACTCAATGAAAACCCAGCTTTATTAAAAATATAGGTTGCGGACTACAGGGCTCCAAGAACTGTAAATTCTAACAGTAGGGCACTGACCTTGTTTAGTCAGTTTATTATTTTACCATTGGAACTTTGAATGAGTGACTTTATAATCGCATCTCAGTAATACGAAATGTATCAAATGTATCAACCGCTGTAACTATTGAACTATTAATAGGATGTATATAAAAGTATACATTTTTTGAAAAGGAATTGAGTCAGAGAATCCATTTTTGGTAATAAATGTCACTAAAAATACTGATTTTTAAAATGTTGACAACGTAACAAAATCAGTTTTTGGTAAAAAATGCCGAAATTGCACCAAATCATCTAAAGACCCTTCTCTAGGAACTTCGTTTAATTTTTTAGTTTTTAATTTTTTGACAACAAAAAGTTTAAAAAATGCATTTTTGAGGTAAATCTTTTTTTGCCACTTTTATATACATCGCATTAATAGTTAAAAAGTTAAAGCGCTTGATGAATGTCATATTATTAGGGTTAACACCCCCTTAAAGTCACATTCAATCATTGGCCTTTCCCACAAAAATTGAGGTTTTGTACTTTTTGTAATGCAATTAGCTGTGTAGTATCTTGTATAATGTTCCATTCATGTCAAACCCTATCAAGGCTACATTTGCATATTGTTTGTAAGTGATTAAACATTACGCTAGCTTTAAGCAATTGTAAATTATTGATGTTATAATAAACTATGTTTGAGAAGAGTAACATTGCTATGGACATTGTGATGTAGATGCTACTTATTATTTTGGAGGTTGAAGTTAGGTGATGGAGAAAACCATTTTCTACAGGCTAACAGACCTCCCCCTACCAAAAAAGGATCCTCTGGAATTGCTTTTCCTCTCTAACGAAGTACCCTCAAAATAATCACACTCATCTAACATCTTAGATTACTTGCATAATATAATTCTTATTTTTTTTATTCAAAATTGGTAATCACACACTTAATTGATCACACACTTAATTGGATGGATTGCAAGGACGATACTATCCAAACAAATTCCACAGTGTTTACGAATGTTCATCTCATTTTCAAGCTGAAGCTTCCAGCAGTGCCTACTTGCATCAAGTTTTTAGCACATCTCTTCATAAATGCTTGAAAAGATGTTGAGCAGTCCAACATACTGTGGCAAATGTTTGGATCATCTAAATGCAGTGTTTAAATGTATACAGCCTCGCAATTGTATATAAGATTTTTTTTTACAAGTTTACCGATGAATATATAATTTTTCAAGTTATAAAACATCAGTTATAGACTTTTTACATGATTCTTTTTTTTAAATGAGGTAGCTAATATGAATTATTGCAGATTTTTAACTTCCCCTGTATATTACTTGAAACAGATAAACCCTTTTAAAAAAAGAATTGTTTTTTGAAACAAACCACATACCAAAGTGTATGAAATCTAACTAAACTGATTCAATGGCCTGTATTTTGTATATTTCGTGATGTATGTACAAGGTGTCCCTAAAAAAGGGTGCAAATGTTTACCCAACTTGTTCTAACATTTGGTGTAAGATGTTTAAACATATTGAAAGACTAAACACTTGGCTTTCAGATGCTGCTTATTTCATCTGATTCGGATTTGTCAATCCTGATATATGGACAATTAACTAGAGCTATCCAAAATCGATGTTGTGCCACTTTACAGTTTCAAAGGTTTACTACTAAGATTTCCACTTATAATAGAGTGAGTGCCTGTGTATCCAAGCAGAACTGAATAAATAGATGTTTGTTACATGATTCGAACCAGTCCTTTTGATGAGGTTTCACAAAATGTTTATTGGGCCTACATTTTCAAAACAAGACAGATGTCCATATGGCAGGGGTGCGGCCTCAATTTTCATTAGAAGAGAGGGTGTTCATGGTATTAAAATATCATCAAACAAGAAGTCCAGCGGAAGTCACCAGAGAGTTCATGGTATTAAAATATCATCAAACAAGAAATCCAGCGGAAGTCACCAGAGAGTTTGCCATTCATTTCCCAAACACTCAGGTACCATCTATGAATACACCTACAAAGGAGTATTGGAAATACTTGGTAAATGGTGCAAGCACCAATGAATAAAGAACATTCTGGAAGACTAAGAGATGAAAAGTGGCAGGACACAGTTACACAATGATAACGTGCAGCGTGTACTTCAGAGGGATCCCACAATAACTGCTCGTAGAAATCCCTTACCACATATTCCGAGGACACAATTTTTGTTCCTCAGTCTCTTTTAAACAATTCTGGTCAAATGCCCACCCCAACGTTTCAAGACGATTGATGCCAATGGATAGACCAATGATAGTATCGTTTTGACGCTCATAATCATTCTTTCTGTAAAAGTGGCACAACATCGATTTTGGGTAGCTTTGATAAACTGGGTATCTCAGGATTGACAAATCCAAATCCGGTGAAATAAGGGTCATTCTTCAGAAATGTCACATTTCATGTCCCGACACTTTGATATCCTATATCTGGTAATTTCGTTACACTTGAATACTTCTTTTAGTATATTTCTGTTCATAAACATATTCCCCATCATAATAAAATCATAAAAGGCTGAAGAATTATTTTTTTATATAACATTTGTCAAATGTTTGATGCCAATACCTACAAACACCTATGTCCCGATGGTTACACATAAAATTTCCGATTGCCATATTAATTTGGTTAAGGGTTTCTTTTTCATGAAAATACTCATAAACGCTAGTTATTAACAATTTAAACGTATTTCATCCAGCCAATTATGGAATTATATGCCTATTGGAGCTTAATTTACCAGTTTTTGTCGGGAAATTTCTGTCCCGATGTTTTGCGTCATCTCCGTCACGGGCCGTATGCAGCACCATATCATTGGAAATAAAAGGAGAATAGAAACACTGGTTTGACCGTTTGAACTTGCACATAAACTTTAACACACGCGAGATTAGTACGCGCTATTATTTAGCAGTATATCAAAAATCGGGTTTTGTTGAAACATTGTATGTGAATATTTTTATTCAGTGTTATCTCCGAACGCTATAGAATCAATTAAAATATGTATTCATTGGATTTTTAGGATTATTGGTAAAATAAGAGTAGTGACCACTAATGATACCCGTGAAGTAGACTGCTAGACATACTTTTCCGGCGAAGCTATACCGGCCAAAACTTAAAATCGTCATCTCCGTCACGTCATTTCCGTCACATTTTCCGTCATCTCCGTCACATTTTCCGTCATCTCCGTCACATTATTCGTCATCTCCGTCACATTTCGTTGATTTTCTGTGTGACAGAGATGACTTTACATGCAGGTCATCTCCGTCACATGAGTATTTGATACTCATAATGTGTAAAATAATACAGCATTGAACACGATTATCAGTTGTAATTTATAAATAAATAAGTGTTCTCATACTAACTTAACTGAAATGTATATTCTCTAAGAGGGTGTCGATGAAAAATAAAGTGACAGTCAACATTTTTACCAAAAATCGGTACTTTTGGGGGTTGTAAACTTTTGCGAAGTTTTAAAATGGGTATGTTATACTGAAACACTAAAATAGTTGAATTTATTTGAAGAGAATACTCTTTATTTTATAGTTTGGGATATGTACATGTATGTCAATTTCTAGTTTGGAGTCATGTACATTTTCTAATGAACTTTTTATACTGATAACGTGACGGAGATGACTCCAGCGTGTGACCACCCATTAAAAGACAGGGAAGAAATCAATTAAATATCCGTAAAGATTGCGTCAAACATGTTTTTAATATGTTACAGATGTTTTATCTTTGTGAACAAATATTCAAAGCTAGAAAAAATTGAAATTTAAAACCGAGTTTCTAGAAACTCAAAATGTAACATTTACTGAAGAATGACCCATAAACGGCAAGTGTTTTCCGTTTCCGTGTGTATATAAACATTAATTAATTAAAATGAAACATTAATTAATTAAAATTATTTATAGTTAGATCAGCTCCAAATTTATTGAAGCAGCGCAGAGATACAATGAGTTATCATACCGGCTATAATAGCTGAGGAGGAAAGAATGACAGCACTGAAACATGCTTTACACTGCACTATACTAGCTTCTGCAGGTCAGTGAAACATTAGGCAAACAAAATGGTTTATAGTATGATCAGCTCCAAATTTATTGAAGCAGCGCAGAGATACAATGAGTTATCATACCGTACCATAATAGCTGAGGAGGAAAGAATGACAGCACTCAAACATGCTTTACACTGCACTATACTAGCTTCTGCAGGTCAGTGAAACATTAGGCAAACAAAATGGTTTATAGTATGATCAGCTCCAAAATGTATTGAAGCAGCACAGAGATACAATGAGTTATCATACCGTACTATAATATCTGAGGAGGAAAGAATTGTTTAATAGTTTTATCAGCTTCAAATTGACAAGAACCTCCTTATAGCAGTGACTGATTACAAAAGGATGTGGGCACGCAAAAAAAAGGCCTAACTCATACTCATCTGCTTAATTACTTCTACTTCTTGTGCACATTTAAATATGATATTTGCTGCAGATTTTCACTTCTGTGTTTATCGCGTCGCCATTTTGAAACCCGCTTGACCCAATTTTTAACAAAAGATGGCACCCAAACAAGCAACCAAGACTAAATCCGGAACACCGAAAATAACACCCTGGATCTCGGGAGCGGGAGCATTATTTCTTGAAAATGACGCCCCAAATATTATCTCTCCTCACAGGTCAACAGAGGTCACGAATGTTAGCAACTCTTTTCAAAGATGAGCGCTGTCAGCAGCTTCCCTCGTACGCTATTCTTGAGAAGATGTATCTTGATCGCATCATCCGGGGAGGTCAGCTCCAAGAATTTGCTGCAAGACTACAACCTCATCAGAAAGCTACTATGGCTGATGGTAAGTCAATCGAGGCCAGAATATTATTTGGAAATAACCTTACTGAATTTAGAGTGAAATTTCATCTGTGTTGGTAATCAAATAATTTAAAATTGATCTTTTATTCTCAACACAAGATAGTAATGACCTGGAATTTTCAGGTGTTGCTACACCTTTCATCACCAGACTAATGACTCGAACTGTCGGTCTTGACCTTTTTGGAAATGTGACGTAAGAATCGGGTTATAGACTCTCCGTCTTTGTTGAGTGATGGTTGGTTGGCTCTGATGTAAATTGCCTCCTTGACCCCTTTCTCGAACCAACGAGGATTTTTATTCAAGATCTTTACGTTGTCTAAGTCAACACGGTGTCCTGGAGACCCGATATAGATGTGTTGGGTGTGATACCTCGGACAAAGTGGAACTAGGACGTCTGTGCTCTATAAACCTGGTCTTTAATGAGTGTTCGGTTTCTCCGATATATGTCTCGAAGCAAAGACCCTAAAATAAGTAGTCTGACCATGGCAAGGAATCAGATACACAGAATGTTCGCAAATTTGAAATGATTCTGTAACACCCTTCACATTGTGCCTTCTACTACTACTACTTATGTCGTTCTCGAACGGTCTTCGTGATGGCTCGCCAAACTACTCTGTCCCTCATGCATGCTTTCATCTCCTCATCATTCCTCAGTCCTGTGTCTTTCGCCAAGTTGTCCAAGTATGTTAAGGCTGGGCGGCCAACAGATGTGTGTCCGTGTTTGGGTCTCCATAGCAGCAGGTCGGATACAATCTCATTTTCTCTTCTCATGCAATGTCCTGCAAATCTCATCCTTCGATCTGTGATGTTTTCTGATACCTTTTGTAAGTTTCCATACAGGTCTTTGTTTGGTACCTTATCTTTCCAACTAATGTTGAGTGCAGTTCTCAGCATTCTAGTGTAGCATCCATCTAGAGATTTATTCAGTCTGTTGGTGATGGTCCATGTCTCAGCTCCATACAGTAGAACACTTTGAACAGTAGCTTGGAAAAGTCTGATTTTGATTTTTCGACAGAGGCTGGATTTCCACACTTTGTTCAGAGCATTGCAGGCCTTCCAAGCAAGTGCTTTACGTACTTTTATGTCATGCTGGCTACTACCAACCCAAGCTCCCAGGTACTTGAAGTCCTCTACGTTGTCTAGGTTACTTCCATCAGAGGTTTTTAGCTGTACCGCTTGTGCTTGGTGGAATACCATGCATTTGGTTTTCTTGGCATTCATGTGGAGCCCAGTTTTGAGTGCTGCTTCCTCAACATATTTCAGCAACTTCTGTGCCTGCTCCTTAGTGTCAGAAAGTAACGCTATGTCATCTGCAAAGTCAAGATCAGTGACGTTCTTTGGCCCTATTCTTCGACTCTGTCTAGGCTTGAGGGTGAATCCTAGTTCCTCTTCTCTCCCACTGATAGCTATTCTTAAGCAGTAATCAAGGATGATTATGAATAGGTAGGGGGCAAGGGTATCTCCTTGGAGTACTCCTGCTAGGATGTCGAACAGTTCCGTGTCGCCATCAGGTGATATGACTTTGGCTCTTGTGTTTCTGTAAGTTTCATCAATTGCATCTGTTATAACCTGTGGGACACCGTATGCTTTGAGTATCTTGATCATTTTCCCACGATGTATGGTGTCGAATGCCTTTTTGAAATCAATGAATGTTATGACTGCAGAGAGATTATTGGAATGTATACCTTCGATGATTCTCCTGAGTCCAAGAATGTGTGAGGTAGTGCCTCTTCCCTCGCGGAAGCCATTCTGGTTAGTTCGAAGTAATTCATCTAGGTGAGGTCTTATTCTGTTGAGAATCATTCTGTTATATGTCTTGGCCACAATAGAGTTCAGACATATGCCTCTGTAGTTTCCTGCTTGACTTAGGTCACCAGATTTTGGGACTGGTATCAGGTTCAATATTGCCCACTGGTCAGGTTTTTGTTTTTCTAGGAGGGCCTTATTACAGATATCCAGTATTAAATCATCAAGATTGCATCTTGTCAGGAGTTCAGGTGGAATGTTGTCCTCTCCAAAACTTTTCCCCTCCTTGATAGATTTCTTGGCTTTCTGGTACTCAGTGTTATTGAAGGCAGTACACTTAATTGGTAGTTCTTCGAAAATCTTTGGGATGTCTTCATCTTTATCAGTCACTATCGGTGGATTTCCTAGGAGGTGTTGGAAGTGGCAGTACCAATTATTGACACGTTCTTCCTTTGTCTTTCCTTTGAGGATACCATTCCTAGAGGTTTTCCTTCCACTTACTTCATTAATGAGCTCCCAAGATAATCTGTGTTGCATGTTTAGGGTTGCCTTTTCCACTTCTTTTAATTTCTTGTCCAGGTATTCAGAATTTACTTCATCATAGGCTTGGTCGAGTTCTCGTTTACCTGCTTCAAACTCTTGTGCAGACTCTTTACTGTCGTTTGTGACATGTTTCTCATATGTCTGCCTTAGCTTCTTTCTGGCAGTTTCTACTTTTCTACTATAACACAATGCCTTTTGCCTCTTCTTACATATTTTTGGTAGTAGTTTCTCGGCAGTTTCTTGATTTGCTGTGATAAAGTTTCCATATCTCACTGTTGGATTGTCATCACAGGTGTCATTTAGTAGTGTGTATTTGTTTCTGACTTCGACAGAATATTGATCTTGCAGTTCTGAATCTTGAACAAGCTTATTCCAGTTGTATTTCACTTTCTTTGGCTTGGTTTTGCTGTTTGCTCGTAGGCTTAATCTAATCTTTGTGGTCACTATTCTATGATCGGATCCAATACTTGCAAACGAATTGTAGGCTTCTGTGTTCAGAATACTATTTTGCCATTTCTTTCTGATCAGGATGTAGTCAAGTTGTGCTCTGAATCCACTTGGTAGAATACAGGTCCATAGTTTTGTTACTTTCTTTTGGAATCTGGTATTTGTAATATCTAGGTTATTTTCCATTGCAAACTCTTCCAATATTTCCCCGTTCCTGTTTGTGGTTTCATGGTAGGCAAAAGGAGCAATGTTGTTACCAATCCGTGCATTAAAGTCCCCAATTACTGTCAGGAAATTATAGTATTATGGTAGTTTCATTCAGCTCGTCATAGTAGTCTCTTACCTCATCTTCACTTGCCACATTGGTGGGAGAGTATGTACATATAACCGTAGTTTTTGGATTGCCATTAAAGGTTGCTTGAATTGTGCCTTCACTGTAAGTGATTAAGTGCAAAAAACACATATGGTGCTATATATATGGCTATTCAAGAATTATGCAAAACAAATCAAACTCAAAAGTGTAAAACAAGACCTAAAATTGACACAACCCAGATACAGGTTGAAATTCTGCTTCAAATAGGAAGCTACATTTAAATGATAGGGGACGACACTGGTAATGGCGCGTAGTTGGATTGTCAGGGACTTTTGTTGTCGTCTGTTTAGGTATAGATTTAATTGAAGTTTACACAGACTTGTTGGAAAGAATCCCGACGAATTGTGCGGTTTCTAAATTTATGATAAAACGTATGGGTTGAATATGGATTTACAAGCCTGTAAATATGAGTTATTCACATTTCATTGTTTGTTTTATACATTTGAAATACATTTGGTCATTTCCCATTGAATGTACACAATTACGTAATTGTTTGCTTGCATATTCTCGGAAGCTGTTGACGAGTCACCGCTCACTTGAACATGACATAACCATAACTGTTTTGGAGCACACTGATAGATGGCGCTATAAAACAGGACCTGTCATCATTTATATATCGCAGTATAGGAGTTGTTTATCCCAAAATTAATAGAATCCCTGAGCATACCAAACCTTGGGGAAAGATCCTTCCCCAACTACCTTTTTTTCATTTGGGTCGAAGAACAAAACAGGATTTTTTCAGTGCATATGTTATGCATTACACCCACTTACACAAAAACAGGGTCGTAGCTACATTGGTCAGCACCAGTCGGCAATAACCGGCACTCAGCCTGATCAACCAGAATTCAGGTCTTGTGGACCAGCACTAAAATGACAAATTGATTATTTTGTTCCTTGAAACAGCTGTTAAATGCCATTATTGCCACCAAGGCTCAAGATAAGTGAGCGCTGGGCAATTTTCACCCCTCGGTCCTCTTGCCATAGCGCCCGGTAATGCTGACAAATTAACAACCGAGCACTGATATTTAGACCAAATCAGCGCCCGTTGACGATCAGGAAGCTTGCCCAAGACATCGAATTTTGATTTGACAATGCTGCCACGCTGGATTTAATTTAAAAAAAGTTAGCTCCCGGTAGACTGAAAGTAGCTCCTGGTTCTCAATAAATTCCATGATCCGGGCGCTACTTCTGAAAAAAGTAGCTTCCGGTAAAAAAACTGTTATCTTGAGCCTTGATTGCCAACAGATGAATATTTGGCATAATTCTGTTATACCCTGCACACCTACATCGGTAGTATGTGTCGTTCTTAAAAATCATGCACTATGAATACCTCTGTGAAGGGTATAACAGAATTACTCCGAATATTTTGATACAAATTTCGGCCAGGCACTAAATTTTAGCTAGCTACAACCCAGCACAACAATTAGGAGTCTTTTCTGTGTATGGATGAACAATGTCTTGCAATTTTGTTGAATTTACTCCATTTAAAATATAAAATCAGTTAGGGGCTAAAATATTGGGTTGGTGGTTTCTTAAGGATTGGTCGAGGATGACACAAATTGAACAAATGTACGCTTGCTTATATTGCCCACAGGTTCCAGTATTTTAGACAGAGCAGTGACAGAACACAACTTATTATCTGCCAGTAAATTATACAATAATATCACATTTGAAGAGCTTGGGGCATTACTAGAAATTGCACCAGTAAAGGTAGGTGAAACGTTTCTCAAAGAAATATAGGTTATCCTTGTAATGGATTAGAAGATACAACGGTTTTGTGATACTATTTTGATATGCTACAAACTGGATGTCATACACCAACTATTGAATTAGAATAGGCCAGGTGCGGTTCCCTTTTGTTGGAAAGGGTATTAGGTATGTGCCGCCCTGAAGACCCCCCCCCCCCCCCCCCCCCCCTTTTCATCCGCTTCTGCTTGCTCTTAAGACCCCCTTTTAAGCCTGCATCAGCTCTTTAAGGGTGTTCCTATGGTCAACTTCTTATTTGATATTTTAATAGAGCTTGCTGAGCTCCACAATACTCTGAAATTTGAGCTTGATCTGAGGTACGGTTTTATAGATAAGACAATTGTATTGTCAAAAATGAAGCAAAATTGAAGCATTTGGTTGTTGTTGTTGTTTCTTATTGGTTTTGTTGTTGTTTCTTATTGGTTTTGTTGACCCCCTAGCAAAATAATTAATCTATGCAAAAATATTTAATTAATTTGTACAAGAAAAGTATATGCTACAAAGCTGAGATTTTGGGAGCTTGTTGGAAGCAGGGGGCATGGGGTGCCCCCACCTAAATTTTCACGCCCCCCCCCCCCCCCCATTAAAGCTTGCATGAATGACGTCTGATTGTCATATTTTCAGCTAGCTGACTAGGCCCTACTCACATTCCATCAATATTTTACTACCGTGTTAAATTAAACCATAGGGTCAAGGGGTTTATAAGAGCTTCTGTGCAGAAATCAAACAATTTATATTTTATATTCATTTATATAATGAATTTTATACAAATTTTAAACATTATAAATGGAGCATCCGGGTATTGAACCCAGTACCTCTCACATGCTCAGCGAGCGCTCTACCATTTGAGCTAATTCCCATTTCAACATGTTTCGATGATTCTCGACTAATATAAGAAGGAAAGAAGAAACAGTAGCAATACAGTATATTAGTAGATTCTTTTTGTTTTGTTTTGTTTTGTTTTGTTTGTTTTGTTTTGTTATGGTTTTTGTTTGTTTTTTAGTGGTGGTATTTATTTATTTCTATTCTTATAGATAACCAATTTTTGACCAAACTGACCCTTATGAATATGTGTTTCTAGGGGTGTTTTGGGGGGTTTGTTTGTTGTTGTTGTTTGTTGTTGTTGTTTGTTTTTTTGTTTTGTTTTTGGGGGGGGCCGTCCCTTGTCTTAGCATAGAGTCATAAAGTTTGTACGATTAGATCTTCTGTTGATAACCAAAGAAATAATATTAACACATATATCATTATTTGGTGAGCCCTAGATGATACTGATCTGTATTATGAACTTTGCCTATCAGATAAAATAAGTGTCATGACAAACATTGCTGCAATTATAATTAACAAAATATCCACCAATCATAAAAGCTTAATCCAGCCACAGAAATCATACAGCTTATCTATGAATCCCGCCAACAATGGCATCATGTGATGTTGAACCAGCCCATCAGCCAAACAGACCAACAGACTCCATTTTGCACATTATATTAATGGGTCTTCATCGAGTGGAGTTTACATACATTTCAATAGATAAAGGTGAGTTTTATTCAATATGACAAATAAGTCTCTTTTCTTTACATTCAAATAGGATTTCTCTCTTAGTCAATATAAAGTAGTGACATAATTCAACATACAATTTGATCTCAGATCAAGTTGATCATGTGTTTTTCTAGAAATCTATTTGTAATTTTCAATTATTTCTATCTATGGTAGCGTACATTGTAGCTGAGATATACTGATATAGACGTTATTCGTAATTGGCGATTTCATGTCAAAGAGGGAGACATACTCGATGTCACGCCGATGAACATACAATCTCGTACTTTTACTGCAATATAATGAACTGTGAACTTCTACATTTTCCTAGATAGTGTCGGTTACCAGCAAACATTTCATTTCAAACTTGTGGAATAAATAGTTTATACGTTCAAGTTTATTTCACGAGTGTAATAAGGTCAAATATTGAACAGCTCAGAAGTATGAAGAATTTTTATGATTAGTGCAAAGTTCACCACATTGAAAAACTCTCGTCTCGGCTACATAGCCTCGTTTTCGGAGCACTAATTGCTCTGAGCATGCTCAGTTGGATAGCAAGGCCCTCTTTGATGTAAGTGCGCCAATTACGAATAACATCTAAAGATTCTCCTAGGAAATTAGGCAGCACTTAATTACATGTAAATATTTGAAGTTAAGATATGATGAGAGATTAAAAATAGTGAAAAGGGACAAAGCAAATTGATAATAATAATTATATAAAACTTGAATGTTATCATGTTATTCTGACAGGAAGTACTAACATCCAGACTAGAAGATGGCTGCGCAGATCAATGCAATCGGCAGATATGAACTCAAATTTGTTAAGCAGATAGGACATGGAGGTTACGCTGATGTCTATCAGATGACATGGGAAAGTAAAAATGGAAAGATTGACGTTGCTGCCAAGAAATTAATCCGAAATGATAAACATGAGCTGAATATCATGTCCACGCTTGACCATCCCAACATCGTGAAACTTCTTGGTGTGGTAGATGAAGAGATAGATTTCATGCTGATCTTGGAACTTTGTGAAGGTGGATCACTTCGATCTTATCTTGATAAACATCAAGATAAACATTTCCCTGAAGATGAATTCTTCTCCTGGGCAAAGCAAGCAGCCATACCAGTTCAATATCTCAGAGAAATGAAGATAGTACACAAAGACATTAAATCCCCGAATTATATGATTACAAGAGGCAACGTCTTGAAGTTAGGCGACTTTGGATTGGCCAAAAATAATATCGGGTGTACAATCAGCAAAGCAACGGAGTCCGCTTCTTACCAGTGGATGGCGCCAGAGCTTCTTAGACTTGGCATACTCTCTCCATCATATGACCTTTTTGCACTTGCGGTTGTTCTCTGGGAAATATGGACAAGAGCGTATCCGTTTTTTGGTATGGAGAGTCAAGCCGTCCTTTGGAAGATTTGCAATGATAATGAACGTCTACCTATTCCAGAAGACTGCCCTCAATGGTTGGCTGATCTTATGCGACAATGTTGGAGTACAGACCATCGCAAACGACCCAGCATTGATGATATCATAGATGTGGTAAGTGATGTAATGTAAATGCTGTATAAGTTAACGCAAAATTTAGAAATACACATGATCCCCCCCCCCCCCCCCTCTCCCCCAAGATGCTAATAGTGGGTCCTAGTGCCGTAGAACAATAAATATTTAAGACAAACAAATACCATATTTGATGGCATTTTCATGTTTTTCAGGTAGCAGTTCAACTTGTCCCACTTTTTAGAAATCTCAGTGTTGTTTTATTATGTTGGTCAAGTCACAGGTAAAACCATAATACATCTGAAACAATTACTATGGGCAACATGTTGTAGATCAAATAAAATAAAGATTAAATGACAAAAAGGCAACTGTGCTCTTCTGGATTGTTTAATCAACTCCAATTCTGCTCCCTCACCCCACCCCCTCCTGCAAAAAAGAAAGAAATCAAAATAAACACTAAAACAAAAAATCAAAAAGATATGATGGAGAGAGTATGCCATGTCTAACGGCAGTATCCTAATAGATTTTCTAGTAACAACCTACTCAGATACAGATAATAGAGGTTATCCATGTTGCCATGAGCAACAGAATACAAGCCTCATAATTTGGGGGGTTCAAAAGGGGAGGCAAGAATTTTGTTTAGGGGGCATAAAAAAAAAAGATCGGCGCGAATGCGCCTCAATTTTTTGTGCCATTTTACGCTAAAATTGTCAAATTTGGTCTAATATTAACTAATTTGGTATGAAAATGCGCTGGGCGCAAAATTTAGCTGTTTTATGTTAAAATTGTCAACATTTGGTCTAAATTAACCTAATTTATTAAGAAACCTTTTATGCTAAAATTGTTAATTGTCATTTTTTTCTAATTTTAACTAAATTGAAATTTGTTGGGGTAAAAAGTGGGGGTGTGGGGGAAAACAAATGTTGGTGGGGCAAATTAAATTGCTTGCAAATTATAGCTAAATTATCAAATTACACAATCAAATTTGCCTTATGAGTTCCCCAGACTGCCCCGCCTTCATATAATGCATCAAAGACAATCAAATTTTATAAGCCAAACATACTCTGCCACAAATATCAAGTTGTTATTGGCTCGATATATGAGCAGGGATAAACACTTCATGATACTATCGCTATATCATTTAAATGTATTCAGATTCAACAATGTTATTGATAAACCTATTCAAAACTCCCGCCAAAAACACTACTGTTTTCATGGCTATACAAAAGTGGCATTATCGTGCTAAGCAGGGGGTAATTAATGATTTTTGGTGACTCATTTCTAAATAATAGTTCACAAATAATTTGTGTTTAGGATGCTCTTTTTGAAGTTGATGGATGTACATATCAGAAAATTAAAATTGCAAATTAATAACAAAATTTATGGGGGGAAATCATGGAAAAAGATAGACAAGTATAAAAATTTCGATTTAATTTCACCTGCATTTTCATCCTTGATGCTTTTTAAATGATGAAGTTACCATAATATTGAATAATTTGCTATAATATCGAATGTATGTTGATTTATTATTATTTTAATAGATATTCAATGAAGAAGCAACAGCAGCAGCGGTGGTGATGGCGGCAGCAGCAGCAGCATCAGCAGAAACAGCGGCAAAGAAATCCAGACAGCTACAAATTATCAATGGTCCTTGGAAGTTAGTGAAGGAATTTGGCAAGCCCGGACCAGGTAAACTGAATCATGGAATGGGTATGGCGGTCAACCTGAATGGAGATGTGGCCATTACCGACTTTAGTGCATCCCGGGTAAAGGTGTTCAATAGCGATGGAAAGTACAGATTTAGTTTGCATACTACTCACGAATTGAAACCAGGGACAATATCACATCCTCATCAAGTCATTGTCAATTCAATCGGTGATTATTTTGTAACTGATACTACTAAGTATATTATGACATACGATGTAAATGGTACATTTAAGGGTAAATGGGTGTCATCAAACCCACAGTCATCCTCTCATTCTCCATGCCTGTATGGCCTCTCAATAGATTCAAGTGGGAGCATATTGACAGGTGATACAGGGAATAAGTGTATTAACACACACAGACCAGATGGTACCCACATAACCAGTATCGAGGTAGGCATTGATCCCTGGTATCTTGGAGTTACATCCCAAGATACAATCATTGTTGCTGAGTCAGATAAGCATAAGCCTCCACAGATAATAAGCACTGCTGGACAAGTCCTGTGCACTCTGAAGCATCCTTTAAATCATGATGTCTGGAATCCTCGTGGTATGTACTGCTACGAAAACATCATATTTATTTCTAACCTGGAGATAAATCATATTTTATGCTTTTCTGTATCTGGTGAACATCTAGGTAACATTAACCTTCACACATTGTCATTTCCAGTGGGCCTCTCATTAGTAAATGACGGCAAGAAACTAATAGTTTGTAATTCGTATAAGGTGCAAGTCTTTGCCAAAAGCCAGTAACTTTGTGTCCCCTCATTCATCATGATTACTCTCTAAGGCCATGCGTTTTGAACTCGCCACCCTTTGCGTTGCGTGTCCGATTTTTAACATTTTACGCCATATGCACTTCAAGTTAGCATATCACTCTAACTACTTGCCCTACCCCATAAAAAGTATACTTTTGAAATTAGGGTAAGACCTAGTGGTAACATGTTATGATTCACAATGTTCGATTTTTTTTTTTAAATCCTATATTTATTTGAGATCCATGTAATTCTTATACCTACCCATGACATTATATACTTTGCATTTTTGAATTCCTCATGACATTGCTAACAAGGAAATCTATGATTGTCAAGGGTTACTATATTGGTAAAATAACCTACCGGCTGATGAATGGGCCCCAATTTTTTATTTCTTTTTAGATTTTACACTAATATTTTGCTAACTATGCCCCCTACACTGATTTAAACTGCATTTTTGAATTGCTCTTGTTGAGAGCTTTCCAAAAATGTATACTTTTGCTATCATAGATTGAATACGTTTTCCGTTAGAGTAATTTATATAAATTGGGGTTAATATTTGCGTTTACTGTGTAGCGAATAGGGAGAAAGCCGATGATCATGTGACTTATCCATAATTAATAGTTGTTACATAAGGTTGACAAATCTGTTAAAACTCGGACATAAAGATTATTAAATAACCTTTAAGAAGAGACCAAAATCATGTTTGTAGCTCATACAGAGGTGAATTGATTCAAGTTTAAAGGCACCGCCTGGCACTCAATTTTGTTTCCCCCATAGAGTTTATGTGTACCACTTCCCCCCCGCCCCCTCCACTTCCCCCTCCACTCCCCCCCCCCCCCCCCCCCCTACCTCGTCTGTTCCCAACTCAATCATACACATCTCCCCCATTTAAGAAGTTACATGCTTCATATTAACAGGTTATGTAATGCAATTATTTAGCTTTCAAATGAGACCAAAACCATGACAATATCTTTTTGCGTTCCTGAGTTATCGTGATTTGAGCAGAACACGATTCAGAAAAGTGCAACAGCACCACCTTTTTTAGGTCGTCCGTAGGAAGAGACCTTATGGCAGCATCCTTGGGGTGTGTAGTCTGTCTGTGTGTGTGTCAACAATTTGGTATACACTTTTTGTTTTGTCCATTTCTTTTCCATACAATGTCCAATTGCAATCAAACTTCGGTCATAGATGCAACATGAAAACCTTCATATGTTAATGAGGTCAAAGGTCACATACCAAGGTCAAAGGTCATCTGAGGTCAAGATGTAAAATTTAGTACACACTTTTTGTTTTGTCCATTTCTTTTCCATACAATGACCAATTGCAATGAAACTCCGGTCATAGATGCAACGCGAAAACCTTTATATGTTAATGAGGTCAAAGGTCACGTACCAAGGTACCGTCAAAGGTCATCTGAGGTCAAGATGTAAAATTTAGTACACACTTTTTGTGTTGTCCATTTCTTTTCCCTACAATGACCAATTGCAACCAAACTCCGGTCATAGATGCAACATGGAAACATTCATATGTTAATGAGGTCAAAGGTCACATAACAAGGTCAAAGGTCATCTGAGGTCAAGATGTAAAATTTAGTACACACTTTTTGTATTGTCCATTTCTTTTCCATACAATGACCAATTGCAACCAAACCTTGGTCATAGGTGCAACATGAAAATCTTTATATGTTAATGAGGTCAAAGGTCACATACCAAGGTCAAAGGTCATCTGAGGTTAAGATGTAAAATTAAGTACACACTTTTTGTCTTGTCCATTTCTTTTCCATACAATGACCAATTGCAACCAAACTTGGGTCATAGATGCAATGGAAACCTTCATATGTTAATGAGGTCAAAGGTCACATACCAAGGTCAAAGGTCATCTGAGGTCAAGATGTAAAATTGGCTGCATATGTAAAATTGATTACATTTAAACAGATGAAGTACAATTGCAACCAAACTACCCATATAAACGGACGACCTATTTGGGACCGCTGTCCCTATTTTTGGGTGGCGACTTCAAAACGCGTGGCCTTAACGTAATTTTTTTAAAATTTATATGAGTATCCAAACCCACAATTTAGACATACAATATATTCAGATTTTTCTATATTGTGGGTAAACCAACCACGGAAAATATAAATACCTAGATTTTATATAATGGTAATCATTGAATAGGCATACCAAACCCATCAGTTTATGTGGATGTTTCAGAGTGCTGTAGCTGCCAGAATCTACAAAAAGTATTCTTTTTTAATTTAAAAGAGCCAGCTTTTCCAAGGACCCTTAAATGCTTATTATTATTCTCCGTCCAATGGAAAAAATTATATTTCACGCTTTGGACATTTTCTCTATTGTACGAATAGAGGCATTCTCTATTTATATTATACTGATGTCATCATTATTTTCTACTCTATTTGATCAACTTTACTACAACAATTTTAGAGAGAAAAAAACAGTTTGTAATTGGCATGCACCATATAAAGCACGCTCTCAGAAATTGTCTCATTTCAGTACTGGGAACGCAAAGCATCAATGCTTGAACACCGTATACGTTGCATTCTGGAATTTAACAGTGCAATGGAAAATAATAATAAATGCACCCACACATGTACACTACTTTGTTTCTGTACTGATGTAATAATAGAATAAAGAATATGAAGTATCAAATGAAAATAACAAGAATCTTTGTATTATATCTAGATATCATCCATTGTTTTCCATTTTTAGTATTCAACTTGTGCCCTTATATCTATCTAACCATACAATATGGAGAAGAAAAAAACCACATGTATTTATTTTGAAAGTAATTTTCCATTTCCGTTTACCAAAATCTCTCTCTGGCTTTGAACACATCATAACAAAAGTGAAACAGATATTAATTATCATTTACTATAAATGTGTAAATATGATTTAGTTCTATAATCATGACAAGTTACAAATGCCATGAGGCTGCCATTAGCGATTTTATAAGGGAGGAGGTAGAACTTAATGAATGACCCTCATAGATAATTATCCTTAAAGTCACATGTGAAAAAAGTGAAGAAAGCAGAAGCCAATAACAAAAAAGAAAAAATCTATTCAATAAGTTATAATAGTTATACTTATACAACAAGAAATCATACATCAAATACTTTATTGATTCCCAAATCTAATAGCAATTCTGGTAAGCGTACATTTTATGCCAGAGCTTCTTCTCTTTGGAACAATGTTTCACCAAAAATATGAATTGAGTTGAGAAAAAAGTGACGTGCTCTACCGAAACCAGACACAATTGGGCAAGCTATCAAAATTGAGTTAGTAATTGATTATTAAAGTAGAGATCTTCAGCTTTACGAGGGGGTATCAAAAAGTTCTTGACATCACCCAGAAGAGAAGTAGCTATATCGATGAAATTTTGTCTGTGTAATCACTGGTCCTTAAAAACATTATGGTGCAAAAATAGTCTCATAAGTATGTTCACTTTTTATACAGGTGGCGCTAGATGCCAAGGTCATGTAAATCAATGACGTCTCCCAACGGCGCTGTGTACATGGTAAACGATAATGGTCCAAAAACGGATCCTTGTGGGTAGCCTACCAGAGGAGTATGAGGTTTAGAAATGTTGTCATTTACAGTGATAAATTGAGACCTACGAGTGGCAAATGACAAAATTAAATTTAAAAAAATAAGCCAAATACTCTTCTGGAAGGCGTCCTACAAGAATCAGTTATTGGACCATTATAATTTACCATGTACACATCACCGTTGGAAGACGTCATTGATTTACTTGGCCTTGGCATCTAGTCTCACCTGTTTAAAAAGTAAACCTACTTATGAGAGATCATTTTTGCACCATAATATTTTTAAGGACCAGTGATTACACTGCCAAAATTTCATCGATATAGCTACTTCACTTCTGGGTGATGTCAAGAACTTTTTGATACCCCCTCGTACAATGGTACTTTTTTATTTTTTAATCGGACTTCCCAAAGCGGAGTTAAATCATTTTTAAATTCGTCTTTATGAAAACTCCAAACTGAGATATCGTCCTTTAAAGATGTACTTACAATGTACTTACAATGTACTTTAAAAATAAAATTATGGATTTTTTAATCTGAAACATTCACAATAATGTTATAAACACTCTGAAGATTAATTAATATTTACAAGAAACTCAAATTCCCCAAAAATCACCCCCAATTATGTTTTGGGCTATTTCTCATTTTGGAGCTCTGCCCAATTCCGTCTGGTTTCGGTAGAACACATCACATATGTCACCAAGTCAATATAAGTCATGTATTACTAAACTTCAAACTCTATAAGGAATTAATAGCACTCATCGACAGTGACTTTTTTAGTGATGATTTATGTGGCAGAACTCTACCCTCACACCAGATACACACCACTTTCACAGTAGGACACCTCTCACTCACCCAGACTTAGACAATCATCTATACTAATAGTCCAGTCAATCTAATGAATGACCCACCACAAATTGCAACACAAGGTTTTTCTTCGGTTTCGTTATAAGAAAGGTCTCTGGAACAACATATCAAAAGTCTAATAATATCTAAGCAGGCGAAAGTCATTTTTTCCGTAAATCCAAGATGGCCGCCAAAAAACCCTTATTTTTGACAATATGTTGACTTCTCATTATCATTTACCAATATTTTAACTGCAAAGGAATGGTTTTTAATATCAATGAATCCATTGAAACACATTTTAATATAATTGGCCTGTAATTTGCTTTATTAACACACCTAAATCCAAGATGGCCGCCAAAATGGCCCCCAAAAATGGTAAAAACTCCATATATTGGCATATATAAACCTACATGTATGATCAGAGTATAGTTTTAACAATATGATGTATGGATTAGACCGGCCACTAGAAACTCATATCTAGTAATTTTGCTTTGTTAACATACTTTAAAACCAAAATGGCCGCCAAATGAATGGTCAAAAATGGTAAAAAGTGGTCAAAATTCCATAAAATAGCATAATATCAACCGACGGGTATGATAAGAATATAGTTTTAACAATGGGATGTATGTGTTAGACCACTAATAACTCATATCCAGTATATTTGCTCCGTTAATATAGTTCAAAATCCAAAATGGCTGCTAAAATGGCCCCCAAAATGGTTCCCGAAGGGACTGCAAAAATTGTCAAATTCCATAAAATGGGATAATATCAACCTAAATGTATGACGAAAATATAGTTTTAATGATGGGATGTATGTATTAGACCACTAGTAACTCATATCTAGTATTTGTGCTTTGTTAACATACTTATAAATCTAAAATGGGTCCCAAAATGACTGAACAAATTGTTGGAATTCAATAAAATGGGATAATATCAACCAAAATGTATGATGAAAGTATAGTTTTAACATTGGGGTGTATGTATTAGACCATTAAGTAACTCATATCCAGTATATTTGCATTGTAATAACATACTTATGAACCAAGATGGCCACCAAAATGGCCACTGTAAATGTAAAAATAGTCTACATGAGTGTATGATAATCCAAAATAGATATTGTAAGAGTGTATATTACATCAAATTCACCAAATAGCTTTTTTCTAAACTGCTAAGCTATTACTTTTAGATAAAAGGCCCACCTCTGGGACAATTTTGATTCAGTATCACTTTCCAAAATGGCTGCCAGAATGGATAAGTTGATGTTAAATGACCTAAAACAATTGTTTTGTATTGTAAACGACCATACTATGTAATACCAATACCCCCAAATCTAATTGGACAGCATTTACTATATCTATGATTGATAAAGCCTAGGGGCTGTAGATCTATCTAGTTTTGAATGGCCACCTGTGTTAATTATAGTTTTGAATATTTTAAAATATACAAAATGGCTGCAAAGAGGTAAAAATAACTGAAAACAGTATTAGTTTAATTGTTAGTGTTACATAGATATGACCAAATTATCTACAGCTTTTAATCCATCCGGTAAACGTATTTGTATGTGACAAGGTATAATTAAATGGATACTCCATTTTGACAATGTGATGTTATTAAGATGGGAATCATAATGGCCATTTCATTAAAACTACCCCTAATGGTCAACAAAAATTACCTCCAAATGGTCAAAATAATTACCACAGGTAACCAACAATTGATCAAAATATGGAGTCACCATTCAATTATACCTTGTCACATACAGATACGTTTACTGGGTGGATTAAAATCAATATATATATATTATAATCTTTTGTTCATATGTAACATTAACAATAAAACTAATACTGTTTTTCAGTTATTTTAACCTTTTGCAGCCATCTTGGATATTTTAAAATACTCAAACTAGATCAACAGCCCCTAGGCTTCATCATAGACATATATTGAATGCTGTCTTATTAGATTTGGGGGATATTGGTATGGTCATTTACAATACAAAACAATTGTTTTAGGTCATTTAACATCAACTTAACCACTCTGTAACGCTATACTCTGTGACGCTATAGGTGTACTGTACAACAACTCGTCAAGTGCTGTGATGGTCGATGGCAGTATCTCTGATCCCTTCGCTGTCTCCACTGGAGTGCTACAGGGTGACGTTCTGGCTCCATTTCTATTTGTGATATTGGTAGACTACCTATTGACGAAGGCCACATCTGATCTTGACTCAGGAGTTGTGACACATCCACGTCGTTCGAGGCGTCATCCTGCCATTGTTCTCAACGACTTAGACTTTGCTGATGACATTGCCTTACTCGAGACAACGATTCCACGAGCCCAGACGCAGCTGACAAAAACTGCTGCAGCAGCAAAAGACCTCGGCCTCTACATTAGCGTATCTAAAACAGAGTACATGACTGCCAACTGCAATCCTCACCCGACACTTCAGGTCTATGGGGATACCATTAACCATGTGACTGATTTCAGGTATCTTGGCTCTATGATGGCATCGGGTGCAAGTGATCTTAAAAGACGCAAGGCATTAGCATGGTGCGCATTTTGGAAGTTAGAACGCCTCTGGAGGAGCCCTCAAATAGGTATCACAACAAACATGAAATTATTCAATACCACCTGTGTGACCATCTTACTGTATGGATGTGAATCCTGGGTGATATCCCAAGATATGGAATGCAAAATAAATGCCTTCGCTACCTCTTGCTACAGGATAATGCTAAACATCAAGCGCATGGATCATGTCCCAAACACCACAGTTTATGACATGACCAAGACAGAGCCTCTTATCCACCATGTAAAGCGCCGCCAGCTGAGATTCCTTGGCCATATACTCCGTCTCCCTGATGAAGAGCCAGCTAAAAAGTATGCCACCTACGCACCAACACATGGCCGAAGGAGACCTGGTCGTCCTTGCACAACATATCTGACATATATACAACGCTTACTAGGGGACAATGAAGGCATGATTGAAGATCGACAGATTGTCACTCTTGCTCAAGACCGTCGTGCATGGAATAAACTTGTGGTCGCTTGCTCTGCAGCCGAAGGATGATGATGATGATGAACCACTCTGGAAGCCATTTTGGAAAGTGATACAGAATCAAATTTGTCCCAGAGGTGGGCCTTATATCTAAATGCAATAGCTAAGCAGTTTCAAACATACTATTTGGTGAATGTCTTGTAATATACAAGTGCTCTTAAAATATCTATTGTGGATTACCTCACGTAGATAATTTTTACAGTAACAGGCTAACAGCAGCCATTTTGGTGGCCATCTTGGATTTAAAGTATATCATTATAATGCAAATATACTGGATATGAGTGACTAGTGGTCTATTACATACATCCCAATGTTAAAATTGGTTGATATTATACTATTTTATGGGACTTCGACAATTTGTTCAGTCATTTTGGACCCATTTTGGGGGCCATTTTTGGGGCCATTTTGGACCCATTTTTGATTCCTAAGTATGTTAACAAAGCACAAATACTAGATATAAGTTGCTAAGGGTCTAATACATACATCCCATTATTAAAACTATAATATCATCATACATTAAGGTTGATAATATCTTATTTTATGGAATTTGCAATTTTTTGCAGCCACTTCAGGAACCATTTGGGGGCCATTTTGGGGGCCATTTTGGATTTTGAACTATGTTTACAGAGCACAAATACTGGATATGAGTTACTTGTGGTCTAACACATACACACCATCGTTAAAATTATATTTTTATTATACATTTCGGTTGATATTATGCTATTTTATGGAATTTTGACCACTTTTGACAATTTGTGGCCATTCATTTTGGCGGCCATTTTGGTTTTTAAGTATGTTAACAAAGCAAAAATACTAGATATGAGTTTCTAGTGGTCTAACCCATACATCCCATTGTTAAAACTATACTCTGATCATACATATTGGTTTATATATGCCAATATATGGAGTTTTTACCATTTTTGGCGGCCATTTTTGGCGGCCATCTTGGATTTAGGTGTGTTAACAAAGCAAGTTACAGGCTAATTATATTCAAATGTGTTTCAATGGATTCATTGATATCATAAACCATACTTTTGCAGTTAAAATATTTGTATAATAATAATGAGAAGTCAAGATATTGTCAAAAATAGGGTTTTTTGGCGGCCATCTTGGATTTACGGAAAAAATGACTTTCGCCTGCTTAGATTTTATTAGACTTTTGATATGTTGTTCCAGAGACCTTTCTAATGAAGAAACTGAAGAAAAACCTTGTGTTGCAATTTGTGGTGGGTCATGCTATCATTTGCGATAGATTGACTGGACTATAAACACACACACACCAAGTTGGCTAATAATTACAGTGCTGTAATTAATCAGGTTATTTACAATGTCAAATTTACAGCATTCTGAAGCTGTACAATAAGTGAAATTTGTGGAATTCTGGATTGGCTGTGTATGTGCTATTATTTAGTATATGGTATTCTATTATTTTATATTATGTGTAAATACCTTTTCTTTTCGTCTTTGTAAATAATCTGTTTATGTATGCATAAAAAGAGGGCCTACCTGGAAGGCAGTGTTGGACACTGAAGTATTTTACCCTCAATAAATAAAGCATAAATAAAAAAATAAAAAAGCTTGACTTACCATTGACTGACTGACTTGACTGGTTTTGTTTTGTGTTTTCTTGTTTTATGTTGTGTTTGTTTTGTTTTTGTTTGTTTGTTTTTGTCTTGGTGTTGATCAAAATAACTAATGTTGGTTGACCAAACCGACCCTTATGAATATGTTTTTTGTTGGGTTTTTTTTGTACTGGGGAGAGGAGAAGTCCGGGGAGGAGTCCCTGCCTGAGCATATACAGTCAACACAACAAGTAACTGACCAGGTAATATAAGTGCTGATAACTCTAAAAGTGTAACAGCTACATAAACATTTCAAATTACAAAGTTGTTGAGAAATTTCTCCTCTTTAAGTTGCAATCCCAAACGTAAGGTCAAGTCTGATTTTCATTTTTGCATTTTGCTTTTCTACACGCGGACTCAGGTCGGCAAATTATTGATTACTGGTAGTGGTAGTGCTAATCCACCGGTTGTTACGGTTGATCAATATGGCACACATGCTTCTACCTGTCATACTCTCCCCGTGTTGAAAAGAAAAATGTGAAAATGAAAATCAGACCTTACATTTAAGATTGTAACTTCCTCAATAATCAACCATTCCTAGCATGCAATATCTTTAATTAAAGAGGAGAAATATCTCAACAACTTTATAATTTGATATGTTTATGTAAGAGTTATCAGGACATTTATTACCTGGTCAGTTACTTATTGTGTTGACTGTAGTGTCATAAAGTGTATACGATTAGATCTTCCGTTGATAACCGAAGAAATAATATTAATGCACCATTATATGTTGTGAGCCCTACATTATTGATATTGATCTGTATTATGTACTTTGCCTATCAGATAAGTAGTTGTCATGACAATAGCATTACTGCAGTTATAATTATCAAAATATCCACCAATCATAGAAGCTTAATCAATCAAGTACATCATGTGATGTCGAACCAGCCCAAACTAGTTTGTTTCTGTACTCCTGATGTAATAATAGAATAAACAATATGACGTATCCAATGAAAAATGTTTTCTGACGCATATGCAAAAAGAACAAAGTTGCCGGCTGGAAGTTTCCTCCTTTCTGAGATTGCCGCGCTCAAACTTTTTTACAGACTTGTTGACTTCTGCTTCTGGGGTTTTCCTGCAGTTTTGATCGGCAAATTGCACTCCTGCTTATGTCTTGCTCACACGCATATAATATGTGATGTATTTTTTACGTCATATTGCACCATTTTTGCGTTACAGTTGCCAATGTTTGCGCACTTTAAATAACCTCAATTACTCCCAAGACTGGCAGAATTAAGCGATTGAACAGATGTGAAATTCTAAAAATAATTGTTGTAAGAGTTTAGTAAACTTAAAACTAGTTCTGACTAACAAATCAATGCTAAAGCAACACACATTTGAACATTGTGACCCCATAGTGGTTGCAAACAGGTTGATTTATGTTTTAAGGTCAAATTCTAGACAGGCTTATTCTGATAAATTGGACGAGCAGTTTGCTGAACTCTGGCTAAGACCGTGAGCCAATATGCAACTCATCATACTAATCAATGCATGCATGCATGAGGTGATAGGCTAACTGTACGACATTCAACTCTTAGGAAACCTATGGGTACATAGGTAAACTGGTGAAGGTGAAATTATAAGACCTCATCACTTGTGTTGATGCCACTGCTGATGTTAGGTCTAAGGCCTACGGTGTGGAATGCCACATTTAGTGGATAGATGCACTGACCCCATGATATAGTAAGCGTCATAATACTTTGGATATAATTCCAACAATGAGTGAGTATGTGCGTGCGGGCGTACATGTGTACGTGTGCGTTACTAGGAAGTGCGTTCCGGGCACTTTCAAAAATGACCGCATATTCTGATTGGTCAATCATGACACGTGTGCATGCATAGTTGTTCCCGCATTTATGATCTGGACGCAGCTTGGCAAACAGCAACGAACACGCTTGCGTGAATTAGCTTGAATTATGTCCATAGTATTAAGACAGTGACTATAATAGTTTACCATATTTTGAAGCATTTTGTGTCATAATCCTTAGGGCGTACATGTGTACGTGCGTTACTCGGAAGTGCGTTCCGGGCACTTTCAAAAATGACCGCATATTCTGATTGGTCAATCATGACACGTGTGCATGCATAGTTGTTCCCGCATTTATGATCTGGACGCAGCTTGGCAAACAGCAACGAACACGCTTGCGTGAATTAGCTTGAATTATGTCCATAGTATTAAGACAGTGACTATAGTAAACCATATTTTGAAGCATTTTGTGTCATAATCCTTACTAATTGTGCAATACATGTATTTGTTTATACAGGCTGAGAAGATTGCTTCCCAGATGATATCTGAGGGCAGAATGAACGGCTTCATAGATCAGATTGACAGCATACTAAACTTTGAATGTAAGTCACACAGTAGGGTTTATGTTGTTTTCACTGGAAAACATTTGATGTCAGGTGTGGGTATAGGGGAGTAGGGGCTGAAATCAAGGTGGAACTCATATGTCATAGGGGACAACATTTAGTGTAAAGTATGGGAGGAGACTTTAACAAACTAAGATTGTAGGCACTATGCAGCAGTTGGAGTTTCAAAGAAATATTTAGTAATTACCCTGGTGTCACTAGGAATTGAACCTGGGTCGTTAGTGGTGAGATGATTATCATATTAACCAGCTTCAATTTCTCTCCCAAAGCTGCAATAGTTGATAAAATTGATCACAATATCTGTCAAATCACTAATTCAATCTAAGTGGGAAAAGTTATAAAAATTCCAGTGGTTATGTATAATATATGAAGTAATAAAAAAATGAGGTGGGGGACAGGTGGAATGAATTCATTTGGGCCAGTGTAATCAAATGATTATCCTACAAAATATCTCTTAGGCCAAACAAAGAAGAAGGTCTGTCTCAGAAGCCCGCCCGCATTGGCATGTGAAATGAGCTACGGCGCGGCGCGTAGGTATATGAGCTGAGGCCTAAAAAACTTCTTTTTTTTATTTATTTTTATATTTTTTATTTTTTTTAATTTAAAAATAAAAGTTAAAAAAAGTTCCTGAAGCTTGGATTAGTAACAACAAAAAATCGCATACTTCATAGCTTATTTCCTAAAAAAAAGAAATCGCACAGCACTTGGCTCATTTGCAAAATGTTTCTGAGACAGACTATCTTCTTTGTTTGGCCTTATCGGGGACCTCTAAACATTGGCAGTTCATTCTGACCAACTGATTCTTTGTATTTCCCAGGCTTTGCCCAAAGTGAAGTTCACCCTCACCTATTCTATACCCAACTTAAAATACTGCCCTCACCTGTTGTGTCTGCCATTCAATAAAAGCTTATGCAAAATCCAACAGAGGTACTGTCCCAGCAGCCCCGCTCCGCTAATCTTGTGGCACAATCATGGAAAAGATTAAAGTTATCTTTGAGGCTGCGTTTATTTTAGTATAAAGTGTTTGTTTAAGCATTGTTTGTTTTAACCCCCTGAGAACTACCGGCCGATTGGTCAGAAAGATGGATACATCATTTATTGCACCAATCAGAGACATTGTTAGAATAATTGTATCCCTGATAAAGATGGGAGTGAAACATTTTACAAGCTGCATTTGAATTGGCTATTCATGAGTACATCTTGTAATAAACCAATCAGAACCACTGTAAGATAGACAGGCAGACCCCAGGGGGTTAAGGGGTATATACCATAAACAGGCCGCATTGGCTTTCCAGTCTACTCCTCCATATTGTGTTTTTTTATGTGTTATGATGTATTTTTATATGGAAATAAAGATTGATAGATGCACAATCACCTGACCTCCCACTGTGCTGAGGCAGGCATGAGCCCCAGGTGCGGCAGATCCTATTTTTATTGTCATTATTTGGCCCATATTTACCCTGTTATAGTCTATTTGTCTATCACGAGACAGTGACGCAACTGCATCGTTATCTGATTGCAGTGCATAAACTTGCGCGCCTGCCTGAAGCGCTGGCAAATACACACACGCGTAGAAAGGCAGATGAAATATACACATGCATAAATCGAGGGTTAATAGTGCAACAAAGTGCTATCTGCATTTATGGCCAAAATGAGATTTTGGTATCAAAATGATCCGCACAAGATCAGGATGACATTATGAGAAAATAGTAAATTTATTTCAGTCAAACATGTAACAATTATAATCTTAGATTAATTGTTCACGTAATCAAAAAGGTTTGATTAGCATTTATCATTTAAGGTGACAATGATGAGTACAAATCTTTTATTTACTTTTTCTCAAAATTGCCGAAATGCAGATAGCCCATTGTTACACTAAACCCTCAAATTGTTGCGCCTGTATTATAGTTAGGTACTGTCCGGAAGAAGGGACATAGAGTAGGGTAAAATCGCCTATTTTCGGTCAGGGCCTATTTTCGGTCACTTCGCCCAAATCGTGTAATGAAAATGACCTCGTCCTTATAAACTGACAGCTAAAAAGCTCCTGCAAAGTTGATGCCGGTATTGCTTTTAAAATGGCGACCACCGATGCAATTACACGATTTTTGCCAAGTGACCGAAAATAGGTGCTGACTGAAAATAGGCGACTTTACCATATAGCTTTATTGCTACAAACCACCCCAAGTTTAGTTAAATTATCATCGCTGTTCTGTCAATACCTTGCATCTCCCTCCGGCTCTTCAGAATGTATAAAGTAATACTTCCTATCTATAACTTTTGGGCAGTCTGCTCTAAACATGTTCAAGGGCCAAAACACATCTATCAAAACCTTGTAAGTGCTCTTGCCCCTGAACATGTATAAAGCAACACTTCCGATGCATAACCATTAGGCAGTTTTACTTTATACATGCTGAAGGGCCAGAAAAACAAACAAGGTTTTGACTGAACAGTGACGTTGTGCACTTACTAACATCCTATATTTCGTCATGTATAACCATTTCAGCTCGTGAGACTCTACCACAATGGGACAAGCAGATTCAGAGTCTTTGTTTCCAAGTGAACACCATTATAGAGAAGATTAACCAGCATGCACCTGAATGGACATCCTCTATATCGGAGAACCAGATGGTGCATTAGTTAGTGTATTATGTATGAGGACTAAGAAATTAGTGGTGTTTGAGTCAGAGATGGACTATGATGTGAACCCAAGTGAACAGTCTCTGTATCTGACAACCAGATGGTGCATTACATTACATTGTATATGTACGAGGACTAAGAAATGTGGCGCTCGAGTGGGAGATTAACCATGGTATCCAGCAGGCACCTAAATGTACAGTCTCTGTGTCAGTGAGACAGATGTTACACTTTAGTCGTTGTGTGTTTGAAGACTTGGAGATGAGTGAGGCTCAATCAGAAACAGCTAAACAACAAGTAAATCCGATCTTGGCACACAAATACGACAACCACCCTGATTGTCGAATTTTATCGATTATATTTCATATAATTTTCGAAATCTCCCCGATTGGTGAAAAGAATCTCCTTGATTGCAGTACAGGATGTTGGCAGCTCTGTGTCAAACATGGGTTCCTATCAGGCTTGTGTTTTCTATCACCGGTGTCTAATGTTTCTCATTGGGGGAAAAAGTTTACAATATGTGACCCAACGCGAGTAGGCACAATGAGGGAAATATGAATATTGAGTTATTTATATCATGATAATATGTATAAGTTAAGGGACATTTATATAGTACCAATGTCTATGTTATAACACATTCCTAACTAAAGTTACGGATTATTGAAAATCACTTTGTCACAAAAGATCAAATACAAATTGTCAAGTTATGGACATTTAAAGATTTGATTTTAATAACAAATCAATGGAGTAAATGAAAATTGAATACCTTAAATTGCAGTTTACCGCTGGGTTTATTTCAAGAATTTTAGTTTTTGGTTGGATAAAAGGATCAAAGATCAGAAATAACACCGTTTACGAATTTGACTTATTTTGACCATTTCCCTCATTTGTGCTCTTAAAGGTAGATGTTCCGATTGCTGGCCTGACTTTCAACTTGATGTTTTCTATTTTACATGAAAGGGCATCCTTACAATTGTCGCATTCCAAAGTTTGTGTTGCATAACTCCAATGGTTCTATTTTTAGAAGCACAAGGTCACAAAACATTTGCTCATTGAGAAGTACACACACTGGTTGGTGGTTAACCACCTTTGGCAGTTATTCACCGCATTTTAGCCTATAATTTCTAAATGGAACATTTCTGGTCCCTAAGATTTTACAGACATAATGAGAAAAATATGGGGATTCTTCTGATATCAAAATATCTTGATGTGAAAAAAAAAATCATAGCCCCAAAAAAGTGATAGGAACATACACCTTTAAATCAAATTAGCTACTGCCGCATTGTACCTCATTTACTCATGTTGGGCCTCCTATGTGACCCATCACATAAAAATGGACAAGTTGTTAGCAAACCTTATTTGCAGAAAGTAACAAAAGAAGATGAGGTAAAAAATTATTTTTTATTTTTTATTTTAACCTCTCAAACTGCATGAAATGATGTGTTTCATGTTCAAAATCAATAGGTTAGGCATCATTTTACAGCCATCGATTTTCATTTCAGGAGAAAATTGGTCTGCTCTGATGTGACCGGTCATATTTGATTATTACAAAACTCAATGAAAACCCAGCTATATTAAAAAATATAGGTTGCGGACTACAGGGCTCCAAGAACTGTACATTCTAACAGTAGGGCACCGACCTTGTTTAGTCAGTTTATTATTTTACCATTGGAACTTTGAATGAGTGACTTTATAATCGCATCTCAGTAATACGAAATGTATCAACCGCTGTAACTATTGAACTATTAATGGGATGTATATAAAAGTATACATTTTTTGAAAAGGAATTGAGTCAGAGAATCCATTTTTGGTTATGAATTTCACTAAAAATACCGATTTTTAAAATGTTGACAACGTAACAAAATCAGTTTTTGGTAAAATAAATGCCGAAATTGCACCAAATCATCTAAATAAAGACCTTCTCTAGGAACTTCGTTTAATTTTTTAGTTTTTAATTTTTTGACAACAAAAAGTTTAAAAAATGCATTTTTGAGGTAAATCTTTTTTTGCCACTTTTATATACATCGCATTAATAGTTAAAAGGTTAAAGCGCTTGATGAATGTCATATTATTAGGGTTAACACCCCCTTAAAGTCACATTCAATCATTGGCCTTTCCCACAAAAATTGAGGTTTTGTACTTTTTGTAATGCAATTAGCCGTGTAGTATCTTGTATAATGTTCCATTCATGTCAAACCCTATCAAGGCTACATTTGCATATTGTTTGTAAGTGATTAAACATTACGCTAGCTTTAAGCAATTGTAAATTATTGATGTTATAATAAACTATGTTTGAGAAGAGTAACATTGCTATGGACATTGTGATGTAGATGCTACTTATTATTTTGGAGGTTGAAGTTAGGTGATGGAGAAAACCATTTTCTACAGGCTAACAGACCTCCCCCTACCAAAAAAGGATCCCCTGGAATTGCTTTTCCTCTCTAACGAAGTACCCTCAAAATAATCACACTCATCTAACATCTTTAATTACTTGCATAATATAATTCTTATTTTTTTTATTCAAAATTGGTAATCACACACTTAATTGATCACACACTTAATTGGATGGATTGCAAGGATGATACTATCCAAACAAATTCCACAGTGTTTTAGAATGTTCATCTCATTTTCAAGCTGAAGCTTCCAGCAGTGCCTACTTGCATCAAGTTTTTAGCACATCTCTTCATAAATGCTTGAAAAGATGTTGAGCAGTCCAACATACTGTGGCAAATGTTTGGATCATCTAAATGCAGTGTTTAAATGTATACAGCCTCGCAATTGTATATAAGATTTTTTTTTACAAGTTTACCGATGAATATATAATTTTTCAAGTTATAAAACATCAGTTATAGACTTTTTACATGATTCTTTTTTTTAAATGAGGTAGCTTATATGAATTATTGCAGATTTTTAACTTCCCCTGTATATTACTTGAAACAGATAAACCCTTTTATAGAAAGAATTGTTTTTTGAAACAAACCACATACCAAAGTGTATGAAATCTAACTTTAAATGTAGGTGTCCCTAAAAAGGGGTGCAAATGTTTACCCAACTTGTTCTAACATTTGGTGTAAGATGTTTAAACATATTGAAAGACTTAACACTTGGCTTTCAGATGCTGCTTATTTCATCTGATTCAGATTTGTCAATCCTGATATATGGACAATTAACTAGAGCTATCCAAAATCGATGTTGTGCCACTTTACAGTTTCAAAGGTTTACTACTAAGATTTCCACTTATAATAGAGTGAGTGCCTGTGTATCCAAGCAGAACTGAATAAATAGACTAATGTTTGACTAACCCTTGACCAACTGACTTGACTGGTTTTGTTTTGTTATGGTTTTTGTTTGTTTTTTGGTGGTGGTATTTATTTATTTCTATTCTTTTGTTGAGAAAATGTTCATGTTGATGTTTATCTAGATAACTAATTTTTGACCAACGTGACCCTTATAAATATGTGTTTCTAGAAGTGTTTGTTTTTGGGGGTTTGTTTGTTGTTGTTGTTTTGTTATGTTTTGGGGGGCGTCCCTTGTCTTAGCATAGAGTCATAAAGTTTGTACGATTAGATCATCCGTTGATAACCAAAGAAATAATATTAACACCTGTATATCATTATTTGATGAGCCTAGATGATACTGATCTGTATTATGAACTTTGTCTACCAGATAAAATTAGTGTCATGACAACAGCATTACTGCAGTTATAATTATCAAAATATCCACCAATCATAAAAGCTTAATCCAGCCACAGAAATCATACAGCTTATCTATGAATCCCGCCAACAATGGCATTGTGGGATGTTGATCCAGCCAAACAGACCAACAGACACCATTTTGCGCATTATATTAATGAGTCTTCGTCGAGTGGAGTTGGCATACATTTTCAATAGATAACGGTGAGTTTTATTCAATTTTGACAAATAAGTCGCTTTTCTTTACATTCAAAAAGAATTTCCCTCTTAGTGTTTTCAATATAAAGTAGTGACATAATTCAACAAACAATTTGATCTCAGATCAAGTTGATCATGTGCTTTTTCTAGAAATCTATTGATGATTTTCAATTATTTCTCTCTATGGTAGCTAGCTGAGATATACCGATATGACATCAAGATTGTTCTGGGAAACTAGGCAACATTTTATTACATGTAAATATTTTAAGTTAAGATATGATGAGAGATTAAAAATAGTGAAAAGGGGCAAAGCAAATTGATTATAATAATTCTATAAACCTTGAATGTTATCATGTTATTCTCTGACAGGAAGTACTGATATCCAAACTAGAAGATGGCTGCTCAAATCAATGCAATCGGCAGAAGTAAACTCAAATTTGTTAAGCAGATAGGGTCAGGAGGTTACAGTGATGTGTATCAGATGACATGGAAAAGTAAGAAAGGAAAGATTGACATTGCTGCCAAGAAATTAATCCGAAATGACAAACATGAGCTGAATATCATGTCCACTCTTGACCATCCCAACATCGTGAAACTTCTTGGTGTGGTAGATGAAGAGATAGATTTCATGCTGATTTTGGAACTTTGTGAAGGTGGATCGCTTCGATCTTATCTTGATAAACATCAAGATAAACATTTCCCTGAAGATGAATTCTTCTCCTGGGCAAAGCAAGCAGCCATACCAGTCAAATATCTCAGAGAAATGAAGATTGTACACAAAGACATTAAATCCCCGAATTATATGATTACGGGAGGCAATGTCTTGAAGTTAGGCGACTTTGGATTGGCGAAAAATAATATAGCGTGTACTATCAGCAAAGCGACAGAGTCCGCTTCTTACCCGTGGATGGCACCAGAGCTTCTTAGACTTGGCATACTCTCTCCGTCATATGACCTATTTGCACTTGCGGTTGTTCTCTGGGAACTGTGGACAAGAAAGTTTCCGTTTTTTGGTATGGACAGTCACGCCGTCCTATGGAAGATTTGTAATGATAATGAACGTCTACCTATTCCAGAAGACTGCCCTCAATGGTTGGCTGATCTTATGCGACAATGTTGGAGTACAGACCATCACAAACGACCCAGCATTGATGATATCATAGATGTGGTAAGTGATGTAAATGCTGTATAAATTGGCGCAAAATTTAGAAAGACACATGATCCCCCCCCCCCCCCCCCAAGATGCTAATAGTGGGTCCTAGTGCCGTAGAACAATAAATATTTAAGACAAACAAATACCATATTTGATGGCATTTTCATGTTTTTTAGGTAGCAGTTCAACTTGTCCCACTTTTTAGAAATCTCAGTGTTGTTTTATTATGTTGGTCAAGTCACAGGTAACACCACAAAACATCTGAAACAATTACTATGAGCAACATGTTGTAGATCAAATAAAATAAAGATTAAATAACAAAAGAGCAAATGTGCTCTTCTGGATTGTTTAATCAACTCCAATTCTGCTCCCTCACCCCACTCCCTCCTGCAAAAAAGAAAGAAATCAAAAGAAACACTAAAACAAAAAATCAAAAAGATATGATGGAGAGAGTATGCCATGTCTAACGGCAGTATCCTAATAGATTTTCTAGTAACAACCTACTCAGATACAGATAATAGAGGTTATCCGTGTTGCCATGAGCAACAGAATACAAGCCTCATCATTTGGGGGGGGGGGGGGTTCAAAAGGGGTGGCAAGAATTTTGTTTAGGGGGCATAAAAAAAAAAGATCGGCTCAATTATTTGTGTAATTTAACGCTAAAATTATCAAATTTGGTCTAATACTAATTTGGTATGAAAATGCGCTGGCCGCAAAAGTTAACTGTTTTATGTTACCAAATTGGCCTTCATATCATGAGACAGGTGTGACTTGTTGTTTCAGAAAATCTTAAAGGGGCATTGAGAGATACGTATGGGAGGGAGCCCTCAATTATCCTGGAAATCAGTTTTTTTGCATCAAAGTAATACTTAGGCATTATACTAACTACCATCTGAAACAGTTTACCAACATTCGCCGTTTATCATATAAAATTTCATGATCTTCTTAGTTTCGATATGATCATATCGAAACTAAGGTGCTGAATTCGGAAGTTGTGCTAAGTTTTACTCACAGACTTTTGCGGCATATCTCAACCCGGAAGTGCTGTTATTTGCTTAGTTTGGCATGAAGGCGATGTCGGAATTGTATGATATTTTGGATTTGGGCTATGTTGATGATTATCTTTACGTTATTTGCTCATTTAGTATATCGATACATCGCTCAATGCCCCTTTAAACAAAGTTTAAATTCTCAACAAGATGGCAGCTAATCCAAAACATGGATAACCTATATAGTCTATAGTATAAACAGGGATCTACCGTACATCCCCTGTAGGATCCTAACTCAACGCTGTTGTTTTTTGTGGCAGAGAGGTATTTTTAGTTGTCACCTGTGACTCCAGGTGTAACTAAGTCAAGTAATTATCTGTGACTTGGTCTAGAAATTCATTCAATTGACTTAAGTTATTTGAATCAAGGTGAGGGTTATTATGATTTGACACAGATGATTTTGGGTGACTCATTTCTAAATAATATTTCACAAATAATTTGTGTTTAGGATGCCTTTTTAGAAGTTGATGGATGATATAAGACATTCAAATTGCAAATTAATAACAAAAACAGAATCATGGAAAAATAGTATAAAAAGTATAAGAATTTAGATTTAATTTCACCTGCGTTTTCATCCTCGATGCTTTATAAATGATGTTGTAACCATAATATTGAATCATTTGCTATAATATCTACTGTATGTTGATTTATTATTATTTTAATAGATATTCAAAGAAGAAGCCACAGCAGCAGCAGCGGCAGCGGTGGCGGCAGCAGCAGCAGAAGCAGCGGCCAAGAAATCCAGACAGCTACAAATTATCAATGGTCCTTGGAAGTTAGAGAAGGAAATTGGCGAGTCCGGACCAGGTAAACTGAATTATGGAAAGGGTATGGTGGTCAACCTGAATGGAGATGTGGCCATTATCGACACATTAGCATCACAGGTAAAGGTGTTCAAAAGCGATGGAGAGTACAGACTCAGCTTGGATACTACTCAAGGATTGGAACCAGGGACAATATCACGTCCTTATCAAATCATTGTCAATTCAAACAGTGATTATTTTGTAACTGATAAGACTGAGTATATTAGGGTATACAATGTAAAGGGTGCATTTAAGGGTAAATGGGTGTCATCAAACCCACAGTCATCCTCTCATTCTCCATGCCTGTGTGGCCTCTCAATAGATTCAAGGGGGAGTATTTTGACGGGTGATACGAGGAATAAGTATATTAACACACACAGACAAAATGGTACCCACATAATCAGTATCAAGGTAGGCATTGAGCCCTGGTATCTTGGAGTTACATCCCAAGATAAAATCATTGTTGCTGAGTGTGATACGCCTCCACAGATAATAAGCGATTCTGGACAGGTCCTGTGCACTCTGAAGCTTCCTGTAAATGATCGCAAGTGGTATCCTCGTGGTGTGTACTGCTACAAAGACATCATATTAATTTCTAACTCGAGGATAAATTATATTTTATGCTTTTCTGTATCTGGTGAACATCTAGGTAACATTGACCTACACACATTGACATTTCCATGGGGCCTCTCATTAGTAAATGATGGCAAGAAACTTATAGTTTGTGATATAGATAAGGTGCAAGTCTTTGCCAAAAGCCAATAACTTTGTGGCCCCTCATTCAACATGGTTACTCTCATAGGTAACCTCTGGAAATGTAAATACCTGAGTTTTTTTAATGTAACTTTTATATATGAGTATCCAAACCCACAATTTAGACATACAATATTTTCTGATTTTTCTTTATTGTGGGTAAACCAACCACGGAAAATGTAAATACCTAGATTTTATATAATGGTAATCATAAGCCCTACCAAACCCAGTTTATGTGGATGTTTCCGAGTGCTGTAGCTGCCAGAATCTACAACAATTATTCTTTGTTACTTTAAAAGGGCTGGCTTTTCCAAGGACCCTTAAAATTAAATGCTTAATTAACTGATTAACCCTTAATGATTATTCTCCGCCCAATGGAAAAGTTCGTATTTCACCATTTGGACATTTTCTCTATTGTATGAATAGAACACATTCTCTATTTATATTTATAATGTATGTCATAATTATTTATTACTCTATTTTATAAACTTTACCACAACAATTTTGAAGAAGAAAAAAACTGTTTGTAATTGGAAAGTGCCATATAAAGCATATTTTCAGAAATTATCTCATTTCAGTACTGGGACCGCAAAGCACCAACGCTTGAACACCGTATACGTTGCATTCTGGAATCAAACAGTGCAATGGAAAATAATAATAAATGCACCCACACGTGTACACTACTTTGTTTCTGTACTGATGTAATGATAGAATTAAGAATATAAAGTATCAAATTAAAATAACAAGAATCTTTGTGTATTATATCTAGATATCATCCATTGTTTTCCATTTTCAGTATTCAACTTGTGCCCTTATATCTAACCATACAATATGGAGAAGAAAAATGATGTATTTATTTTGAAAGTAATTTTCCATTTCCGTTGACCAAAATTTCTCTCTGGCTTTGACCACATCAGAACAAAAGTGAAACGGATATTAATTATCATTTACTATACATATGTAGCTATGATTTAGCTCTATAATCATGACAAGTCACAAATGCCATGAGGATGACATTAGCAATGTTATGGGGGAGGAGGTAGAACTTATTGAATGACCCTCGTAGATAGTATACAAATATTTACTGCTCTTGAGGGATCTGGTGGAATCTATTGGGGCCCCGAGGTGAACTGGAGACAGTGGGGTACTATTTTCCAGAGACCGAAGGTCGAGGGAAAATAGTACCCCACGGTCTCCAGTTCACCGAGAGGCCAATAGATTCCACCAGATCCCGAATAAAGAGCAGAAAATATTTGTTTTATATCCTTCATCAATATATCTTGTTCATTAATTTGTTAAAAGTAGACTCTCAAGACTGAGCTAAGCCTACATGTAGGCCTTACTATAATCAAAACAAAGAATTCTCGATCAAAACATTTATTTCAGTCACGCCAGCGTCATCCGAATTCTGAACGCAGTGTGATGAGCCCTTGACAACCATGCCACAACGCGTTCGGGCTGGCGTAGGCCTACTTACATAATTGTCCAATCACGCAGCGTGGGGTCTTGTTGATTAGGGCCGCGATTGGTCAATTACCTTTTGTTTACAAGAACGTCACACCTTCCGGTTTTACTGCGCCCTTGCCGTCGCGATTGACGCGCTCACGCACAGTATGCCCCAGACGCTGGGACACTGAGGAATCGTATACGATTTGATCGAGAATTCTTTTTTTGGATTATAGTAACTAGGCTAAGACCAAGCTTTGTACATTTTAGCCTAGACCTAGGCAACGAGAAATATAAAAAAATAATTTTACTCACCACCTGGCACTAGTAGCCTACTGTAGCTGCAATATGTTTTAAAGTCAAAAGCTTACTGTTCAAAAGTTTCAAAAAGTTCCAACTCACGAACTGTTCAATTCAAATTTCATTCGGTTACGGGCACCGGCATAAAACTTGTTTTCCAAAGTGTAATCGGCGTTGGATTCCTTGCGAAATTCGTGAAAAGCTGACACCCGGCCTATATTTTATTTGTTTTGTAGTGTTCTTCCTGTCTGTACTGTCAATAAATGTTGTCAATTGATCCTCATTTACACGACGAAACTGTGTAGTTTCACCAACAGCCGCCATTGTTAAGACTGTTGTCTGTTTACGTTTTAGGCTTGTCAATCCTAAAGTCAACTGTCATAATATTAACATAAAGAGAACTTGACACGTAAATTGAGGTCATAGGGTAATAGTAGACTATTTCATTCTCCAAATAGTACCTCTCTCCCTCATCAATAGCATTCCTTGCCTAATGGTGAGACTATTTTTGATCATGTGACACACTTTTAACCAATTAATGAACAGGAATATATTGATGAAGGATATAATAATCCTTAAAGTCTCACGTAAAAAAAGAAAAAGTGAAGAAAGAAGCCAATAACAACAACAAAAATCTTCAATGAGTTATAATAGTCATACTTATACAACAAGAAATCATACATCAAATACTCTTATTGATTCCCAAATCTAATAGCAATTCTGGTAAGAGTACATTTCATGCCAGAGCTTCCTCTCTGGAACAATGTTTCACTAAAAATACGTATTGAGTTGAGAAATATGTCACTAAGTCAATTTAAGTCATGTATCACTACTTTAAACTAAATTATTATTATTTAGTATGGTATTATATTATTTTATATTATGTGTAAATACCTTTTCTTTTCTCCCTTGTAAATAATCTGTTTATGTATGCATAAAATGAGGGCCTACTTGGAAAGCAGTGTTGGACACTGAAGTATTTTACCCTCAATAAATGAAGCATAAATAAAAAGATAAAAAAGCTTGACTAGCCCTTGACTGACTTGACTGGTTTTGTTTTGTTTTGTGTTTTCTTGTTTTGTTTTATGTTGGGTTTGTTTTGTTTTTGTTTGTGTGTTTTTGTCTTGGTGTTGATCAAGATAACTAACGTTGACCAAACCGACCCTTATGAATATGTTTTTTTGTTTTGTTTTTTATTGGGGGTGGGGGGGGGGGAGGAGGAGAAGAACGGGGAGGAGTCCTTCCCCTAAGCATATACAGTCAACACAACAAGCAACTGACCAGGTAATAAATGTGCTGATAACTCTAAAAGTGTAACACCTACATAAACATATCAAATTATGAAGTTGTTGAGAAATGTCTCCTCTTTAATTGAGATATTGCACGCTAAGAATGGTTGATTATTGAGACAGTTGCAATCCCAAATGTAAGGTCAAGTCTGATTTTCACGCGGACTCAGACCGGCAAATTATTGATTACTGGTAGTGGTACATGGTTGTTAGATAGACGACCGGCCGCATTGTGACGGTTGATCAATACAGATTTGACCTTACATTTGGGATTGTAACTTCCTCAATAATCAACCATTCCTAGCGTGCAATATCTCAATTAAAGGCGTATTATGTGATCTTTACCAAGTAGTGCGGCCTCTATCATTGATTTTTACTATGAAAGCAGATTTTCTTGCAGATTTGCATTTTTGATCATAAATCATAAAGATCATCAAAGTTACAGATCGATACGATTCCTAATTACTTCAAAATCATGGTTTGAAAATAGATTGTACCGTTGAGGTACAATCTATTTTTCAAATTTTACTCTAAATTCACTCTAAAACCATGATTTAGAGGTTATTAGGGATCATATCACTCTTTAACTTGGGATTTATTTATTCTTTATGATCAGAAAAGTAAATCTGCAAAAAAATCTGCTTCCAATTTTTTATTTGAGGATTGAGGGCGTCCCCTTGAAAAGATCACATAATATCACTATATTATACCTTTAAAGAGCAGAAATTTCTTTATAATTTGATGTGTTTATGTAGGAGTTACACTTATAGAGTTATCAGCACATTTATTACCTGGTCAGTTACTTATTGTGTTGCCTGTAGTGTCATAAAGTGTATACTATTAGATCTTCTGTTGATAACCAAAGAAATAATATAGGCATATCATGTGGATCTTTTCCAGGGAACGCCCTCAATCCTCGAAAAAAATTGAAAGCAGATTTTCTTGCAGATTTACATTTCTGATCATAAATCGTACATACATTCCAAGTTACAGGGCGATACGATTCTGACTTACTTCAAAATCATGGTTTTAGAGTGAAAATATGTCGGAGTCTGCGCCGACAACTTATTTTTATTCTAAATTCACTCTAAAACCATGATTTTGAGGTAATAAGAATCCTGTTGCTCTGTAACTTGGAATATATTCATGATTTATGATCCGAAATGTAAATCTGCAAGAAAATCTACTTTCTAAAAAAATAACCATGATTAGAGGTCGCTCCCTGGAAAAGATCACATAATATGCCTTTAATACACCATTATTTGATGAGCCCTACATTATTGATACTGATCTGGATTATGAACTTTGTCAACCAGATAAGTAGTTGTCATGCCAATAACATTGATGCAGTTATAATTATCAAAATATCCACCAATCATATAAGCTTAATCAATCAAATGCATCATATGATGTCGAACCAGCCCATCGGCCAAACCTCATTGTTTCTGTACTCCTGATGTAATTATAGAATAAACAATATGACGTAGCCAATAAAAAATGTTTTCTGACGCGTATGCAAGAAGACCAAAGTTGCCGGCTGGAAGTTTCCTCATTTCTGGGCTTGCCCGCTCAAACTTTTTCACAGACTTTTTGACTTCCGCTTCCGGGGTTTTCCCGCTGTTTTGATCGGCAAATTGCACTCCTGCTTATGTCTTCCTCATCCGCATAGAAAATGTGATGTATTTTTTACATCTTATTGCACCATTTTTATGTTACAATTACCAATGTTTGCATGCGCACTTTGAATAACTTCAATTACTCCCAGGACTGGCAGAATCCAGGGATAGAACAGATTTGATATTCTAAAAATAGTTGTTGTAAGAGTATTGAACTTGAAACTAGTTTTGACTAACAAATCAAGGCTAAAGCAGCACATATTTGAACCTTGTGAGTTGTGACCCCATAGTGGTTGCAAACAGGTTGATTTGTTTTAAGGTCAAACTCTGGACAGGCTATTCTGATAAATTGGATGGGCAATTTGCTGAACTCTGGCTAAGACCATGAGCTAATAATGCAACTCATACTAATACAAGCATGAGGTGATACATGTATGCTACCTGTACGACATTCAACAGCTCATAGGTAAACTGGTGAAGGTGAAGTAATAAGACCTCATCACTTGCGTTGATGCCACTGCCTGATGTTAGGTCTATGGCCTATAGTGTGGAATGCCACATTTAGTGGATAGCTGCATTGACCCCCCTGATATAGTAAGCGTCATAATACTTTGGATATAATTCCAACAATTATCTGTGCGTAACTCAGAAGTGCGTTCCGGGGGCTTTCAAAAATGACCGCGCGTCCTGATTGGTCAATCGTGACACGTGTGCATGCATAGTTGTTCGCGCATTTTTGATCTGGGCGCAGCTTTGCGAACAGCAACAAAATACACTCGCGTGAAATAGCTTGAATTATGTCCATAGTATTAAGACAGTGACTATAGTATACCATTATTTTGAAGCATTTTGTGTCATAATCCTTACTAATTGTGCGATACATGTATTTGTTTATACAGGCTGAGAAGATTGCTTCCCAGATGATATCTGAGGGCAGAATGAACGGCTTCATAGATCAGATTGACAGCATACTAAACTTTGAATGTAAGTCACACAGTAGGTTTTATGTTGTTTTCACTGTGGAAAACATTTGATGTCAGGTGTGGGTATAGAGAAGATGGGGCTGAAATCAAGGTGGAACTCATATGTCATGGGGGACAACATATAGGGCCGTATTCTCGTACTAAACACGGTTTTAGCTTAAAACCGTGTTTAACTAAACGCGTGTCTAACTTAAACGTGAGTTTATCCTTTAAACGACGTGTCTAACAAAACACGATTTTAAACTCTGCAAATCTCGTTCACAGAGTGGTCCTGCGTTGATTGTATACAGGTATTTAATTTATTGTGGCCCTACTTGGTTACAATAGATATCGACCGAATGCCTTAAATACACGGTACTTTTAAAGACTACACGATCCGCGCGCCAGCTTGCACCGGGCACGGTCGAGTGATCATTCAAGGCATGCAGTTGGTGCGCGAGTTTAGTTAAACACGCAATAAACTACCCCCGTACTCATGTTTAAAGTTAGACACATTTTGGCGAGTTAGACGCGTGTTTAAGTAAAACAAATGTACGAGAATTGCGTTTAGTTAAACGCTGTGTCTAAAGTCAAAGTTAGACGCGTGTTTAGCTTAAAACCGTGTTTAACTACTTACGAGAATACGGCCCATAGTGTTAAGTATGGGAGGAGACTTTAACAAACTAAGATTGTAGGCACTAGGCAGCAGTTGAAGTTTCAAAGAAATATTTAGTAATTACGCTGGGGTCACTGGGAATTGAACCTGGGTCGTTAGTGGTGAGATGATTATCATATTAACCAGCTTCAATTTCTCTCCCAAAGCTGCAATAGTTGATAAAATCGATCACAATATCTGTCAAATCGCGAATTCAATCTAAGTGGGAAAAGTTATAAAAATTCCAGTGGTTATGTATAATATATGAAGTAATAAAAAGATGAGGTGGGGACAGGTGGAATGAATTCATTTGGGCCAGTGTAATCAAATGATTATCCTACAAAATATCTCTTAGGCCAAACAAAGAAGAAGGTCTGTCTCAGAAGCCCGCCCGCATTGGTATGTGAAATGAGCTACGGCGCGTAGGTATATGAGCTGAGGCCTAAAAAACTTCTTTTTTTTTCTTCTTTTTTTCTTTTTTTTAATTTAAAAATAAAAGTTTAAAAAAGTTCCTGAAGCTTGGATTAGCAACAACAAAAAATCGCAGACTTCATAGCTTATTTCCTAAAAAAAAGAAATCCGCACAGCACTTGGCTCATTTGCAAAATGTTTCTGAGACAGACTATCTTCTTTGTTTGGCCTTATCGGGGACCTCTAAACATTGGCAGTTCATTCTGACCAACTGATTCTTTGTATTTCCCAGGCTTTGCCCAAAGTGAAGTTCACCCTCACCTATTCTATACCCAACTTAAAATACTGCCCTCACCTGTTGTGTCTGCCATTCAATAAAAGCTTATGCAAAATCCAACAGAGGTACTGTCCCAGCAGCCCCGCTCCGCTAATCTTGTGGCACAATCATGGAAAGATTAAAGTTATCTTTGAGGCTGCGTTTATTTTAGTATAAAGTGTTTGTTTATGCATTGTTTGTTTTAAGGGGTATAGACCATAAACAGGCCTCATTGGCTTTCCAGTCTACTCCTCCATATTGTTTTTTTGATGTGTTTTGATGTATTTTTATATGGAAATAAAGATTGATAGATTGATAGATGCACAATCACCTGGCCTCCCACTGCGCTGAGGCAGGCATGAGCCCCAGGTGCAGCAGATCTTATTTTCTTGTCATTATTTGGCCCATATTTACCATGTTATAGTCTATTACGAGACAGTGACGCAACTGCGTCGTTAACTGATTGCAGTGCATAAACTTGCGCGCCTGCCTGAAGTGCTGGCGAATACACTCCGGCGTAGAAAGGCAGTGAAACATACGCATGCATAAATCGAAGGTCAATAGTGCAACAAAGGGCTATCTGCATTTTTGGCCAAAATGAGATTTTGGTATCAAAATGATCCGCACAAGATCAGGATGACATCATGAGAAAATAGTAAATTTATTTCAGTCAAACATGTAACAATCATAATCTTGAATTAATTGTGCACCTAATCAAAAAGGTTTGAATAGCATTTATTTTAACTTGTCAAAACCAGAAGGTGACAATGATGGGTACAAATCTTTAATTCACTTTTTCTTAAAATGGCCGAAATGCAAATTGTTGCGCCTGTATTATAGTTCCGTCACTGTCCGGAGGAAGGGAAATAGAGTATAGCTTTATTGCTACAAACCACCCGGCAATGTCTTGCTAAACATCCCGTAACTGATGTGCGCATGCTCATACCAATTAAAATGTGTTGTCTTAGTACACAGTTTATTCCGTACAGGACGTCTAGCAAGATATAGCCACCACCCCGAGTTTAGGTTAATTATCATCGCTGTTCTGTCAAAATCTTGCATCTCCCTCCGGCCCTTCAGAATGTATAAAGTAATACTTCCTATCTATAACCTTTGGGCAGTCTGCTCTAAACATGTTCAAGGGCCAAAAACACATCTATCAAAACCTTGTAAGTGCTCTTGCCCCTGAACATGTTTAGAGCAACTCTTCCGATGCATAACCATTGGGCAGTTTTACTTTATACATGCTTAAGGGCCAGAAAAACAAACAAGGTTTTGACAGGCTGAACAGTGACGTTGTGCGCTTACTAACAACATCCTATATTACGTCATGTATATTTTTAACCATTTCAGCTCGTGAGACTCTACCGCAATGGGACAAGCAGATTCAGAGTCTTTGTTTCCAAGTGAACACCATTATAGAGAAGATTAACCAGCATGCACCTGAATGGACATCCTCTATATCGGAGAACCAAATGGTGCATTAGTTAGTGTATTATGTATGAGGACTAAGAAATTAGTGGTGTTTGAGTCAGAGATGGACTACGATGTGAACCCAAGTGAACAGTCTCTGTATCTGACAACCAGATGGTGCATTAGTTAGTGTATATGTATGAGGACTAAGAAATTCGTGGTGTTTGAGTCAGAGATGGACTATGATGTGAACCCAAGTGAACAGTCTCTGTACCTGACAACCAGATGGTGCATTACATTACATTGTATATGTACGAGGACTAAAAAATGTGGCGCTCGAGTGGGAGATTAACCATGGTATCCAGCAGGCACAGTCTCTGTATCAGTGAGACAGATGTTACACTTTAGTCAGTATGTGTTTGAAGACTTGGAGATGAGTGAGGCTCAATCAGAAACAGCTAAACAACAAGTAAATCCGATCTTGGCACACAAATTTGACAACCTCCCTGATTGTCGGATTTTATCGATTATATTTCATATAATTTTTGAAATGTCCCCGATTGATGAAAAGAATCTCCTTGATTGCAGTGCAGGATGTTGGCAGCTCTGTGTCAAACATGGGTTCCTATCACGCTTGTGTTTTCTGTCACCGGTGTCTAATGATTCTCATTGGGGGAAAAGTTTACAATATGTGACCCAACGTGAGTAAATGAGGCACAATGAGGGAAATATGAATATTGAGTTATTTATATCATGATAATATGTATAAGTTAAGGGACATTTATATAGTACAATGTCGATGTTATAACACATTCCTAACTAAAGTTACGGATTATTGAAAATCATTTTGTCACAAAAGATAAATACAAATTGTCAAGTTATGGACATTTAAAGATTTGGGTTTAACCCTAACCCCGGTTTAGGGTTTTTGACCGGGATCACGATTTTCGAGGAAAAAACGCCAACTAAATCTCTGGGAACCTGCCGGGATTCAATCCGGGGATCCTCAGTTCTCAAGCCCCACGTCCCAACCACTAAGCCACAGCCCTCGGCTACACATTCGCGCAGTATACTGCGCTCACTATATAGGCTCGGTTGACTACGTCATCGAAAACCGACGGCGCATGCATTTGGAGAGGTACTTAGGATAAGCATTTTTCAGCACTCAGGGGGTTCGGGTTAATAGAACCCCCCCCCCCCCCCAAAAAAAAAAATGTTACCATAACCCTAACCCCAGTTAATAACAAATCAATGGAGTAAATGAAAACTGAATACCTTAAATTGCAGTTTACTGCTAGGTTTATTTCAAAAAATTTAGTATTTGTTGGAAAAAAGATGTATCAAAGATCAGAAATAACACCTTTTACGAATTTGACTTGTTTCGACCATTTCCCTCATTTGTGCTCATCAAATTAGCTACTGCCTTATTGTGCCTCATTTACTCATGTTGGGCCTCCTATGTGACCCATCACATCAAAACAGACAAGTTGTCAGCAAACCTTATTTGCAGAAAGTAACAAAAGAAGATGAGGTGAAAACTTTAAAAAAACTTTTAAAAAAAATATTCGAACCTATAAAACTGCATGAAATGATGTGTTTCATGTTCAAAATCAATACTACAGGGCTCCAAGAACTGTAAATTCTAACAGTAGGGCACTGACCTTGTTTAGTCAATTTATTATTTTACCATTGGAACTTTGAATGAGTGACTTAATAATCACATCTTAGTAATACGAAATGTATCAAATGTATCAACCGCTGTAACTATTGAACTATTAATGGGATGTATATAAAAGTATACATTTTTTGAAAAGGAATTGAGTCAGAGAATCCATTTTTGGTAATAAATTTCACTAAAAATACTGATTTTTAAAATGTTGACAACGTAACAAAATCAGTTTTTGGTAAAAAACGCCGAAATTGCACCAAATCATCTGAAGACCCTTCTCTAGGAACTTCGTTTAATTTTTTAGTTTTTAATTTTTTGACAACAAAAAGTTTAAAAAATGCATTTTTGAGGTAAATCTTTTTTTGCCACTTTTATATACACCGCATTAATAGTTAAAAAGTTAAAGCGCTTGATGAATGTCATATTATTAGGGTTAACACCCCCTTAAAGTCACATTCAATCATTGGCCTTTCCCACAAAAATTGAGGTTTTGTACTTTTTGTAATGCAATTAGCCGTGTAGTATCTTGTATAATGTTCCATTCATGTCAAACCCTATCAAGGCTACATTTGCATATTGTTTGTAAGTGATTAAACATTACGCTAGCTTTAAGCAATTGTAAATTATTGATGTTATAATAAACTATGTTTGAGAAGAGTAACATTGCTATGGACATTGTGATGTAGATGCTACTTATTATTTTGGAGGTTGAAGTTAGGTGATGGAGAAAACCATTTTCTACAGGCTAACAGACCTTCCCCTACCAAAAAAGGATCCCCTGGAATTGCTTTTCCTCTCTAACGAAGTACCCTCAAAATAATCACACTCATCTAACATCTTTAATTACTTGCATAATATAATTCTTATTTTTTTTATTCAAAATTGGTAATCACACACTTAATTGATCACACACTTAATTGGATGGATTGCAAGGATGATACTATCCAAACAAATTCCACAGTGTTTACGAATGTTCATCTCATTTTCAAGCTGAAGCTTCCAGCAGTGCCTACTTGCATCAAGTTTTTAGCACATCTCTTCATAAATGCTTGAAAAGATGTTGAGCAGTCCAACATACTGTGGCAAATGTTTGGATCATCTAAATGCAGTGTTTAAATGTATACAGCCTCGCAATTGTATATAAGATTTTTTTTACAAGTTTACCGATGAATATATAATTTTTCAAGTCATAAAACATCAGTTATAGACTTTTTACATGATTTTTTTTAAAAATTAGGTAGCTAATATGAATTATTGCAGATTTTTAACTTCCCCTGTATATTACTTGAAACAGATAAACCCTTTTATAAAAAGAATTGTTTTTTGAAACAAACCACATACCAAAGTGTATGAAATCTAACTAAACTGATTCAATGGCCTGTATTTTGTATATTTCGTGATGTATGTACAAGGTGTCCCTAAAAAAGGGTGCAAATGTTTACCCAACTTGTTCTAACATTTGGTGTAAGATGTTTAAACATATTGAAAGACTAAACACTTGGCTTTCAGATGCTGCTTATTTCATCTGATTCAGATTTGTCAATCCTGATATATGGACAATTAACTAGAGCTATCCAAAATCGATGTTGTGCCACTTTACAGTTTCAAAGGTTTACTACTAAGATTTCCACTTATAATAGAGTGAGTGCCTGTGTATCCAAGCAGAACTGAATAAATAGATGTTTGTTACATGATTCGAACCAGTCCTTTTGACGAGGTTTCACAAAATGTTTATTGAGCCTACATTTTCAAAACAAGACAGATGTCCATATGGCAGGGGTGCGGCCTCAATTTTCATTAGAAGAGAGGGTGTTCATGGTATTAAAATATCATCAAACAAGAAGTCCAACGGAAGTCACCAGAGAGTTTGCCATTCATTTCCCAAACACTCACGTACCATCTATGAATACACCTACAAAGGAGTATTGGAAATACTTGGTAAATGGTGCAAGCACCAATGAATAAAGAACATTCTGGAAGACTAAGAGATGAAAAGTGGCAGGACACAGTTGCACAATGATAACGTGCGGCGTGTACTTCAGAGGGATCCCACAATAACTGCTCATAGAAATCCCTTACCACATATTCCGAGGACACATTTTTGTTCCTCAGTCTCTTTTAAACAATTCTGGTCAAATGCCCATCCCAACGTTTCAAGACGATTGATGCCAATGGATAGACCAATGATAGTATCGTTTTGACGCTCATAATCATTCTTTCTGTAAAAGTGGCACAACATCGAATTTGGGTAGCTTTGATAAACTGGGTATCTCAGGATTGACAAATCCAAATCCGGTGAAATAAGGGTCATTCTTCAGTAAACGTCACATTTCATGTCCCGACACTTTGATATCCTATATCTGGTAATTTCGTTACACTTGAATACTTCTTTTAGTATATTTCTGTTCATAAACATATTCCCCATCATAATAAAATCATAAAAGGCTGAAGAATTATTTTTTTATATAACATTTGTCAAATGTTTGATGCCAATACCTACAAACACTATGTCCCGATGGTTACACATAAAATTTCCGATTGCCATATTAATTTGGTTAAGGGTTTCTTTTTCATGAAAATACTCATAAACGCTAGTTACCAACAATTTAAACGTATTTCATCCAGCCAATTATGGAATTATATGCCTATTGGAGCTTAATTTACCAGTTTTTGTCAGGAAATTTCTGTCCCGATGTTTTGCGTCATCTCCGTCACGGGCCGTATGCAGCACCATATCATTGGAAATAAAAGGAGAATAGAAACACTGGTTTGACCGTTTGAACTTGCACATAAACTTTAACACACGCGAGGTTAGTACGCGCTATTATTTAGCAGTATATCAAAAATCGGGTTTTGTTGAAACATTGTATGTGAATATTTTTATTCAGTGTTATCTCCGAACGCTATAGAATCAATTGAAAATATGTATTCATTGGATTTTTAGGATTATTGGTAAAATAAGAGTAGTGACCACTAATGATACCTGTGAAGTAGACTGCTAGACATACTTTTCCGGCGAAGCTATACCGGCCAAAACTTAAAATCGTCATCTCCGTCACGTCATTTCCGTCACATTTTCCGTCACCTCCGTCACATTTTCGTCATCTCCGTCACATTTTCCGTCATCTCCGTCACATTATTCGTCATCTCCGTCACATTTCGTTGATTTTCTGTGTTACGGAGATGACTTTACATGCAGGTCATCTCCGTCACATGAGTATTTGATACTCATAATGTGTAAAATAATACAGCATTGAACACGATTATCAGTTGTAATTTATAAATAAATAAGTGTTCTCATACTAACTTAACTGAAATGTACATTCTCTAAGAGGGTGTCGATGAAAAATAAAGTGACAGTCAACATTTTTACCAAAAATCGGTTCTTTTGGGGGTTGTAAACTTTTGCGAAATTTTAAAATGGGTATGTTATACTGAAACACTAAAATAGTTGAATTTATTTGAAGAGAATACTCTTTATTTTATAGTTTGGGATATGTATGTCAATTTCTAGTTTGGAGTCATGTACATTTTCTAATGAACTTTTTATACTGATAACGTGACGGAGATGACTCCAGCGTGTGACCACCCATTAAAAGACAGGGAAGAAATCAATTAAATATCCGTAAAGATTGCGTCAAACATGTTTTTAATATGTTACAGATGTTTTATCTTTGTGAACAAATATTCAAAGCTAGAAAAAAATTAAAATTTAAAACCGAGTTTCTAGAAACTCAAAATGTAACATTTACTGAAGAATGACCCATAAACGGCAAGTGTTTTCCGTTTCCGTGTGTATATAAACATTAATTAATTAAAATGAAACATGAATCAATTAAAATTATTTATAGTTTGATCAGCTCCAAATTTATTGAAGCAGCGCAGAGATACAATGAGTTGTCATACCGTACCATAATAGCTGAGGAGGAAAGAATGACAGCACTCAAACATGCTTTACACTGCACTATACTAGCTTCTGCAGGTCAGTGAAACATAAATTAAACAAAATTGTTTATAGTATGATCAGCTCCAAATTAATTGAAGCAGCTCAGAGATACAATGAGTAGTCATACCGTACCATAATAGCTGAGGAGGAAAGAATGACAGCACTCAAACATGCTTTACACTGCACTATACTAGCTTCTGCAGGTCAGTGAAACATAAATTAAACAAAATTGTTTATAGTATGATCAGCTCCAAATTTATTGAAGCAGCTCAGAGATACAATGAGTTGTCATACCGTACCATAATAGCTGAGGAGGAAAGAATGACAGCACTCAAACATGCTTTACACTGCACTATACTAGCTTCTGCAGGTCAGTGAAACATAAATTAAACAAAATTGTTTATAGTATGATCAGCTCCAAATTAATTGGAGCAGCTCAGAGATACAATGAGTTGTCATACCGTACCATAATAGCTGAGGAGGAAAGAATGACAGCACTCAAACATGCTTTACACTGCACTATACTAGCTTCTGCAGGTCAGTGAAACATAAATTAAACAAAATTGTTTATAGTATGATCAGCTCCAAATTAATTGAAGCAGCTCAGAGATACAATGAGTTGTCATACCGTACCATAATAGCTGAGGAGGAAAGAATGACGGCACTCAAACATGCTTTACACTGCACTATACTAGCTTCTGCAGGTCAGTGAAACATAAATTAAACAAAATTGTTTATAGTATGATCATGCAGCTCCAAATTAATTGAAGCAGCTCAGAGATACAATGAGTTGTCATACCGTACCATAATAGCTGAGGAGGAAAGAATGACAGCACTCAAACATGCTTTACACTGCACTATACTAGCTTCTGCAGGTCAGTGAAACATAAATTAAACAAAATTGTTTATAGTATGATCAGCTCCAAATTAATTGAAGCAGCTCAGAGATACAATGAGTTATCATACCGCACTATAATAGCTGAGGAGGAAAGAATGACATCACTCAAACATGCTTTACACTGCACTATACTAGCTTCTGCAGGTCAGTGAAACATTAGGCAAACAAAATGGTTCAGCTCTAGATTGACAAGTGCCTCTTAAAGCAGTGAATGAATTCAAATGGATGTGGGCACGCAAAAAAATGGCCTTACTCATACTCATCTGCTAAATTACTTATACTTCTTGTGCACATTTTAAGTGGAGATTCACCTGAAATTGGTTTATTTTGCCAGATCCGTGCATACTCTTATGCTTCCTAAAATATGATTTTCACTGCAGGTTTTCGCTTCTGTGTTTATCGCGTCACCATTTTTAAAACCAGCACAATCTCAACAAAAGATTGCACCCCAACAATCAACCAAAAGTATGTTTAGACTAAATCCGGAATCCCGAAAATAACACCCCGGATCCCCGAAGCGGGAGCATTATTTTTCCTGAAAATAACACCCCAAATATTGTCTCTCCTCACAGGTCAACAGAGGTCACGAATGTTAGCAACTCTTTTCAAAGATGAGCGCTGTCAGCAGCTTCCCTCGTACGCTATTCTTGAGAAGATGTATCTTGATCGCATCATCCGGGGAGGTCAGCTCCAAGAATTTGCCGCAAGACTACAACCTCATCAGAAAGCTACTATGGCTGATGGTAAGACAATCGAGGCCAGAATATTATTTGGAAATAACCTTACTGAAATTTAGAGTGAAAGTTCATCTGTGTTGGTAATCAAATAATTTGAAATTGATCTTTCATTCTCAACACAAGCTAGTAATTACCTGGAATTTTCAGGTGTTGCTACACCTTTCATCAGCAGACTAATGACTCGAACTGACGGTCTTGACCTTACAGAAATGTGACGTAAGAATCGGGTTATAGACTCTCCGTCTTTGTTGAGTGATGGTTGGTTGGCTCTGATGTAAATTGCCTCCTTGACCCCCCTTGAACCAGCGAGGATCCTTATCCAAGATCTTTACTTTGTCTAAGTCCACATGGTGTCCCGGAGACCAGATATGGATGTGTTGGGTGGGATACCTCGGACGAAGTGGAACTAGGACATCTGTGCTCTAGAATCCTGGTCTTTAATGAGCGTTCGGTTTCTCCGATATATGTCTCAAATCAAAGACCCTAAGTAGTCTGACCCTGGCAAGGAATCAGATACACGGAATGTTCGCAAATTTGAAATGATTCTTTAACACCCTTCACACTGTGCCTTCACTGTAAGTGATAAGTGCAAAAAAACACATGGTGCTATATATATGGCTATTCAAGAATTATGCAAAACAAATCAAACTGTAAAGTGTAAAGCAAGACCTGAAATTGACACAGCCAGATACAGATTGAAATACTGCTTTCGATAAGATGCTACATTTAAAAAGTTGGGGATGACACTGATAGATGGCACGTAGTTGGATTGTCAGTGACTTTTGTTGTCGTCTGCTTAGGTATAGATTTAATTGAAGTTTACACAGACTTGTTCGAAATGTGCGGTTTCAAAAAATTATGATAAAACTTATGTGTTGAATTTGGATTTAAAAGCCTGTAAATATGAGTTATTCACATTTCATTGTTTGTTTTATACATTTGAAATTCATTTTGTCATTTCCCATTGAATGTACACAATAACGTAATTGTTTGCATATTCTCGGAAGCTGTTGACGAGTCACCGCTCACTTGAACATGACATAACCATAACTGTTTTGGAGCACACTGATAGATAGCGCTATAAAACAGGACCTGTCTTCATTTATATATCGCAGTATAGGAGTTTTTTATCCCAAAATTAATAGAATCCCTGATCATACCAAACCTTGGGAAAAGATCCTTCCCCAACTACCTTTTTTCATTTGGGTCGAAGAACAAAACAGGAATTTTCAGTGCGTATGTTATGCATTACTCCCAGGACCCACTTACACAACAATAGGGTCGCTGCTACATTGGTCAGCACCAGTCGGCAATAACCGGCACTCAGCCTGACCAACCGGAATTTCAGGTCTTGCCGACCAGCACTAAAATGACATAAATTGATTATTTTGTTCCTTAAAACAGCTGTTAGGATTCCTTAAAACAACAATTAGGATTCTTCTCTGTGTATGGATGATCAATGTCTTGCAATTTTGTTGAATTTACTCCCATTAAAATACAAAATCAGGTAGGTGCTAAGATATTGGGGAGGTGGTTTCTCAAGGATTGGTCGAGGATGACACAAATTGAACAAATGTATGCTTGCTTGCTTATATTGCCCACAGGTTCAAGTATTTTAGACAGAGCAGTGACAGAACACAACTTATTATCTGCCAGTAAATTATACAATAACATCACATTTGACATTGCACATACTTCGCCTTACCAAATAATGATCCAGTAACCGCCTTTTTCAGATTGAATCGACGGTAATAAATCTACTACTGCAAAGGACATAATTATGCCCCCACCTGTGTCTTGCCAGAGCACAGAGTACCATTTCCACCGCAATCCTAAGAACGGCCCGAGGGTCTATGAGCTTGGGGAGGTCTGTTTTGGCTGGTGTACTTGAAATTCAAAAGTTGTCTATGGGACTTTTTATGTTGTTTTGTTTTTGATCAAACAGGCAATGATGGAAATAATGTGTCAATATTCATGTTGTTTGCTGTTCGAACGAGAAAAATCCATTGGATAATAACGAAGTTAGCTAATATTAACTGAAAGAAAATGTTAACATTTTACGCAAATGCCTAGATTCAATTAAAATAGGACAATCCTAGTAGCCCAAAGTGTTACTTTTTAAAAGTTGTTGTGGAAAGAAATTCGAACTTTTAACTTCAATTTGTCATAGAAATTATAGTGCTACTAAGTATTTGAAGATTTGGTAAATCAAACGTCCAAATTTTAAAAAAAGTTGCAATATAGTATCCATAGAGCAGACTTTAGTTTTATGAAATAGCCCAATGTTGCTACTTAAGAGGCTTGGGGCAACACCCATGCAATGGTGTAGATTGTACCATGGCTAAAGGTCACTCAGTATGTGGTCAGTAGCAGTTTGGTTGGCCAATTCTTAGGCGGATCATGGGTGGATTGAACTATGAGCCCAACGCCCGTCTGTTGAGAGTTGTTAGGTTAAGAAATTCAAACTTTGAACTTGAATTTGTTAAAAAATATAGTCCTATTTAAGATTTTGTCAAATTTCAATAAAATTTACGATGTAGCATACTTAAGAAAATATTTTAGCTTTAAAAATGAGCCCAATGTGGGTAATTGAAGAAGGTAAAAGTGGCAATCTGTAGACTCTCTCTTGACCATGCAGGTTACAGACATGTGTGACTCAAGGATTTCAATCAAGCCATCGTTGGTACATGCCCTGTGGCAAATGAGAATTGACAGCTTATTTTACATTTCAAAAGTGGTAAGGCAAGGTACATGTAATGAAGAGCTTGGGGCATTACTAGAAATTGCACCAGTAAAGGTAGGTGAAACGTTTCTCAAAGAAATATTGGTTATCCATGTAATGGATTAGAAGATACACCTGTTTTGTGATACTATTTTGATACGCTATGAACTGGATGGATGCCATGCGCCAACTATTGAATTAGAATAGGCCTGGTGCGATTCCCTTTTGTTGTCCGTTTGGCCTGGCTACACAGGTAGCCACTGGGGAAGGTGCATTGACATTGGAAAGGGTATAGATACGTGCTGCCCTGAAGTGAAGACCCCCCTCTTTTCATCCGCTTCTGCTTGCTCTTAAGACCCCCTTTTAAGCCTGCATCAGCTCTTTAAGGATGTTCCTATGGTTAACCTTTTATTTGATATTTTAATAGAGCTTGCTGAGCTCCACAATACTCTGAAATTTGAGGTACGGTTTTATAGATATGACAATTGCATTGTCAAATATGAAGCAAAATTGAAGTGTTCATTTCTTTTGTTTCTTATTGTTTTTTTGACCCTAGCAAATTAATCTATGCAAAAATGTTTAATTGATTTTTAAAAGAAAAGTATATATGCTACAACGCTAAAATTTTGGGAGCTTGTTAATTATAGTTTATAAAACATTTCCTGTGCTGCGGTAAGACATCTGCATACTTAATTTAAGTAAGGAAGCTTTAGGTCATTAAAAAATGAGACTAATTAATGCACTTAATTTTTTCTTCTTCTTCAAGTTCATGCACTTTCCTAAATGTATTACCACTTGGTGTATATGTTAGTTATACTCTCCTTATTTCCTATGCTGCGAGAATCTACTGGAGTGTTCAATAATCAATAAAATTTAGAGCAAAAACAAAAAACTAAATTTGCATAGAAAATTTTACCTAGGAAGTAAAAAAAACAACAATTAAAAACAAAAGAAAATAGTCTTCCCTCTGTTGGCCAAAAAACAATACAAAACAAAAGAATTCAAAATGACTTCAAATGGTTATATCTATTGAACCGTGCACTAGATTCACCTCCAGTAAGACTGTTGTTGTACTCAACGAACTCTACCTTATACTTGAATATCAAGAGTTCTTTGCTAGCCATAGGAACATCCTTAAGACCCCCATTTCATTGACAATTCAAAAATCATGAAAATATGCATTCCAAAGCCCCAATATTTTGAACAAATTGTGTTCTATACCCCAATTTTTGAAAAATTGGCGTTATCACTAAACAAATTGAGAAAAAAATCAGTTCTTTAAAAGACCCTACTTTTTGAACGGCCCGTTCGAGTGATCAGATGACTTGAGAACCGCTCATAAAGTGGATGGTTGACATCATCCATCACATCGGTCAGCTTCTTGCCCAAGAAATCGGTGTACAGAGTCTTGAAGTCTGGTTGTCATATTTTCAGCTAGCTGACTAGGCCCTACTCACATTCCATCAATATTTTAATACAGTGTTAAAGTAAAACATAGGGTCAAGGGGTGTACAAGAGCTTCGTTCGCAGAAATCAAACAACTTATATTTTATATTCATTTATAAACTGCTCAAAAAAAGTTTGGAATTTTTTCAATCACAATTTGTTCAAATATCGCGGGATATGTTCATTTAGTGTAATATATCATGTAAAAGCTGATTATGTTCATCTTTACAATGATACCAAATTTGAAGCAATCCCTTGCTCCAGTGCTCAGCTACTTGCTTGAGAACATAGGGAGGTCACAATCTGAATGTGCCAAAATCAACACTATTTCGAAGAAACATCTTTGTCGTCTGTTCAATGAAGTGTTTAGTTACATAGACCACTACAGTGTAGTGTGATGATCTATTGATTTTTAAGCACAAAATAGTGTTGATTTTGGCACTTTCAGATTGCGACCTCCCCATGTTCTCAAGCATGTGGCTGAGCACTGGAACAAGGGATTGCTTCAAATTGGATATCATTGTAAAGATGAACAGATCAGCTTTACATGATATATTATACTAAATGAACATATCCCGAGATATTTGAACAAATTGTGATTGAAAAAATTTCCAAACTCTTTTTGAGCAGTTTATAATGAATTTCATACAAATTAAAAATTATTAATGGAGAATCCGGGTATCGATCCCAGTACCTCTCACATGCTCAGCGAGCGCTCTACCATTTGAGCTAATTCCCCTTTCAACATGTTTCGATGATTCTCGACTAATATAAGAAGGAAAGAATAAACAAGAGCAATACAGTATATTAGTCGATTCTCAACTAATATAAAAAGGTGAAGAAGGAATAAGCCAATAACAACAAAACAAACAACGTGTTTGACTAACCCTTGACCAACTGACTTGGTGGTGGTATTTATTTATTTCTATTCTTCTTTTGTTGAGAAAATGTTCATGTTGATGTTTATCTAGATAACCAATTTTTTGACCAAACTGACCCTTATGAATATGTGTTTCTAGGGGTGTTTGTTTTTTTGGGGTTTGTCTGTTGTTGTTGTTTGTTTTGTTTGGGGGGCGTCCCTTGTCTTAGCATAGAGTCATAAAGTTTGTACGATTAGATCATCCGTTGATAACCAGAGAAATAATATTAACACATATATATCATTATTTGATGAGTCCTAGATGATACTGATCTGTATTATGAACTTTGTCTACCAGATAAAATTAGTGTCATGACAATAGCATTACTGCAGTTATTATTATCAAAATATCCACCAATCATAAAAGCTTAATCCAGCCACAGAAATCATACAGCTTTTATCTATGAATCCCGCCAACAATGGCATCATGTGATGTTGAACCAGCCCATCAGCCAAACAGACCAACAGACGCCATTTTGCACCTTATATTAATGGGTCTTCGTCGAGTGGAGTTGACATACATTTTCAATAGATAACGGTGAGTATTAGTCAATTTTGACAAATAAGTCGGAGTAATTCTGTTATACCCTTCACAGAGGTATTCACAGTGCATGATTTTTAAGAACGACGCATACTACCGATGTAGGTGTGTAGGGTATAACAGAATTATGCCAATAAGTCTCTTTTCTTTACATTCAAATAGGATTTCCCTCTTAGTCAATATAAAGTAGTTGTAGTAAAGTAGTGACATAATTCAACATACAATTTGATCTCAGATCCAGTTCATCATGTGCTTTTACTAGAAATCTATTTATAATTTTCAATTATTTCTCCCTATAGCTGGCTGAGATAAACTGATATGACATCAAGGTTGTCCTGGGAAATTAGGCAACATTTTATTACATGTTAATAGTTGAAGTTAAGATATGATGAGAGATTAAAATTAGTGAAAAGGGACAAAGCAAATTGATTATAATAATTATATAAACCTTGAATGTTATCATGTTATTCTTTGACAGGAGTTACTGATATCCAAACTAGAAGATGGCTGCTCAGATCAATGTAATCGGCAGAAATAAACTCAAATTTATTAAGCAGATAGGACATGGAGGTTACGCTGATGTCTATCAGATGAAATGGGAAAGTAAAAATGGAAAGATTGACATTGCTGCCAAGAAATTAATCCGAAATGATAAACATGAGCTGAATATCATGTCCACACTTGACCATCCCAACATCGTGAAACTTCTTGGTGTGGTAGATGAAGAGATAGATTTCATGCTGATTTTGGAACTTTGTGAAGGTGGATCGCTTCGATCTTATCTTGATAAACATCAAGATAAACATTTCCCTGAAGATGAATTCTTCTCCTGGGCAAAGCAAGCAGCCATACCAGTCAAATATCTCAGAGAAATGAAGATTGTACACAAAGACATTAAATCCCCAAATTATATGATTACGGGAGGCAACGTCTTGAAGTTGGGCGACTTTGGATTAGCCAAAAATAATATCGAGTGTACAATCAGCAAAGCGACGGAGTCCGCTTCTTACCAGTGGATGGCGCCAGAGCTTCTTAGACTTGGCAAACTCTCTCCATCATATGACCTTTTTGCACTTGCGGTTGTTCTCTGGGAAATATGGACAAGAGAGTTTCCGTTTTTTGGTATGGAGAGTCAAGCCATCCTATGGAAGATTTGCAATGATAATGAACGTCTACCTATTCCAGAAGACTGCCCTCAATGGTTGGCTGATCTTATGCGACAATGTTGGAGTACAGACCATCGCAAACGACCCAGCATTGATGATATCATAGATGTGGTAAGTGATGTAATGTAAATGCTGTATAAGTTAACGCAAAATTTAGAAAGACACATGATCCCCCCCCCCCTCTCCCCCAAGATGCTAATAGTGGGTCCTAGTGCCGTAGAACAATAAATATTTAAGACAAACAAATATCATATTTGATGGCATTTTCATGTTTTTCAGGTAGCAGTTCAACTTGTCCCACTTTTTAGAAATCTCAGCGTTGTTTTATTATGTTGGTCAAGTCACAGGTAAAACCATAATACATCTGAAACAATTACTATGGGCAACATGTTGTAGATCAAATAAAATAAAGATTAAATGACAAAAAGGCAACTGTGCTCTTCTGGATTGTTTAATCAACTCCAATTCTGCTCCCTCACCCCACCCCCTCCTGCAAAAAAGAAAGAAATCAAAATAAACACTAAAACCAAAAATCAAAAAGATATGATGGAGAGAGTATGCCATGTCTAACGAGAGTATCCACACGGAATAGATTTTCTAGTAACAACCTACTCAGATACAGATAATAGAGGTTATCCATGTTGCCATGAGCAACAGAATACAAGCCTCATAATTTGGGGGGTTCAAAAGGGGAGGCAAGAATTTTGTTTAGGGGGCATAAAAAAAAAAGATCGGCGCGAATGCGCCTCAATTTTTTGTGCCATTTTACGCTAAAATTGTCAAATTTGGTCTAATACTAACTAATTTGGTATGAAAATGCGCTGGGCGCAAAATTTAGCTGTTTTATGTTAAAATTGTCAACATTTGGTCTAAATTAACCTAATATATTAAGAAACCTTTTATGCTAAAATTGTTAATTGTCATTTTTTTCTAATTTTAACTAAATTGAAATTTGTTGGGGTAAAAAGTGGGGGGTGTGGGGGAAAACAAATGTTGGTGGGGCAAATTAAATTGCTCGCAAATTATAGCTAAATTATCAAATTACACAATCAAATTTGCCTTATGAGTTCCCCAGACTGCCCCGCCTTCATATAATGCATCAAAGACAATCAAATTTTATAAGCCAAACATACTCTGCCACAAATATCAAGTTGTTATTGGCTCGATATATGAGCAGGGATAAACACTTCATGATACTATCGCTATATCATTTAAATGTATTCAGATTCAACAATGTTATTGATAAACCTATTCAAAACTCCCGCCAAAAACACTACTGTTTTCATGGCTATACAAAAGTGGCATTATCGTGCTAAGCAGGGGGTAATTAATGATTTTTGGTGACTCATTTCTAAATAATAGTTCACAAATCATTTGTGTTTAGGATGCTCTTTTTGAAGTTGATGGATGTACATATCAGAAAATTAAAATTGCAAATTAATAACAAAATTTATGGGGGGAAATCATGGAAAAAGATAGACAAGTATAAAAATTTCGATTTAATTTCACCTGCATTTTCATCCTTGATGCTTTTTAAATGATGAAGTTACCATAATATTGAATAATTTGCTATAATATCGAATGTATGTTGATTTATTATTATTTTAATAGATATTCAATGAAGAAGCAACAGCAGCAGCGGTGGTGATGGCGGCAGCAGCAGCAGCATCAGCAGAAACAGCGGCAAAGAAATCCAGACAGCTACAAATTATCAATGGTCCTTGGAAGTTAGAGAAGGAATTTGGCAAGTCCGGACCAGGTAAACTGAGTCGTGGAATGGGTATGGCGGTCAACCTGAATGGAGATGTGGCCATTACCGACTTTAGTGCATCCCGGGTAAAGGTGTTCAATAGCGATGGAAAGTACAGATTTAGTTTGCATACTATTACTACTCAAGGATTGAAACCAGGGACAATATCACATCCTCATCAAGTCATTGTCAATTCAATCGGTGATTATTTTGTAACTGATACTACTAAGTATATTATGACATACGATGTAAATGGTACATTTAAGGGTAAATGGGTGTCATCAAACCCACAGTCATCCTCTCATTCTCCATGCCTGTATGGCCTCTCAATAGATTCAAGTGGGAGCATATTGACAGGTGATACAGGGAATAAGTGTATTAACACACACAGACCAGATGGTACCCACATAACCAGTATCGAGGTAGGCATTGAGCGCTGGTATCTTGGAGTTACATCCCAAGATACAATCATTGTTGCTGAGTCAGATAAGCATAAGCCTCCACAGATAATAAGCACTGCTGGACAAGTCCTGTGCACTCTGAAGCATCCTTTAAATCATGATGTCTGGAATCCTCGTGGTATGTACTGCTACGAAAACATCATATTTATTTCTAACCTGGAGATAAATCATATTTTATGCTTTTCTGTATCTGGTGAACATCTAGGTAACATTAACCTTCACACATTGTCATTTCCAGTGGGCCTCTCATTAGTAAATGACGGCAAGAAACTAATAGTTTGTAATTCGTATAAGGTGCAAGTCTTTGCCAAAAGCCAGTAACTTTGTGTCCCCTCATTCAACATGATTACTCTCTAAGGCTATGCGTTTTGAACTCGCCACCCTTTGCGTTGCGTGTCCGATTTTTAACATTTTACGCCATATGCACTTCAAGTTAGCATATCACTCTAACTACTTGCCCTACCCCATAAAAAGTATACTTTTGAAATTAGGGTAAGACCTAGTGGTAACATGTTATGATTCACAATGTTCGATTTTTTTTTAAAAAATCCTATATTTATTTGAGATCCATGTAATTCTTATACCTACCCATGACATTATATACTTTGCATTTTTGAATTCCTCATGACATTGCTAACAAGGAAATCTATGATTGTCAAGGGTTACTATATTGGTAAAATAACATACCGGCTGATGAATGGGCCCCAATTTTTTATTTTTTTTAGATTTTACACTAATATTTTGCTAACTATGCCCCCTACACTGATTTAAACTGCATTTTTGAATTGCTCTTGTTGAGAGCTTTCCAAAAATGTATACTTTTGCTATCATAGATTGAATACGTTTTCCGTTAGAGTAATTTATATAAATTGGGGTTAATATTTGCGTTTACTGTGTAGCGAATAGGGAGAAAGCCGATGATCATGTGACTTATCCATAATTAATAGTTGTTACATAAGGTTGACAAATCTGTTAAAACTCGGACATAAAGATTATTAAATAACCTTTAAGAAGAGACCAAAATCATGTTTGTAGCTCATACAGAGGTGAATTGATTCAAGTTTAAAGGCACCGCCTGGCACCTAATTTTTTTTCCCCCATAGAGTTTATGTGTACCACTTCCCCCCGCCCCCTCCACTTCCCCCTCCACTCCCCCCCCCCCCCCTACCTCGTCTGTTCCCAACTCAATCATACACATCTCCCCCATTTAAGAAGTTACATGCTTCATATTAACAGGTTATGTAATGCAATTATTTAGCTTTCAAATGAGACCAAAACCATGACAATATCTTTTTGCGTTCCTGAGTTATCGTGATTTGAGCAGAACACGATTCAGAAAAGCGCAACAGCACCACCTTTTTTAGGTCGTCCGTAGGAAGAGACCTTATGGCAGCATCCTTGGGGTGTGTAGTCTGTCTGTGTGTGTGTCAACAATTTGGTATACCCTTTTTGTTTTGTCCATTTCTTTTCCATACAATGTCCAATTGCAATCAAACTTCGGTCATAGATGCAACATGGAAACCTTCATATGTTAATGAGGTCAAAGGTCACATACCAAGGTCAAAGGTCATCTGAGGTCAAGATGTAAAATTTAGTACACACTTTTTGTTTTGTCCATTGCTTTTTCATACAATGACCAATTGCAATGAAACTCCGGTCATAGATGCAACGCGAAAACCTTTATATGTTAATGAGGTCAAAGGTCACGTACCAAGGTACCGTCAAAGGTCATCTGAGGTCAAGATGTAAAATTTAGTACACACTTTTTGTGTTGTCCATTTCTTTTCCCTACAATGACCAATTGCAACCAAACTCCGGTCATAGATGCAACATGGAAACATTCATATGTGCAACATGGAAACATTCATATGTTAATGAGGTCAAAGGTCACATAACAAGGTCAAAGGTCATCTGAGGTCAAGATGTAAAATTTAGTACACACTTTTTGTATTGTCCATTTCTTTTCCATACAATGACCAATTGCAACCAAACCTTGGTCATAGGTTCAACATGAAAATCTTTATATGTTAATGAGGTCAAAGGTCACATACCAAGGTCAAAGGTCATCTGAGGTTAAGATGTAAAATTAAGTACACACTTTTTGTCTTGTCCATTTCTTTTCCATACAATGACCAATTGCAACCAAACTTGGGTCATAGATGCAATGGAAACCTTCATATGTTAATGAGGTCAAAGGTCACATACCAAGGTCAAAGGTCATCTGAGGTCAAGATGTAAAATTGGCTGCATATGTAAAATTGATTACATTTAAACAGATGAAGTACAATTGCAACCAAACTACCCATATAAACGGACGACCTATTTGGGACCGCTGTCCCTATTTTTGGGTGGCGACTTCAAAACGCGTGGCCTTAACGTAATTTTTTTTAAATTTATATGAGTATCCAAACCCACAATTTAGACATACAATATATTCAGATTTTTCTATATTGTGGGTAAACCAACCACGGAAAATATAAATACCTAGATTTTATATAATGGTAATCATTGAATAGGCATACCAAACCCATCAGTTTATGTGGATGTTTCAGAGTGCTGTAGCTGCCAGAATCTACAAAAAGTATTCTTTTTTAATTTAAAAGAGCCAGCTTTTCCAAGGACCCTTAAATGCTTATTATTATTCTCCGTCCAATGGAAAAGTTTATATTTCACGCTTTGGACATTTTCTCTATTGTACGAATAGAGGCATTCTCTATTTATATTATACTGATGTCATCATTATTTTCTACTCTATTTGATCAACTTTACTACAACAATTTTAGAGAAAAAAAACGGTTTGTAATTGGCATGCACCATATAAAGCACGCTCTCAGAAATTGTCTCATTTCAGTACTGGGAACGCAAAGCATCAATGCTTGAACACCGTATACGTTGCATTCTGGAATTTAACAGTGCAATGGAAAATAATAATAAATGCACCCACACGTGTACACTACTTTGTTTCTGTACTGATGTAATAATAGAATAAAGAATATGAAGTATCAAATGAAAATAACAAGAATCTTTGTATTATATCTAGATATCATCCATTGTTTTCCATTTTTAGTATTCAACTTGTGCCCTTATATCTATCTAACCATACAATATGGAGAAGAAAAAAACCACATGTATTTATTTTGAAAGTAATTTTCCATTTCCGTTTACCAAAATCTCTCTCTGGCTTTGAACACATAACAAAAGTGAAACAGATATTAATTATCATTTACTATAAATGTGTAAATATGATTTAGTTCTATAATCATGACAAGTTACAAATGCCATAAGGCTGCCATTAGCGATTTTATAAGGGAGGAGGTAGAACTTAATGATTGACCCTCATAGATAATTATCCTTAAAGTCACATGTGAGAAAAGTGAAGAAAGCAGAAGCCAATAACAAAAAAGAAAAAATCTATTCAATAAGTTATAATAGTTATACTTATACAACAAGAAATCATACATCAAATACTTTATTGATTCCCAAATCTAATAGCAATTCTGGTAAGCGTACATTTTATGCCAGAGCTTCTTCTCTTTGGAACAATGTTTCACCAAAAATATGAATTGAGTTGAGAAAAAAGTGACGTGCTCTACCGAAACCAGACACAATTGGGCAAGATATCAAAATTGAGTTAGTGATTGATTATTAAAGTAGAGATCTTCAGCTTTACGAGGGGGTATCAAAAAGTTCTTGACATCACCCAGAAGAGAAGGAGCTATATCGATGAAATTTTGTCTGCGTAATCACTGGTCCTTAAAAACATTATGGTGCAAAAATGGTCTCATAAGTATGTTCACTTTTTATACAGGTGGCGCTAGATGCCAAGGTCATGTAAATCAATGACGTCTCCCAACGGTGCTGTGTACATGGTAAACGATAATGGTCCAAAAACGGATCCTTGTGGGTAGCCTACCAGAGGAGTATGAGGTTTAGAAATGTTGTCATTTACAGTGATAAATTGAGACCTACGAGTGGCAAATGACAAAATTAAATTTAAAAAAATAAGCCAAATACTCTTCTGGAAGGCGTCCTACAAGAATCAGTTATTGGACCATTATAATTTACCATGTACACATCACCGTTGGAAGACGTCATTGATTTACTTGGCCTTGGCATCTAGTCTCACCTGTTTAAAAAGTAAACCTACTTATGAGACCATTTTTGCACCATAATATTTTTAAGGACCAGTGATTACACTGCCAAAATTTCATCGATATAGCTACTTCACTTCTGGGTGATGTCAAGAACTTTTTGATACCCCCTCGTACAATGGTACTTTTTGTGCTAGCTATCACGATAGCTAGCTCTTATAGCCTGAATTCAAAATCAATATTCCAAGTACGTTATGACTTCGAGTCACTTGGTTCAGGAAACCGTGACCAAATCGGTATAATTATCGAACGGGTCCAGCCAAATGACACTCTCATACGGTTATATTGGTTGAACGAGAAGTGTGACAGTGAAGCTTTGTATACCATTCACCCGTGTCGATGGCTTTGATTGGACGAGAGATGTGTTGAGGATAGCGCCTGGGCCGGGCGAATTAGACCATAATGATTTAATTGGACGTGAGGTGTTTGTTTACAAGGGGAGTCCCTCCATGTCGAGAATTTGTCATTCATTGACTACACAGTTAAGTTATGGCGCGCCATGTAAACACTGAAGTGTTTGCACTGTCAACACAGTAACAGTGTTGCTAGAAAAATGTGCGCATTATTTAGAAAAGCTCAAATTAAAGGTAGATGACCCGATCACATTCCGATTTTCAACTTGAAGTTTTCTATTGTACACGAAAGGTCATCCTTAAAAAAGTCGTGTTCCAAAGTTTGAGTTGCATAGCTCTAATGGTTCTTATTTTAGACGCACAAGATGCTGTGAACTGTACCCATTGAGAAGTACACAAACTATATCGGTGGTTACCACCATTCGCGGTAATTCGACGTTATTTCATCGATTTCTCCGTAATCATACCGATGTAGGCCGTCAAATTTCAGTATGATGATGAGAAAAATACGAGCTTTCATATGATATGAAAATCTCCGTATGTTTGAAATAATTCTGTGTTACGAAAATGTGATCGGGTCATCTACCTTTAATCTGGGAGCTGGTTTGTTTGCACCATGGACTTATCAGACAGGACTGGGCAGGCTTCATATCTCATAAATATAACGGTTATACCTATTGTAAACATCCACCGTCAACAAAAGAATACTATTTGACGACATCTTTTAGAAATCGAACTCCTCAACATATATTGAAACCCATGGTCGTTAGTCGTTACCGCGGAGTTTGTTCGTTTTACGTAATGACTGCTCGCTGCCCAGAGAGTGGAACTGTCCAATTTGTTGTAGGGGTGACGATTCACAGAAGCTGCTATCAGGGGCCGTATTTTGTTGGTATAAAACATCACAATATACTTGGTTATAACATGGACTTATTAGAATGTCCATGGTTATAACTACCACAAATCTCGGAATACTGTGGATATATTATTTTAACTTTCATTTACTTACTGTTCAGTATGTTACCCCTCAAACAGAACCGCTGTCTGATAAGTCCATGCTTCAACAAATTGATTTTCCATTAGAAGGGCTCATCATAAAACTGTACCATGTTGCATGAAAATCAGCCCACAGTGAGAGAAATATTACAGGTTTTTAAAAAAAATTTGGAGTGAGTTTCATGTTGAAGGTTTAAAACTATATTAGGAGACATAGTAGTTAGATGCCTATATTTCTATTTGACACCTCCCTGCTTAAATACACAGTTTAAAAGAAAACCGCCTGCAGACAGTTTGATAGTTTGGAAAAACTTATTTTTCTAGACAAAATTTGGGCTCCTTATGGGAAAAAACCTTCTGTGCTGCCAGTTTCTGCTTCCTGAATAGTAATTAATACGGTGTTTAAGCTTCTTAAATGATGATAATTAATCTTTTTGATACTTTAATACTTCTGATGTGTTGGCAACTTAAATATTCCTTGGAAGTAACTATTTAAAAATACTCTATCAGGAAATTTAGTAGAATAACACTTTCTAAATAAAGGGTTCAACAAAAGAAAGTATACCACTTTCTTTATGTCATTTTGAGTAACATTCAACTTTTTTTGACTAAACAGGCTAAATAGGCATTTAGATGAATCTTTTAGGCATAATTTGATACCAAATTTGCCCCCCTAACAACAAAGATAAACCATGAGTGGCACCATTTAAAGAAAATTGGTCTCTTTTTCGAAAGTCACATTTGTGACTGTTACTCAAAATGACATAAACAAAGTGGTATACTTTCTTTTGTTGAACCCTTTATGTATCATACTGCATATTCTACTCATTGCGGCACATAACACGCGCTTGCGTACTTTAAATGCTGCCTTGTATACACCAGGTTTGATGAGGATATTCTGGTCGTAAAAGCTGTAGGCCTATCTATTAAGTTACGTCACTGTCCAGAGGCCAAATGATGGATAGTACTGAGCTTATAAGTGAATTACAACCCAATCCGTGACGACTCAATTAAAAAAAAATTATTCAAGACTTGATTGCTTTAAATAACTTTATTACTGGTTCTGTGAACCAACCCGTGAAAAACCTAGATCCTTACCATGTAAATATATTCAACACAGTGGAACCATATCAAACAAAGTTGCCAGGCCTCACATTTTAATAAGTGTTAACAGAAGTTTGTGTCATTCGGTCATATTATAATAACATTATAAGCTTGGGACCTGAATAACACTTCGTGTTATCAGTACATTTGTGTTAAGAAGGTTCCACTGTAACAGAGTAAATTTTTTAAGTTTGTACTAATTCAATAGTTTGTTATTAAATAACTGTTAACTGTATTTATCAGTGATCATTTAGGTAGCATTTTGTGTAGCAACCGTTCCTTAAATATGATGACACTACTCTGGCTAAACCTGTTTGTTGTCTGCATGAAGAGTATGACCATTTCAATAATGCCTGTAACTTTGATATAACTACATTCGTGAAAGGTTCTAAACTATCATTATACATGTAATAGCCTACTATGATACACAATGCCAAGTTTGACAGAGAATTAATGAAAGGTTCGAACATGTCATAAAACTCAATCCCACGCAAATATTATCTGTAACCATACATTGATTCAGTTGATTGTACGCAACATTATGGTCCCTCCTGAACTTCTATTTGTACATGCCATTCATCACTCTCATCGTGAACATACATTACACTTGTTTCTAATAAAATTACACACAAAATAAGAAACCGTTTTGTGCTTCTTATGTAACTTGTTTTTGTATTTCTTGTTGATTGCCAGTAAATGTGTACAGCATCTTAGAGTCTCAATTAGAAATTGCACCATGACAACAACTAGAGGCTATTTACATGTTTCTAATTGACAACCCTGTGGTTACCTGAGACTATATTAGTCTCAGGTGGTTACATCATATGTAACTGTTCTACCGAAACCAAATGAATTGGGCAGAGCTCCAAACCGAGAAATAGCCCAAAACCTAATTGGGGTGATTTTTTAAGAATTTAATGCAAATATTTAATTTTTAGAGTGTTTATAACATTAATGTGAAAGTTTCAGATTGTCATTGTACGTACATCTTTAAAGGATGATATCTCAGTTTGGAGTTTTCATGAAGACTAACTGGAAAATGATATAACTCCGCTTTGGGAAGTCCGATTAAAAAAAGAAGAGTACCATAATTAAGCGGAACATCACATCTCTACTACAATAATCAATTACAAACTCAATTTTGATATCTTGCCTAATTGTGTCTGATTTCGGTAGACCTCGTCACATATACGGACAACTATACTGCAAATTTGTCTTCATATTCATTACTTGATATCATGCCCAAATTTGCCAATACATCCACTGCCTGCTCTTGTGCCAATCTCTGATTACCCAATGTTATTATTCTACCAACTGCTTTCCTAAAAAATATTAAAGTCTTTCATTTGTACTAGCACCTCCCTTTTAAAGGGTTTTTTATTTATTTTTTAATCGGACTTCCCAAAGCGGAGTTAAATCATTTTCAAGTTCGTCTTTATGAAAACTCCAAACTGAGATATCGTCCTTTAAAGATGTACTTACAATGTACTTACAATGTACTTTAAAAATAAAATTATGGATTTTTTAATCTGAAACATTCACAATAATGTTATAAACACTCTAAAGATTAATTAATATTTACAAGAAACTAAAATTCCCCAAAAATCACCCCCAATTATGTTTTGGGCTATTTCTCATTTTGGAGCTCTGCCCAATTCCGTCTGGTTTCGGTAGAACACATCACATATGTCACCAAGTCAATATAAGTCATGTATTACTACTTCAAACTCTATAAGGAATTAATAGCACTCATCGACAGTGACTTTTTTAGTGATGATTTATGTGGCAGAACTCTACCCTCACACCAGATACACACCACTTTCACAGTAGGACACCTCTCACTCACCCAGACTTAGACAATCATCAATTCTAAACACACACACACCAAGTTGGCTAATAATTACAGTGCTGTAATTAATCAGGTTATTTACAATGTCAAATTTACAGCATTCTGAAGCTGTACAATAAGTGAAATTTGTGGAATTCTGGATTGGCTGTGTATGTGCAATTATTTAGTATATGGTATTCTATTATTTTATATTATGTGTAAATACCTTTTCTTTTCGTCTTTGTAAATAATCGGTTTATGTATGCATAAAAAGAGGGCCTACCTGGAAGGCAGTGTTGGACACTGAAGTATTTTACCCTCAATAAATAAAGCATAAATAAAAAAATAAAAAAGCTTGACTTACCATTGACTGACTGACTTGACTGGTTTTGTTTTGGTTTTGTGTTTTCTTGTTTTATGTTGTTTGTTTTTGTTTGTTTGTTTGTTTTTGTCTTGGTGTTGATCAAGATAACTAACGTTGGTTGACCAAACGACCCTTATGAATATGTTTTTTGTTGGGTTTTTTTTTGTATTGGGGGAGAGGAGAAGTCCGGGGAGGAGTCCCTGCCTGAGCATATACAGTCAACACAACAAGTAACTGACCAGGTAATAAATGTGCTGATAACTCTAAAAGTGTAACACCTACATAAACATTTCAAATTACAAAGTTGTTGAGAAATTTCTCCTCTTTAATTGAGATATTGCACGCTATTAAAGAATGGTTGATTATTGACATGACTGAGGAAGTTGCAATCCCAAATGTAAGGTCAAGTCTGATTTTCATTTTTGCATTTTGCTTTTCTACACGCGGACTCAGATCGGCAAATTATTGATTACTGGTAGTGGTAGTGCTAATTCACCGGTTGATGCCCAGGTTGTTGGATAGTCGAGCGGTCGCATTGTTACGGTTGATCAAAACGGCACACATGCTTTATCTGTCATACTCTCCCCGTGTTGAAAAGAAAAATGTGAAAATGAAAATCAGACTTGACCTTACATTTAAGATTGTAACTTCCTCAATAATCAACCATTTCTAGCATGCAATATCTTTATTTAAAGAGGAGAAATATCTCAACAACTTTATAATTTGATATGTTCATGTAAGAGTTACACTTTAAGAGTTATCAGGACATTTATTACCTGGTTAGTTACTTATTGTGTTGACCGTAGTGTCATAAAGTGTATACGATTAGATCTTCCGTTGATAACCGAAGAAATAATATTAATGCACCATTATATGTTGTGAGCCCTACATTATTGATACTGATCTGTATTATGAACTTTGCCTATCAGATAAGTAGTTGTCATGACAATAGCATTGCTGCAGTTATAATTATCAAAATATCCACCAATCATAGAAGCTTAATCAATCAAGTACATCACATGATGTCGAACTAGCCCAAACTAGTTTGTGTCTGTACTCCTGATGTAATAATAGAATAAACAATATGACGTATCAAATGAAAAATGTTTTCTGACGCAGATGCAAAAAGAACAAAGTTGCCGGCTGGAAGTTTCCTCCTTTCTGAGATTGCCGCGCTCAAACTTTTTTACAGACTTGTTGACTTGCTCACATGCATAGAATATGTGATGTGTTTTTACGTCATATTGCACCATTTTTGCGTTACAGTTGCCAATGTTTGCGCACTTTTAATAACTTCAATTACTCCCAGGACAGGCAGAATTAAGGGATAGAACAGATGAGATATTCTAAAAATAGTTGTTGTAAGAGTTTAGTGAACTTAAAACTAGTTCTGACTAACAAATCAATGCTAAAGCAACACAAATTTGAACCTTGTGACCCCATAGTGGTTGCAAACAGGTTGATTTATGTGTTAAGGTCAAATTCTGGACAGGCTTATTCTGATAAATTGGACAAGCAGTTTGCTGAACTCTGGCTAAGACCGTGAGCCAATATGCAACTCATCATACTAATCCATGCATGCATGAGGTGATAGGCTAAATATAACTGTACGACATTCAACTCTTAGGAATCCTATGGGTCCATAGGTAAACTGGTGAAGGTGAAATGATAAGACCTCATCACTTGTGTTGATGCCACTGCTGATGTTAGGTCTAGGTCTACGGTGTGGAATGCCACATTTAGTGGATAGATGCACTGACCCCATGATATAGTTAGCGTCATAATACTTTCGATATAATTCCAACAATGCGTGCGGGGGTACGTGTGTAAATCGGAAGTGCGTTCCTGGCGCTTTCAAAAATGATAGCGAGAAAAATGATAGCGTCCTGATTGATCAATCGTGACGCGAGTGTCTGCATAGTTGTTCGCACATTTATGATCTGGACGCACCTTCGCTAACAGCAACAAAACACGCTCGTGTGAAAAGCTTGAATTATGTCCATAGTATTAAGACAGTGACTACATTATACCATATTTTGAAGCATTTTGTGTCATAATCCATACTAATTGTGCGATACATGTATTTGTTTATACAGGCTGAGAAGATTGCTTCCCAAATGATATCTGAGGGCAGAATGAACGGTTTCATAGATCAGATTGACAGCATACTAAACTTTGAATGTAAGTCACACAGTAGGTTTTATGTTGTTTTCACTGTGGAAAACATTTGATGTCAGGTGTGGGTATAGGGGAGTAGGGGCTGAAATCAAGGTGGAACTCATATGTCATTGGGGACAACATAGTGTAAAGTATGGGAGGGGACTGTGACAAACTAAGATTGTAGGCACTATGCAGCAGTTGGAGTTTCAAAGAAATATTTAGTAATTACTAGGTGTCACTGGGAATTGAACATGGGTCCTTCGTGGTGAGATGATTATCAAATTAACCAGCTTCAATTTCTCTCCCAAAGCTGCAATAGTTGATAAAATCGATCACTATCTGTCAAATCACTAATTTAAGTGGGAAAATTTATACAAATTCCAGTGGTTATGTATGATATATGAAGTAATAAAAAAAAATGAGGTGGGGAGGGGGGCAGGTGGAATGAATTCATTTGGTCCAGTGTAATCAAATGATTATCCTACAAAATATCTCTTAGGCCAAACAAAGAAGAAGGTCTGTCTCAGAAGCCCGCCCGCATTGGTATGTGAAATGAGCTACGGCGCGTAGGTATATGCGCTGAGACTTCTTTTTTTTTAATTTAAAAAAAAAAGTTTAAAAAAGTTCTCTGAAACTTGGATTAGCAACAACAACAATAACAACAAAATCGCATACCTCATAGCCTATTATTTTCCTTAAAAAAAATTTAAAAAATCGCACAGCACTTTCCTTATTTGCAAAATGTTTCTGAGTCAGACTATCTTCTTTGTTTGGCCTTATCTGGAACCTCTAAACATGGGCAGTTCATTCTGACCAACTGATTCTTTGTATTTCCAAGGCCTTACCCAAAGTGAAGTTCACCCTCACCTATTCTATACCCAACTTAAAATACTGCCCTCACTATGTCTTCCATTCAATAAAAGCTTATGCAAAATCCAACAGAGGTACTGTCCCAGCAGCCCCGCTCCGCCAATCTCGTGGCACAATCATGGACAGATTAAGCTTATCTTTGAGGCCGCGTTTATTTTAGTATAAAGTGTTTGTTTATGCATTATTTGTTTTAAGGGGTATAGACCATAAACAGGCCTCATTGGCTTTCCAGTCTACTCCTCCATATTGTGTTTTTTATGTGATTTAATGTATTTTTACATGGAAATAAAGATTGATAGATTGATAGATGCTCAATCACCTGGCCTCCCACTGCGCTGAGGCAGGTATGAGCCCCAGGTGCGGCAGATCCTATTTTTCTTATCATTATTTGGCCCATATTTACCTTGTTATAGTCTATTTGTCTATCACGAGACAGTGACGCAACTGCGTCGTTAACTGATTGCAGTGCATAAACTTGCGCGCCTGCCTGAAGCGCTGGCGAATACACTCACACGTAGAAAGGCAGATAAAACATATGCATGAATAAATCGAGGGATAATAGTACAACAAAGGGCTATCTGCATTTTTGGCCAAAATTAGATTTTGGTATCAAAAAATGATCCGCACAAGATCAGGATGACATTATGAGAAAATAGTAAATTTATTTCAGTCAAACATGTAACAATTATAATCTTAAATTAATAGTTCACGTAATCAAAAAGGTTTGATTAGCATTTATTTTAACTTGTCAAAACCAGAAGGTGACAATGATGAGTACAAATCTTTAATTTACTTTTTCTCAAAATGGCCGAAATGCAGATAGCCCTTTGTTACACTAAACCCTCAAATTGCTGCGCCTGTATTATAGTAGTTACATCACTGTCCAGAGGAAGGGAAATAGAGTATAGCTTTATTGCTACAAACCACCCCGGCAATGTCTTGCTAAACGTCCCGTAACTGATGTGCGCATGCTCATACCAATTAAAATGTGTTGTCGTAGTACACAGTTTATTCCGTATAGGACATCTAGCAAGATATAGCCACCACCCCGAGTTTAGGTTAATTATCATCGCTGTTCTGTCAAAACCTTGCATCTCCCTCCGGCCCTTCAGAATGTATAAAGTAATACTTCCTATCTATAAGCTCAAGACTGCCCAAGGCAGTCTGCTCTAAACATGTTTAAGGGCCAAGAACACATCTATCAAAACCTTGTAAGTGCTCTTGCCCCTGAACATGTACAAAGCAACACTTCCGACGCATAACCATTGGCCAGAAAAACAAACAAGGTTTTGACAGAACAGGGACTTTGTGCACTTACTAACATCCTATATTTCGTCATGTATATTTTTAACCATTTCAGCTCGTGAGACTCTACCGCAATGGGACAAGCAGATTCAGAGTCTTTGTTTCCAAGTGAACACCATTATAGAGAAGATTAACCAGCATGCACCTGAATGGACATCCTCTATATCAGAGAACCAGATGGTGCATTAGTTAGTGTATATGTATGAGGACTAAGAAATTAGTGGTGTTTGAGTCAGAGATGGACTATGATGTGAACCCAAGTAAACAGTCTCTGTACCTGACAACCAGATGGTGCATTACATTACATTGTATATGTACGAGGACTAAAAAATGTGGCGCTCGAGTGGGAGATTAACCATGGTATCCAGCATGCACCCAAATGTACAGTCTCTGTATCAGTGAGACAGATGTTACACTTTTGTGTGTTTGAAGACTTGGAGATGAGTGAGGCTCAATCAGTGTAATGCCTTGATCAGAATCAGCTAAACAACAAGTAAATCCAATCTTGGCACACAAATTCGACAACCTCCCTGATTGTCGAATGTTATCGATTATATTTCATATCATTTTTGAAATCTCCCCAATTGGTGAAAAGAATCTCCTTGATTGCAGTGCAGGATGTTGGCAGCTCTGTGTCAAACATGGGTTCCTATCACGCTTGTGTTTTCTGTCACCGGTGTCTAATGTTTCTCATGGGGGGGGGGGGGGGGGGGGGGGGGGGGGAGGAGGAAGTTTACAATATGTGACCCAACACGAGTAAATGAGGCACAATGAGGGAAATATGAATATTGAGTTATTTATATCATGATAATATGTATAAGTTAAAGGTAGATGACCCGATCACTTTTCCGATTTTGAACTTGAAGTTTTCTATTCTACATGAAAGGTCAGCCTTAAAAAAGTTGTGTCCCAAAGTTTGAGATGCATAGCTCTAATGGTTCTTATTTTAGACGCACAAGATGCTGTGAACTGTACCCATTGAGTTGTACACAAACTATATCGGTGGTATACCACCATTCGCGGTAATTCGACGTTATTTCATCGATTTCTCCGTAATCATACCGATTTAGGCCGTCAAATTTCAGTATGATGATGAGAAAAATACGAGCTTTCATATGATATGAAAATCTCCGTATGTTTGAAATAATTCTGTGTTACGAAAATGTGATCGGGTCATCTACCTTTAAGGGACATTTATATAGTACCAATGTCTATGTTATAACACATTCCTAACTAGAGTTACGGATTATTGAAAATCACTTAGTCACAAAAGATCAAATACAAATTGTCGAGTTATGGACATTTAAAGATTTGGTTTTAATAACAATTCAATGGAGTAAATGAAAATTGATTACCTTAAATTGCAGTTTACCTCTGGGTTTATTTCAAGAATTTTAGTATTTGGTTGGATAAAAGATGTATCAAAGATCAGAAATAACACCTTTTACAAATTTGACTTATTTTGACCATTTCCCTCATTTGTGCTCTTAAATCAAATTAGCTACTTATTATTATTTAATCTTTCTTTATTGAGGGTAAACAGCTTCAGTGTCAAGCACTGCTTTCCAAGCAGGCCCTCATTTCACAGAGAAAAATACATAATTATTTACAATATACATGGAATATAACAACTATTTACATAAATATGAATACAAAACCATCAGATAAATTCAGCAAGAAAATACAGAATTGTAATATGCTTTAGAACACAAAATTTAAATTCCATGGATCTTTGTTTTAAATTGTTGCACTGACATATTCTCAAGCCCGGTCGAAATTGTTGATGGCAAGTTGTTCCAGGCATATGCTGCCCTAACATGCCGCATTGTGCCTCATTTACTCATGTTGGGCCTCCTATGTGACCCATCACATCAAAACAGACAAGTTGTTAGCAAACCTTATTTGTAGAAAGTAACAGAAGAAGATGAGGTAAAAAAAATTAAAATTAAAAAAAAAAATTCTAACCTCTCAAACTGCATGAAATGATGTGTTTCATGTTCAAAATCAATAGGTTAGGCATCTTTTTACAGCCATCAATTTTCATTTCAGGAGAAAATTGGTCTGCTCTGATGTGACCGGTCATATTTGATTATTACAAAACTCAATGAAAACCCAGCTATATTAAAAATACAGGTTGCAGACTACAGGACTCCAAGAACTGTAAATTCTAACAGTAGGGCACTGACCTTGTTTAGTCAGTTTATTATTTTACCATTCATTGGAACTTTGAATGAGTGACTTTATAATCGCGTCTTATCAATACGAAATGTATCAACTGTAACTATTGAACTATTAATGAGGTGTATATAAAAGTATACATTTTTTTAAAGGAATTGAGTCAGAGAATCCATTTTTTGGTATCAAATTTACTAAAAATACTGATTTATAAAATGTTGACAACATAACTAAATCAGTTTTTGGTTTAAAAAATGCCGAAATTGCACTGAATCATCTAAAGACACTTCTCTAGGAACTTTGTTTAATTTTTTCATACAAATGTTTAGTTTTTTAAAATTTTTGACCAAATAAATAAATTTTTGAGGTAAGTCTTTTTTTGCCACTTTTATATACATCGCATTAATAGTTCAAAAGTTACAGCGCTTGATGAATGTCATATTATTATTGTTAAGACCCCCTTTAAGGCACACTCAATCATTGGCGTTTCCCACAAAAAAGAGGTTTTGTAATTTTTGTAATGCAATTAACCATGTAGTATCTTGTATAATATTCCATTTGTGTCATACCCTATCAAGGCTACATTTGCATATTGTTTGTAAGTGATTTAACATTACGCTAGCTTTAAGCAATTGTAAATTATTAATGTTATAATAAACTATGTTTGAGAAGAGTAAACATTGCTATGGAAATTGTGATGTGGATTCTACTTATTATTTTGGATGTTGAAGTTAGGCGATGGGGGGGAAACCCTGTTCTACGGGCTAACAGACCTCTCAGGTAGGCTCTGTCGGTCAGGCTTTTTTTCCTTCTTTTCCAAAAATAGTTAAAATATTGGTGAATTGTCAAAAACAACAACAAAAATCACAAAATATGAGGGGGTATCAAAAGGTTGTTGACATCACCGAGATGTGAAGGAGCCAGAAACTTTTTTTGATAACCCTTCAGACATCTTTAAAAAGTCACTGTGCAAAGTCACACATTTCTCCCACTTTTTATTACCTGTCCACAGACTGCCATTGTAGAGATCTTCAGATTGACCGCCATTGATTGATCCTCAGATTGCGTTATTCCCAAAACAGCAATAAATGGTTTAAAGTGTTGACAGAAAGAGGTAAAAGGTCATGTAGGGGTCATTAGAGGTCAATCTGTGTAAAACCCATGTTACCCATGAGATTATTGTCACCAAGCTGGTTTGTAACGACCTTTGACCCCGTTCTGTCAAAACTTTAAACTATTTATTGCTGATTTTGTGAATAACGCAATCTGTGGCAATCTGAGGATCAATCAATGGTGGTCACTCTGAGGATCTCTACAATGGCGGTCTGTGGACAGGTAATAAAAAGTGGGAGAAATGTGTGACTTTGCACAGTGACTTTTTAAAGATATCTGAAGGGTCACATATCAAAAAAAGGTTTCTGGCTCCTTAACTTCTTGGTGATGTCAAGAACTTTTTGATACCCCCTCGTACAGGGTGAGTAAAAAGAAAATGCAATAGTGCAAAGAAGCCATCTTGTTTTCAAAACCAAGTTGAAGTTTGAAACTTTTTAAACATTACAAGACAATATATTTGTTTCTAATTTTAAGTGAAACAATGAAGTCAATCGCAATTTTTTGTTTGTCTTTGGTGAACCTTTTTGCTGCACAACCCAATTTACTTGTTTGTCCATGAGCATAGGGATTTTCAATTGAAATTGCACGCATCTCATGTTCACATCCCACTAACAAAAATTGGGAATAATTTTAATTTTTATTTAAATTTAGAACATAAGCATTTCATAGCATGGTTTATGTATGCATTAAATTCCAATTACGTCATACATTTACTCACATTTTTAAATTGTAATGAGAGATGCATTTTGTAATCTTATGCATGTTTAGGGTGTTTCGTGGACAAGCGTGTGAAATGGGTGCATGGGTAAAAAGGTTCACTTTAGGCAAACAAGAAGTGCAATTGTTTTCATTTTCACATGAAATTAGTAAGAAATATGTTATTCTTATAACATTTCATTTTTTTTGACTCGCCCTGTATTTCAAAATTGCTGCTTGCAATCCACAATACCATGCACAGCTAGTGGTTCTTGCCAGTTCAAACCTTTAGGGTCGATATCCCCTTTCTTGCTACCATTGGATACCTAACCACGCATGAGTGATAACAATAATGTTTAGCACAGCTTCACAAAGGATCTCGCATGAGTAATACAAAGAAAATGAATCTGATATAATTGGTGTTCGGGTGTGCGTTCATGTGTATAACCAATATACGAGGGTCATTCAATAAGTTCCACCTCCTCACTCATAACATCGCTAATATGAATGTCAGCCTCATGACATTTGTCATGATTATAACTCTGAATCATAGCTACAAATTTATAGTAAATGCTTATTGATACCTTTTTAACTTTTGTCATGATGCAATCAAAGCCAGAGAGAGATTTTGGACAACGGATACGGAAAATTACCCCAAAGACAAATACATGTTTTTTCGTTTCTCTCCGTATTGTATGATTAGGTATAAGCGCCCGATTTAAATACTGAAAATAGAAAACAATGGATGATTTCTGAATATTATATACTATCATGTATAAATCAGATTGTAGGCAATATTAACCTTTGGAGCTTGCAAATAGTATAATATCAACTCAAATGTATTGACACGCCTTTAGCATAACGGAATTCTGATATTCAGTCAAATGTTCGTTGTTACAAGTCAAGCCACAGTGATGCCTCGAATGTTAAATCTTAACATGACAGTAACTTTATTAGTTTTCCTTATATGCAACATTTAGAATAGTTAATCAGGTAATCAGTGATAGAAAAATATATCTTCGAGAGACTTGAAATTTATCCATTTAGTCCTGTATAATGAAGATCTCTTAGTTCCTATGAAAAGCAAATATGACTTTTGCAGCGGTTCTCTAGGGTAAGGTTACAACTGATGGCTGTCTTGGTCTGGTTCTGGCTAATCAGAGGGAATTTTCCGCCAAGAAATCAGTCACTTGTATTGTTTAAAGTCTGTTCAACAGATATTTGTAACTTAGAACGATTGTAATTGACCGATAGGTACAATTTGTCTCTTAGAATTGACCAAATGAATAGCACTTAGGAGACATTTGGCTGATTTTCACCCGTTTCCGTCGCACTAAATGGAAGTTTGGTTTTTACTGCATATCCATAAAAGTACAATGAGTATTCAGACCAATCTACTATGATTTTGTAGCTGAGATTTAAAGCTTCAATTGTGGAATATTTCATACGACTGGCTTGTATAACAGCAAAGTTATGAGGTAGGAGGTAGAACTTATTGAATGACCCTCGTATTAAACATTTAAACACACATCATGTTTTCCTGTGTTGTATTACACAGGCTTTGAATTTTTAACATGATGCACTGCATATTTTGCCTCTCCCAAGCAACAACTGGCAGCGCTTCGTATTGCAAATACCAAGAATTTCTTCTTCTTCTTGGGGAGAGGCACTTAGTGTATATGAATTCCCGGGGCTGTGCCGCCAAATAGGGTCCCATTTTTCACCCGTCTGGTAAATGAATGACCCTTTTCATAGCATTTTTGTTAAATCCAGGGTTTAATGGCTTTAAATTTGCTATTTTACACAGAAATTTGAGCAAAGTCTGTTAAATATGTAAGCAAATTATGGGTCTCAGGTAAACATATGAGTAGGTAAATGTTTGGGTCAATTTTCATTTTGCTGGCGGCACATCCCTACCCCAGCCTCTCAACACAAAAGTTGGTAACCATGACTGTTCTAAAAATCGCGGAAAAGGGGGTATATTTTCGATTGTCAGCTAGGACCGCGAAATCGTGAAAATAGGGGGTATTTCATGAAATGGTCTACGCAAAAATTCAAAAAAGGGGTAGTTTACGAAGGGGAAAAATAACTCATGAATTGTGTCACTTCTGCTCATCACATTATGGATTTAATCATTTGATTAGAACATGGTAACAACATAAATCAAACATTTAGGGTACACCAGTTTATAACACAGGACCATAACGCCTGTTACTGTTGGGGGCAAAACAGTTTTCATCTATTTAATGTATGTATAAAGTGTCTTTGAAATGGGGTGTTTGAAATGACAATCATTGAAAACCAAAAAAGGGGTATTTTCCACCCCAATTTTGTCCTCGTTTTTGCCAAAAAAGGGCGGGGGGGTGAAATTGTTGAAAAATCCTTGCAAAAGGGGTACTTTGAAAAAATGAAGAACAGTCATGGTTACCAACTTTTGTGTTGAGTTGGGGGCCGGGATCCATACCAAAAAAGGATCCCTTGGAATTGCTTTTCCTCTCTAACAAAGTACCCTTACCCAAAAAACAAGCAATCGCTAAGCAATCACCTTAGGCATCACTAAAGCATCGATGCCTTGTTTGTACCGATTACTTATAAGCAATCGCTAAGGCCTCATACGGCCCGAAATATTTAAATGAGCTAAGCAATCAATTGCTTATTAAGCAATCAATGTATCATATGATGCCTTATATTAAGGCATCATATTAATTGATTGCTTATTTGATTGCTTATATTAAGCAATCGATTGCTTTTATGATTGCTTATATTAAGCAATCGATTGCTTGAATGATTGCTTATATTAAGCAATCGATGGCTTATATTGTCGCGATTACTTATAAGCAATCGGTAAGGCATCATACGGCCCGAAATATTTAAATGAGCTAAACAATCTTAAGGACAAGGCATCATATAAGGCATCGATTGCTTAATGCGAGGCATCATTATAAGGCATCGATCGCTTAAATTAAGGCATCGATTGCTTAAATCAAGGCATCAATTGCTTAAATTAAGGCATCATATAATATTATGGTCCTGGACCATAAGTTTCGTTTTTTACGAAACGTTTTAAAAAATTGGGCAATTCCACCCATGAGCACTTACCTGGGTTATATTGGTTTGGTACACTATGGAGTGTATATTTATTTCCTTTCATAAAGTTATTCAATCTGCAACATGCATCATTTCATAATTAAATGGCAAATAAGAACATTACTTCACAAACACATGAACAATTTTGTTGGAGAATGTTAATATAAAGCCAAATTATTGAATTGTTATTTAAATTGCCAGTTAATTATTAATTAATTATCAATTTCCTAATATTGGTTTTCAAAACGTTTTATTTTGGTTTTAATTAGGTTTCGTGTTTGTGAAACGTTTTTAGAATGTGTTAAAAAACATTTTTTTAGATCGTTTTAAACATGTTTTTAAAACGTATTTAAAACATCTTGTAAGACTTAATAATTTAAACATGGTTATTTTCACGTTTTCAAAAGGTTACATGGAAACGTTATTAAAAGATATACAACGAACAGTGCGCTTAAATTGTTGATATCCCATAATTATATGCACATTATATTAAGCAGTTCAATGATCATTCTCAATCTGCACCACATGCCGAGACCAAAAAATATTTTAAACATCGGATTTTCTTGCCTCCATGTGTGCATCCACGATGCCTATAAATGAGGTGACCGTTGTTTACATCCAATGAATGCAACATCTTTAAGGGACTTGATGAATCTTAACGCCACAGATTAAGCATGTTTTATGAGTGAATAGTTTGCGTATAAACTTGTTTAACATCATATTTGGATAGAAATCAGTATAGTTTTAAATGTTGCCAAAACTTCCAGAAAACCGAAGGTTTTTAATTTCAGTATTTGTCATTTTCAGAAAAATCGTACTACACTGTCTTATCCCTAAATAATTGCCCAAACAGTTTGCAGTTCTCTCAATCAGTTCTAATAAATTGATATTACGTGCTAAATTTGGGTAAAAGACATACATTTTTAATATTATAAAACTTCCAGTGTTGCCAGAGCAAAAAATAAGATACAAAAATAGAGTTGACGAGTTGGTATTACCTGTCAGTAAGTTATGTATTAAATACATACTTGCAACACTCAAGTCCTCTAATATATCTTTTATACTTTTGAGTCATTGGAAGAAGAGGGCATATTTTAACATATTTTATTCTTAGAAATGGGCAAAATAGCCCAAATAGCCCACAATACAATTTTTTTTTTAAATTATTTTAAAAATTGCCGGGAAAATTGCATATTTCAATATGTTTAATACCATAAGAGTAAGACCTATTCCACCATACCAATACGAAAAATCCATCATATTTTGATCGTGCACATGACCTGGTGGTATAGGTGATATCTGTCTAACTTCTTAGAGACAACCCTGCTGATTAAAACACTGGAGTATTTTAAATGCAAATTGTTAGAATATTATGATGGTCTATCCATATAATGTAAGCTTATTAAGCTTACTTGTGTAAGCGTACTAAATACATATTTTACACATGTCAGCCCTCTGCTTAGTGAAATATTCTATCCATAGATCTACTAAATACTATAGACATTCACAATTCACATAATAATGCCAAATACCTTATAAAGAAACCAAAATATCCACTGCATGCTCCACATCACAATAACTGCAACATGCAGCTAGCCAGAAAACAGCAAATTTGAATTGTCAGTTGGTGATGATCATGTGATCTTGGTGATGATCATGTGATCTTGAAGGTTAAAGGTCAGAGTTGAGTTGATTGCTTATTGTCATGATTGTTTAGGTAAAGTGATGGCTTAGTGTGATTGCTTATAGTGTGATCTTGTAGTAAATGTGATTGCTAAAATGATGCCTTAATTTTGTAGGATGTTCACATGATGCTTAATTTGCTGTATGATTGTTAACAGGATTCCTTATAAAGCAATGATTGCTAACAGGATTTCTTAAACAACAATGATTTTTAACAGGATGACTTAAAAGATTATGATTGTTAGCCGATTGCTTGTGATTGCTTGTTGATTGCTTGTTGATTGCTTATTAAGCAATCTTCTTTGGTAAGGGTACCCTCAAAATAATCACACTCATCTAACATCTTAGATTACTTGCATAATATAATTCTTATTATTTTATTCAAAATTGATAATCACACACTTGATTGGATGGAGTACAAGGACTACAATCCGAACAAATTCCACAGTGTTTTAGAATGTTCATCTCGTTTTCAAGCCAAGGCTTTCCAGCAGTGCCTACTTGTATCAAGTTTTTAGCACATGCCTTCATAAATGCTTGGAAAGATGGTGAGCAGTCCAACATACATACTGTGGCAAATGTTTGGATCATCTAAATACATAGTGTTAAATTTAAACAGCTGCATTGTATATAAGATTTATTTTTAGGAGTTTTAATACTGATGAATATATAATTCTTCAAAGTTATAAAACAGGTTATAGACTTTGTACATGATTCTTATTTGAAAATGAGATAGCTAATAATGAATTATGGCAGTCTTTTGACTTCCCCTGTATATTACTTGAAACAGATGAACCCTTCTAAAAATAGAATTGAATTTTGAAACAAGCCACATACCAAAGTGTATGAAATCTAACTAAACTGCTCCAAGAGTTCAGAACTTTTCTATTCAATTTTGTATATTTTGTGACAAGGTCAAATTGTGTTGCATATCAATGGAAAGCTGATATGTTCATCTCTCAAATAACACCACATTTGTAGCAATCACTTGTCTCAGTGATCAGCCACTTGCTTAAGAATGTGGGGCAGTCTCAAACTAAATTTGTCAAAATCACCACTACTTTGTGCTCAAAAAATCAATAGAGCATCTATCTAAATGGACCTTCTCCACGCTTCTACGCTGTAGTTATCAATTTAATGCTTCATTGACCAAATGGCTGGGTTTTTCCAAGCACAAATAGTGGTGAATTTGGTTCATTGTGATTGAGACCGTCCACATTCTCAAGCAAGTGGCTGGGCATTCAAACAAATTATTACTACTATACAGGTTGAGTCAAACAGATTGCAATGGTGGAAAGAAGCCATTTTGTTTTCAGAACCAAATTGAATTTTAAAACTTTTTAAACGTTGCAAGAATGATGTATTTAATCCTAACTTTACTTTGTGTGAAAAAATGAAGTCGATCACATTTTTTGTTCGTCTTTGGTGACCCTCTTTGCTGCACAACCAAATTTACCGGTTTGTCCACGAGAACAGTGATTTTTAATTGAAATGGCACACATTGCATTTTCATATTTGAATATCCCGCCAACAAAAAAATGGACAATGTCAGTTTTTTATTAAAATTTAGAACATTATACGCTTTCATAGCATGGGTATGATTATAATTGATTATGCTAACTCACATGTAAACAAGAAAGAATGCATCAAATTCCAATAACATCACAAATGAACTCAAATTTCCAAATTGCAATGAGAGACACATTTTGCGATCTAATGCATATTTTGGGTATCTCGTGGACAAACGTGTGAAATGTGTGCACTGGTCAAAAGGTTCACCAAAGGCAAACAGAAAATGATATTGACTTAATTTGTTGACACAAATTTAGTAACAAATAAGGTATATGTAGGTTTAAAAAAATTCAAACGTCAACTTAGTTTTTAAAACAGGATGGCTTGCAGTTTTTTTGACTCACCCTGTATGTGGTATCGTTGGGAAGATGAACACAGCAGCTTTCCATTATATTATGTAACACATTATAAAACATATAACAGAGTTTCCTAAATATAGGTGAATGGTTTCTGCACCTTTTTTTCTTCAAATTAGGATCAAATTATTGACACTAGATATTTTATTTCAACCTTTTTCTTTTTGTTATCCCATAGTCTATTTGTTCTTTTTGTTAGGCACTATTTTCTTGACTGCTTCTAATATTTGTGTTTTGTTGGAAGAGTCTCCAAAATCCTTGTCTCGATGATCTAAAATGACATCCTGTCCCTGAGCACCAATGACAAAGACACCGCCAAGGGTCCAGCCATCTCCTGAAATGAGAGACAACAGAAGTGTTTTAAGTATCATGGAATGGATAGCAATTTACAATATGTTTGTGATAGCATGTAAAATGGTTGTAAATTGCATTACATCTACATTTGCGGGGGTAATATTTGTGTCAGACGTGGGAAGAGGAAGTCCGGGATCTTTGTACAAACCATTGCATCAGGCGATATTCACGACTGCGGGAGACCACCAGCACAGTGTGGCATGATGGGTTTTTTATGAAGTGATCAGCACACACTAGAAAAACAACTGTTTTTCAGTCTTCATATTAAGCAACATTTGGGTATGGGTGGGGAAAGAATCACAAGTAGGGGTGGGGTGATGATGGAAATAAAATGAGCAAGGGAGCAACATTTTGTTGTCAGGCGTTGGAGGGGTAGGAGTCTGGGGTTGGAGTGATGGTGGCACTCAGATGTCATCGGGACATTGGGTGTCAGGTGTGGAAAGGGTAGCAGTCGGGGGTCGGATTGAAGGTGGAACTCAAATGTTAGGGAGTAACATTTGGTGTCAGATGTGTGAAGGATTGGAGTCAAGTTTGGTAATTAGTGGAATTTTGATGTCATGGGGAACATTTGGTGTCAGGCGTGGGAAGGGTAGGAGTTACGGTGTGGAAAATAGTGGAATTCTGATGTCACATGGGCATCATTTGGTGCCAGGTGTGGGAAGGGCAGGAGTCGGGGTTTGGAAATAGTGGAATGCTGATGTCGTGGGCAACATTTGGTGTCAGGTGTGGGAAGGGCAGGAGTCGTGGGTTTGGAAATAGTGGGATTTTGATGTCATTGGGTAACGTCAGGTGTGGGAAGGGTAAAGGAGTCAAGGGTCAGGGTGATGGTGGAATGCAGATGTCATAGGGAGCAACATTTGGTGTCAGGAGTGGGAGGGGTACCAATCAGGAGTTGGGATGATAGTGCCACTCAAATGTCATATGGAGTAACATTAGGTGTCAGGTGTGGGAAGGGTAGGAGTCAAGGATCAGGGTGATGGTGGAATGCTGCATGCCGATGTCATAGGGAGCAACATTTGGTGTCAGGTGTGGGATGGGTTACCAGTCAGGAGTTGGGATGATGGTGGCACTCAAATGTCATATGAAGTAACATTTTGTGTCCGGTGTGGGAGGGTAGTTGTCTGGGTTGGGGTGATAGTGCATGTCATAGGGAGAAAGATTTAATGTCATGTGTAAGTTGTGTGAAGGGTACGAGTCAGTGGTTGGGAAATAGTGGAATTATCATGTCAAATGGGTCACATTTGGTATCAGGTGTGGAAAGGGTAGGAGTCAGGAAATAGTGGAATTATGATGTTAAAAATATGGGCAACATTTGGTGTCAGGTGTGGGAAGATAATAGTCAGGGGTTTGAGTGATGGTGACACCAGATGTCATATGGCTCATTCCATGAAGTTGGGGCATATTATGTGACATCCAAGTGAAATTTTCAAAATGGATATTTTCCAACTCTTTCTTCTTTTTTAGGTTCTACATTTACCAAAGTCCAATGTAGAACTTTTTATTTTAATGTAACATTTGGTGTAAAATAACCGCACATGTTCAACAGTTGGATGACATTTCCAAAAATCCTGATGCTACATGGACACCATTTCTCATTTCCATATCATTTTCTAATAAAATAGCTTAAGATGTGGGCCAAGTTTCTATACCTCAATTAACTACTTGGAACCACAAATACATGAAAAAAACCCAGATATGTCTAGGTTGAACATAACTTAACGAACAAGACATCGTAGATTAACTGTTTTATGTAAAAACTCATTGAAAAGTGACTCTTTATTTTGCAATTTGTATAATGAATTTAAATAAAGTACATATCAATATTTGTTTGATGTAAAGTACTCTATAAACCATGCACATTGATTACATTATAGTCATAAAGTAAGTATATGAAGTATTATTTACCTGTATAATGTTATAAAATGCACTACCGATGCTACATGGACACCGCGTCTTGTAACATTGTTAATAATAAGACTATTCATACTGTTACAATTATTTGAGTGTGAATGGTTTGTCTACTTTGTTCATCATATCAAGTAGATACACAGAGTGAATTGCTTGAAATTTATCTAAACACTGTTCATGTAAAATTTACCTTTTCTGTGTACTTAAGTATTACGATGCTACATGGACACCGTGCCCTAAAATATTTGGAACAGCTTGAACAGGTGCATCTTTTTCAGATCAATAGAGAGGATGTACTATGATGTTAACTTTTTATGTTATAAGCACACGATAAAATTAATAACATGGATTGTAAAACTACAAATTACACAAAAAGATAACCTGCCATGAAGCATAAAACATAATTACCTATGATACACATACACCATTTCTTACAATTACACAATAACAATACACCATTGATCAAAGAAACTTAAGATGTCCACTGAAACAAACTTCATGCAGTGTTGTTCTTAAAGTACCCTTTGTGATCTTAGTCTCTTTGCTCGTTTCTGATTGAATCATCCTCTATTATTGATAAAGATTATTGAAAAGTCTGATCACTTAAAAAGTCAGTTTGCAAAAAAATAATTTAATTGCCATGATGGATTTCTTTGGAAAGGTACTAGTTTTTGAAAATGATGGGTTCCTTGTCTTCATCTCCATAAATTCCAGGACAACAGAACTGTCTTCTGAATTAATGTCAAGAACCTGCAAAGCAAAACAAAATAAACCCTATGGCTTAGTATCTTCATGGAACATTGTGTATTGATATTGGAGTAGATTATTTATTCATGTTGCACTTTTTGTGTTGCAGGAAAATATTTATATTAAAATCATGCTGGAGTATTTTATTTATTATTCATTTAACATGAAAAAGAATAGCAAAGGATAGAGAACTTAAATGATTTACAATTATTTGTTTTATTTATAGTAAATAAAACTAAAATAAGGGAATGTTTATTGTGAATTCAGTGAAATGCTAATGGAAATGGTGTCCATGTAGCATTGTGTATTAATATATTTCATTAGATATACATCTCTCATAATATGCCTTTTTTTCTGTAAAGTGTAGTAAAATGTAGGCAATGTTTTGAATGTTTTGGGTGATGGATAATTTCGAATGGGGTAATTGTTTTAGTCTAATTAGGCAAATTTTATGAAATGCTACATGGACATGGTGTCCATGTAGCATCGTATTGGTAAGCTATATTATTAGCATTAAAAGAGCAAAAACTAATTCATTATTAACTTCAAAGTTTATAAATGATGTGATTCTACAAAAAAAATACAATTTCAACGAACTATAACGATACCCAATGCAAAATATTGCCCATGCTATGCCCGATGCTACATGGACGCTTAATTATTATGGCGTCCGTGACTCAAAATTAATATCATAACATGAAAAGAAATTCTGATTCAGTGTTTCCCTTTCAATAAAAATGCATTAATAAATACAGACATACAAGCAACATTAAGAAATAATTACAATCGCACTTACCATTCACAAAACTATCCAATGTTTACATTTTGATGCTACATAAAAGTCCCGATGCTACAACGGGACACCAGCGACTGAAACCTTGATAAAACTAGCACACGTGTGGCAAATTCCAAACAAACCTGATAGCTATTGACCTCTATCCTTACAAAAAGAAATATGGAATGTTTTATTTATCTCCAGGGGGGGATTCCCACAAATTGCATAGGATGTTTATCACGATGCTACATTTTATGGTTAGGACACCATGCACACGGCACGGTATACTTTTTCATGAATATATGGAATGGTCTTCATGAAATTTATTCTCATTTGCAATAGTTTTCAATTGATAAATGCTCTTAATTTTGGAAAATAATTAAAAAATGTATGATAGAGAACTACCCCCATTCAGCAATGAAAACTCCCGATGCTACACGTGTATATTTTGTGGACACCGTGCGTAGCATCGGAAAGGCAATTTTCATGTTGCTTGGGTGAAAAATCAGTCCAGCGTGACGAGGTGTTTTGGTCAGTAAACTATGAATACATGTATCTTTTATTAATCAAATCGATTTCCAAGCAATTCTATGATAGTTTTGCTTACATAAAACTCATATTAATTGTTGTGTTTTCCATGTCACGTTTTTTAGCAAAAATGGTCTTGGACACCACCTAATTTTTTATTTTTTTCTTCTTCAAGGAAGGGTCATTTTTTTTTTTTTTTTCATGGCTCAATACTATAACCTAGTACTGTTTTTGGACACTAAAAAAATTTGATATACACATAGAGTAAAACAGTTTATAAGCTGCCTAAAGTACCAAATTCTGCTATTTTAACAAATGCCCCAACTTCATGGAATGAGCCATATGCTAACCATTTGGAGTCGGGGGAGGGAGGGTGAGGAGGCAGGAGTTGGGGTGATGGTGGAACTAAAATATCATAGGGAACAACATATGGTCAGTCGGAGGTAGAGGTGATGATCCTGTCTTGAATAAGGGAGTATGAACGTTTGTGTCATGTGTATGTACATCATGCAGCCAGTGGCGTAACAGCCGGGGGGCACAGTGCTCCCCCCCCCCCCTGAAGGTGCTCAGCAGGAAATTCAAACCTGACCCACCAGGAAAAATGGGGGAAGGGCGATTTTTTGTGACCGTGCGAAATTTTGTGACCGTGCGAAATTTGTTGACCCCCCCCCCCCCCCACTTACATGAAATTCACGAGGTGACTGACTAGGAAAAAATGTGGGGCAACCTTTAACGAAAATTTCTGTCGGGTCGAACTGGTGTTCACCAGGAAAAAATATCCTTTGCCCCCCCTGGAAAAAATCCCAGATACGCCACTGCATGCAGCTATTCATAACACTTTAACCTACCTTTTAAATTACCCTCTACTCCTTGTTGACGAGTTCTCCACATACTTGCAAAAAAACTCAGTCTGAGCAAACCGAAACCCTTCAATTCTCTCACCGTAGGGCCGTAAAAATGACGCTGGAAATGTCACGGAATGTAAAAAAATACAATATTACTTATTAATATTTGGATATGTCGACTATTTACCTCGAAAATTAAGTGGCATTCCTTTCTGATACGCTCGCCACCCAGAAATGTAAGGATTGAGACGTAGTAAACCGGCCAGGTATAATTTTCTCTCTTCAGGTCCATAGAAAATACGCTGAAAAAATATGACCTATGTGTGAGTATTCTAAATCTAAATATATGTTGGAATTACTAATAATATACAGCATAATACTAATAAAGATTTGGTATCTGGAGAAAAAATGTAAAATTAAATCAGGAACTAACATTTTAAAATCCTGTTGATTCTTAGCAGCACCAATGCAATCAAATGTAACCCAACAATACATGGGGGAGCTTGCTGGTACCAGGAGACACCTTTTCCCCCAATTCTGAACTGAAAAACAAGCTCCTGGTTAGCATCAGATTTGATAAAGAGCCAGAATCATATTTGTGTACAGATTATTATATACAATGTAATGAGAGATTTATGTTCTTGGTTCTTGAGTTCCAAAGAGTGTTTCAAAATGTTAGGATAAAAACTGTTTAAAGTCAAGGAACTCGGGCACTGGTTTGATATGGGATGCTTTAAAAAGCTTTAAATAGCTCCCCAGCCTATTGATATATTCAATAAGCAAGATTAACAGGAGAACTGTCAAGAGAAAATACCTTCTATAGTTCAGTCAGGTCCAAATTGGTGAACCAGCTTACAGCGGCAAGTTGATACAGAAGAGCATGCATGCGCAAAAAGCTCGAATGATGCAACATGGCGCATGTAAATCGTGTGTCACATGTACAGTAAGTATAAAAAAAACGCATATTTCTCACCAATTTGGAACTGCTTTCACTATAGCTCCAGTTTATCATTGACTTGACTACTTACATCTTTATCAAGGAAGACTTCGCCTTTGAAGTAAGGTAGGAACTCCTCATACCCCAGTGTTTCATGAACCACAGCATATAGAGGAATTCCCTGAGCATCAAGCTCAGGTTTGAGAGAGGAAACCTCTGAGGCCTCCTTCAATGGAAAAAGAAAAGAAAAATCAAGCCAAGCTATTAATCAAGACTAAAGTAAATTTCCAACATGCTTACTATGTTATGATCAGTTACCAACACTACTACCGGTATCAGTAGCGTAGCCAGGGTCACTTGTCAGGGGGGCAAAGGTATTTTTTCCCGGTGAGCACCAGTTTGACCCGGTGGCGTAGCCATGTTTTTTCATGTAACTTTTTATTTGCCGTCGAAAAAGGTAGCCCCAATTGTTTTTGGGCAGTCACCTCGTGAATTTCACGTAGTGGTTGAGGTTGAGGTCAAAAAATTTCAGTCAAAAAGTCCCGCAGTACAAAAAACAGCACAGTTTTGGCCAATCCTCCGGGTTTTCATCAGTTTTCTCTATAACATTTTTCTTTATTTAGCCGACTGCTGCAAAAAAACACATTGACCAGCCAAATTTCCCCTTTTGCGCACTGCCTTTTCCTTTCCTTCCCTTTTTCCCTTTCCTTCCTTTTCTCCCTTTCTTTCCCTTCCTTGACCTTCCTGATTTTCCACTGCCTTCCCGGTCAAATTATTTTTCAGGGGGGCACTCTGCCCCCCCCCCCCCCCCCCTTGGCTACGCTACTGACCGGTATCTGTAAATGTAACAATCAAAGATTGAACCTTATCTGAGGCTTGTGTATTTATAAGTCACTAGGATTCAATCCCCCAATTATTTGAACTGTGTGTGATCGTGGCTCAAGTAATCACCTATACTTAAGCTTACCTATACTCTATTTCTCTTCCTTTAGACATTGACGAAACTTTGCAGGCGCAGAATTAATGCACGCGCGTGTATCTTCTGCCTTTCTTTGTGTGTGAAAATACACCAGCGCCTCGAGCAGACGTGCGCGTTTATGTGCTGCAATTAGTAAATGACGCAGTTCCGCATATGTATATTCTGCCTTTCTTTGTGTGTGAAAATACACCGGCGCCTCGAGCAGACGCGCGCGTTTATGTGCTGCAATTAGTAAATGACGCAGTTACGTCACTGTCTCGTGATAGACAAATAGACTAATAGTGCACAGATTTGAACCTAATGATGTTGACGATGTCTATGTCAGTGATTAATTTCTCACAGGTTATTCAAAATATGCATGATGCAATCTATCAGCTATACCTACATACCTCTCTACACAAAGATCATCCAGGTCTGCGCACCACCATGATAACGGCTCCCCTGTCACTCCAAAGTCCTGAGGCTTTAAACATCTGTTTGCTGTCATCGATATACTCAAGTCCTTTTATCTTGGTCTCTCCTAAGAGTTGAAGGATAGCTGGTTGCAGGTATGCAATGTCTGCTTTGCTACTGGTGGGAAGCCAGAAATCCAGATTGATAGCAATCAGGACGGCAGCAACCACGACTAACCCTGCCTGCCACACCCACGACATGTTGACAGTGTTTTTACACTTTGATATCACCTATTTTTACAATAACAAAGTTAAAACAGACACATTAATGAGATGAGTGTTAGGTTTGCCCGAATTATCCCCTCAAATTTAATAACATTTTGTAAAACTAAGATTTTGCCTATTATAATGAAGGGCTGGCTTGGTTGTTCATCAATTACCTTTTAAAGAAACATTTCACAATAACATGTTTATTACCATTACTGTAAAAACCCTGTGTGATGTAAGTCTCATGACTCCTGAGAGTCATAAAAATGAGTCTCAAATCGATTTCAAATCTCGTGATTATTTTTGCATGATGTTAGTATGTACTGTTGTGAGTAACAAACAATGCCAATTGTTTTGTTGTTCCAGTACTTTATCATCCCTTATAAATTAATTTGGAATGGTGGCAGCTGTGGGATGAACTCGCATCATGTCAGCACATTTTTGCAATCCAATACAAAATATTGCGGACAGCTTGAAGGTCACAATTGACAGAGATTTTGTCGCTCTTTCAAATACCAGTCCGATTCTGAGCAAAAAGGCAACTTTAATTACAGAATTCCACCTGAAGTATGTAACAATAAAGTAAACATGGCAGCAATGGACAGTGGCAGTATAATATATTCAGTTATTATATCATTATCAGCACAATGACAGGATTTAGCTACGAAGACTATAGTCCCAATCGGTACCGTAGTGCAAGTGTATCTTCGATACCAGTTACCACCACCCTCCATAGACTCACGGCGTCGCGAAATTCACATTGAGTGTCAGCCCTGCCGATTTTTCATCTCAATATTTTCCCCAAAATGTGCTTGATCAACATTAATGAACTCATGTTACTGTTCAATGTATTACTAAGAATTATTAGGAATAACATGTGAGTGCAATTGAGAGAGCTGTGATTCAGAGCTATACAGTCAGTACGCAGGTATCGTTTTTAATGAGTGACCTTGCCGATTTCTAACCCACGCAAAGATCGATTTCAGGATGTCAACCTTGCGCTAAAACATTAAGGGAAGTTTGTTTTCCCTGAATTAATTGAGGTAGGGTTAGCTGGCAGCCATGATGGAGAAGTAGGTGGATTGTTCGTAATTTTCTCTATAATATGATGCCAAATCTGACATATTTGGTCCACAAACAGTGATTTTATCGCTAATTTTAGAATTTAAAAACTTTCGTGACTTTGCTTCTTGTAACTATTCACTTGACTGGACTAAAATTTGTACGATGTTTTAAGAACAATTTCCGTACTAACGGAATCTTAAGCTTTAATTTCATATCAAAAACATTGATGCCCGACTTCTTTTTTGATAAGAAAAACGGAGTTTGATTTTCACCGATTTTCGGTCAGAAAACGAAACTTACGATCCCCCGTTAGGCCTCGCCAACTTGATTTTTAGTTTCCCGTAACACGCCCGCGCTTCATTTTCATGCCCGCGCTTCATTTTCATGCCCGCGTTTGAATTCATTATTGAAATTTTTGGAAAAAAATACCGTTTTTCCAATGAAAACGTCCGAATTCATGCATTTTGTGTGATGAAATTGTGAAATGTTTATTCATTTTGACCAGAATAGCCTTTCTGTAAAATAAATATCATATGACATTGTGTAGTGCAGAAGGATCGATTTCGAACCCCGGACCTCTCGCTCCCAAAGCCAGCCCTCTACCATCTGAGCTATCAAGCAAATCTGAATATAATTGTGAGATTTAAACACTTGATCAACAACCCGTCGACGCTACGAAATGAATTTAGATCGAGACAAGATTCGAGGAGCTATTTTATAAGCATTCACTTGACCGGACTAAATAATTTTATAAAATTGTAAGCATGTTTCTAGTTACAAAAGACTATGAATATTATGATACGATGGATAAAATTGATGCCTGATTCTTCAGAAGCGACTTTTTTACCATGAATTTGGCTTTAGTTTCGTCAAGTTTTTCTTGAATTCGGGTTTGTCGGATTGCAATAATCTGCACCGAAAATACAACATGTCATGAAGTTCACAGATAATATTAGATAATATTATTTGCATAATATGCCTTTTTACTATACAATTTCATGGCAAATGTGTTTGAAATGTGTGATTATAATCATGAAAAGAGCTCATTTACATCGTGCTATTACGTTACGAGGTCAACTATGACTGCGAAGCGGTTTCACTACGGGTGAGTACTTCCGGGTCGCTTTGCTGGGTTAGAAAAGGAACGACTTTTCGCGTGGTTGCGAACTGACTGTATAGGTAAATTAATAATTGAACGAACACAACTAAGCAGCGTATCGCGTACATTGCGTGAGGCGCGCACAACCATTCGCGTGATAATTTCGGGTGCGTTCGTCTTTGTATTGCGTTCGTGATGTTCGTTCAATTATACCTATAGTATATTCAGTTACTAAGTATATCACTATAATAGCTACATACAACACAATGAATGATAGGATTCACCTTTTTAGTTTTTGTTTGCATGAAAGTTGAGAAGGCAGAGTTAGAGTACATCGCTGTATTTCATGCCCCCAAGTAAATAATAAGCTGCGCTACCTGGAGTGTAAAGAACATTTTAACATTGAGCTCAAAGTTGGAAATTAGATCGATCAAACTAAATAAACTATACCTGTTATTCGGCCTACTTAGTATCGAAGAAAGAACTGCGCTGATGATCGACCGGGCATGTTTTTAGGCAACTTGTTCATTTTTTTATTTTGAAAGGGGGCGGTGCTGTCATAGTGTTTCTGAAATTATTTTCTTGTGTAATATCGTTGATTGATACATTTATTGATGTTTTGCGTGTTTTTTTCTCAAGTATTGTTTGGTGTCCAATATTATATGTTCCTTTTACTTTTAAATCGTTGCCTTTAAAATAAAAACAGAAAATAAATGAAAATAAACGTCAATGAAATAAACCTAAAATTTTCTATAGTTCAGCATTACTAAAAAGACTTCTGCTTCGTTTTATAAGATGAGAAGCGTCTTATGAATGGTACAAACAAATTGAAACAAAATTCTATTTTTGACAATTTATATCAAATTTTCATCGAACTAATAGTCAACAATTCCTATCCAATCATTTGTCAGATAATATGTTACAGTCATCATTATGTTTATGTTATTTTAAAATACATAATGAAAACAACATTTTATTTAGATTTACTAATCATAAAAGTATCAACGAATCAACAGGCTCGATTTATAGACGTGTGGAGTCGCTCATTTATCTCGGTCCCTGGATCCACGTGACCGCACACATGATCGCCTCAAAGTCAACAACAAAGCAGCTGATAAGAAAACACAGATTCACACACAGCACACACACAGCATTTACTCAATTGAAAGCAGTTATTTATCGTGGTTAAGGCTGCTTTACAATTTGACAGTATTGCAAAGGGCCATCAGCCTTAATATCTGGCGGTTCAAGATGAAGCTAGTGATATTTGCGGCACTTTTGGCTGCAGGTAAGAATTTTCATGATTTGGTTTTGAAATTGAAAGAAGATAATACTTATTTTTAGTTTATTATTATTATATTTAGTCTCTGGCCTAAAAGGTAGGAACTAGCTAATTAGCTCTGAATCCTAGCTCTCTGTAGGAGAGCTCTATGGAATGAAAGCATAAGATATGAGCCGACATCGCGGATATGGTCGAATATTTTCATCAATATTGTTCAACTTTTCTGAATAAAATTAGTCAAACTTTTGCTTCAGATATCATGTTTAATGTTCCAGTAATATTTTTGCATTGGTTAAATATCTCAACCAGCAACTATTTCCAAGAAATTTTGGCTTGAATTTCGACCGCCCTATCCCGCTACATGTAAATCGGTGACATGGACTGTGTATGCTTCATTTCGTAGGAGTAGGACTAGCTATGAAATTTCAAGCCAGCATGTCTTGGAAATAGAAACAGGTTGAGATATTTATTAAACCAATTAATGTATTACTATTAAACATGATATCTGAAGCAACACTAATAAGTTTGACTAATTTTATTCAGAAAAGTGGAAAAACTATTGATGAAAATCCCTGACTTAGACTCACATGCTTTCATTCCATACTTGATACTTGATTGTTGTACTGGCCATGGACTTGTCTGATAAGTCCATGTACTGGCCAACACTCCATGTGGAGTCATCCGGTCAGGGTATGATTTGCGTATGCGTGTTGTTTTGCTTAATCTTGGTTTTCTTGTGCTTGATGTAGATGGGTTAGCGCTTATACAGTCATACACTACAGCGAGCTAGGATTCAGAGCTAGCCTAGGACTAGTGATGCATCTGTAGAATTATATAATGATATTTGTATTTCTAGATACATGTAGGCAAACTATACTAGTATTTGTTGTTTAAACTGACTTTATTATGGGTAGGGATTTTGAATCTCCAGCCGCACACCCCCTGACCAAACCAAATCCGAGTACCCCCCCCCCCCCCCCCCCCCCCCCCCCCCCCCCCCCCCCGGGCCAAAATCTACGCCCGACCAGCTAATAGTGACAACCCTGATCATAATTAATCAAAAATCCTAGGCATTTACTAAGGCTGGGAATTTCGGGTGGGCAAACGGGTACCCGCCCGAAATAAGGTACCCGGGTACCCGAAAAAAAGTACCCGGGTACCCGAAATGTTAATAAAAAAAATAATTAAAAATTACATTTATTTTTATTTTCCAAGTTCAAAACAGGACTTTAGATTACTGTAAAACAAGTTAATTTCGCGGCAACCTTTTTCGCGAATTGCTAATCATCACTAGTTTCGCGGTAACTTAATTTTGCAAAAGTAACATTTCTACCACTACTGTCATCTTCACACACATAAATTCGTGGCAATATAATTTCGCGAATTTAAGCTTCTCGCGAAATTTGCAAAATTGAATTGCTCGCGAAATTAACTTGTTTTACAGTACCCATATTTGAACCTAAATAACCCACATAATACCTCTTGACACACACCATAGGAATAGTAACTCATAACCCAAAGATCCTATACTAAAATAGTACTATACTATCTTGCTGTATTAACTGATAATTTACTGAATTTAGGTGGGCTTATGCTTGTGATATCATCAGCAGATGTATATTATCATTACCTGTAAAGTTGCAAGGACCCTGTCCATCTTATCTAGTGAAGTGTTTGTGTTTTTTGTATACACTAAGCATACGTAGATAGATTCATGGGTTGATAATGATAATCTTTTATCATTCCCAAATGTATGTCTTTGTTGTTTAGAAAAATGAAAATATTTCTTAATTAATTGTGACACCAAGATAAATGGTTAAGATAAGGTTACATGGAAATGATATGGGGTCACATGAGGGTTATGTATAGGGTCAATCGAGGTCGTTTAGGTAACAATTTTGTTGTTGTTGGAGGGGTCCAGGGGTCCGTCCGGAAAATGGGTCGGGTACCCTGGTACACAAATACCTGAAATTCCCAGCCTTAGCATTTACGCAATTGTATTACTGTCAAGTCTTTTAAATTGAGGATTTTGCGATGCATACTTTCCGATTCTATTTTTAAACACCGTCCTTAAGGGTAGGTGATACCTCATTTAGTGTAGTGCACCCTGTAGTGATAGTTCGGTGACCCATGCATGTATACCAAAGCCATATTGTAGGGCTGTCAATTCTAAACGTTTAAACTCTTTCCTAAGCATTTTTAAAAACGTGTTTAAAAACGTTTAGAAAATTTACTCAATTTACCCCGGGTCCCCAGAGGAGAAAAAATAAAAAGAGGGGAGAGAGGGGGAGGAGAGGAGGAAGGGAGGGGAGAGGAGGAAGGGAGGGGAGAGGAGGAAAGGAGGGGGAGGAGGAGGGGAGGGAAAAGGAGAGGCCGAGAGCTTTTATTAGTGTCTCTCACTTTATCTCTACGTCACTGGGAACCATGTGAGTGTTTTAAAACAAAAGTAAATATTGATAGCAAGGAGAGTTTTACGTCATCCAGGCAAGTTAAAACCCAACAGCTCGGCCCTCTGAATCCCCGCCAACGGCATTCCCACACCACCAGTGGCGTAACCAGGTGGTGGGGGACAGTCCACCCCCACCCCATTGGCAAAAGCTCGAGAGTACAAAATAAAAAGGAAGACAATTAAGGTGGAATAGTAACAAGCATAGACAGTGCAAGCAGGGAGGGGGAACGGGACAAATTATATATTTTTGCGCGCTTCGCGCGAGTTAGATTCAATGTTTCTTTATTCAAGTTATAAAAAGATAGCTTAAGGAAGGTTTTTCTTGACCATTTTAGTTTAAACAAGGTATTTAAAAAAAACTGGACGGGGGAGATACAAGACTGTTGAAAGTTCAAGAACAGACATTAACAAACAGCGTTGCTACTATGTTTCCTAACAATTTAACTCTAAGGGATTCAAAAGTGTTTTTGATATCAAATGAAAGGTCCCATTTCTCATTACACTGATGATGGATGCCCTTAAATCTAGAATAGGGTCAACAACCTTTAAGACGTATGGTTAACATTGATGAAGAAGTTGGATTGGGGTAATTAAAGTTGTATGGTGGACACCGAATCATTCAGAAATATTATAAGGACACATTGAGAAATAGGTTATGTAAAACTTTTTTATGAAAGACTGGTACCTTCTGTTTAAAGTTTGAAAATGAAAATAGGCTTATCCATTTTATTTGCGGCTGTTTTAGACTTTGCTAAACATGCTCAGCATTATCACGGCATCAGTGCACGCAGTGTACGTATACAACACACTGACCCATCTGCAGGCCGTCAGCTACGCGGAAATCTCTGCACAACGCATGTATACCATACGCCAACATTTCCACCCTGAAAGTACGTTGTGAAATTGCCGTTTTACCAGGTCGAGGGGTTGTTGCCATATCATTGGGCTAATCATATTGAAGAGTTCACCTAGACTGTAACTCTCAGCCGCCCTCTTATGTCGCTATCTTGCAGGCTCCGATATTTGTACAGCTTTAGCGTCCGTACGGTAATATTGATGACTGGGGGATGTAGCCTAGGGTTCGCCATAATCATTGGGCTAATTGCGAGACCAAGGCAACACGGAACAACGCCGTGGACTCAGTGACTCAGTATATTACTAAATCATATAATATAATACAAAATAGCATCCAAATAACTTAGTATATTACTAAATGGCATCCAAATAGCTGAAATAACTTACTGTGTCCTCTTACCTTCATATTATAACAATATCAATTACATTTTACAACAAAATCGCTTCAGAAGATGATTAATGCAAGTTATTAATATTAGCAAATGCCGCGAATTTTAGGGGTTTGTGAAAAGGTTACGACTTAGAAACGTCGTTTCAAATGACGGGGTCGCTAATCTCCCCCGTCAAAAACCGACAGTTTGTACGAGTAAATTATTCAAGATTATTATCAAAATTAACATTATTCACCTTTGAAAAACTTTCCGTAATACAAACAAGGAACAAAGTATTTCTCACGTGCATCCACACTGCAAACAGGACATTGTGCAACCGCAGTGTTGGTATAACTTTCAATAAAAACAAGGAACTACATACATTCCCAGTAAAATAAACATCAGACACTTTATTTTTCTACTCTATTCCTCTTAACCTTGGTCACTTGCTGATCAGTGAAATTCGACTCATACACAGATGAATCATGGTTTATAGAGAGTCTATCTATGTGATGCGATCAAGCAAAATCAGTCTGAAGTAGGGCGTATCACATTTTCAGTTCCTTATGATTGTTCAAAACAATTGGTCAGTGTAAATATTTATACAATTACACCACTTGCATAGCCCTTATTCTTAATTTACTGTCTACTAACTGCTTCTCTGAGATTTTGAACTAGGGAATAAAGCTGTGTTAAAAACATATATTGCGCTTTATATCCGTCTAGCGGGACGCCTGTCCTTCGAACGGACAAATTCCACATCTGACACCATGTTACGCGATTTAGATTCACCATACCATATTTTTATCTTATCAGAAATCACATTCTTTCATTACCTCATCGCCCTTGGTTATTTCACATTTCTTCAATAACCCCTACCCCCCAAACACATTAATTCATTATCCCCCCTCCCCACACACACACCCACACACCCCATCTCAACCACCAAGGCCTAACCTTCTCCAGTAGCACAGTGTATTTCTCCATCAATATTTGCCCGCCTATAACAGAGGGGGAAAATAAAAAAGAGGGGAAAGGGTGAGAGGAAGAAGGAAGGGGAGAGGAGGAATGGAGGAGGGGAGGGAAAAGGAGAGGCCAGGAGCTTTTATTAGTGTCTTTCACTTTATCTCCACGTCTCTGAACCATGTGAGTGTTTTATAACAAAAGTAAATATTGATAGCAAGGAGAGTTTTACGTCATCCAGGCAAGTTTAAACACCAACAGCTCGGCCCTCTGAATCCCGCTAACGGCATTCTCACACCACCAGTGGCGTAACCAGGGGGCAGTCCACCCCACCCCCCATTGGCAAAAGCTCGAGAGTACAAAATAAAAAGGATGAAAATTAAGGAGGAATAGTAACGAGCATAGACAATGCAAGCGGGGAGGGGGAACACCATAATTGTCACGATGGGGACGATGTCCCCCTCTCTTAAAAGAAGTCATATTTTGCGCGAATTAGTTTCAATGTTTAATTATTCAAGCTTAACAACGTGGTTTAAGGGACGTTTTTTGGACCATTTTAGTGAAAAAACTAGACATTTTTTGCACTTCGTGCGAGTAAAATTCAATGTTTCTTTATATTCAAGTTATAAAAAGATGGCTTAAAACGTTTTTCTGGACCATATTAGTTTAAAAAACTGACAGTTTGTACGCGTAAATTATTCAAGATTAAAACATGATGGCTCAGGAACGTTTTTGGAGCTTTTTAGTGTTAAAATAGCCATTTTTTGCACGCTTTGCGCGAATTGGTTTCAATGTTTATTGAAGCTTATAGATGAGGTGACCGTTGTTTACATCAGTAGTGTTTACAAACTGATTAGCACCTTGTCTAAAGACATGCTAGAGGTACTAGTCCATGACTACTGCATACATAGGCCTACTATTCGAAAGCGAAACACACATCACTGAGCGCCAATTTTAAAAGCACATGCCCTTATGGTGCGTACGCATACTGCCGGGCAACCAAATTTAGTACCTGGTCTCATTGTGCTTAGGGATGCAGACCATGACTACTACACTATTACACCGTAAGCATGATAAGTAATGATCTGCCGGGCACTACGTCACCGGTCACACCATCTATAGCAACATGTTTCAGGAACGTTTTCTGGACCATTTTAGTTCGAAAACTATACATTTTAGTGCGTTTTGAGCGAATTGGTTCCATTGTTTTAATATTCAAGCTGAAACAAAATGGCTTCATGAACGTTTTTCAGGACTATTTTAGTGTTAAAATAACCAGTTTTTGCGCGCTACGCACAAATTATTTTCAATGTTTTATCATTCATGCTTAACAAGATTGCTTCAGGAACGTTTTCAGGACCATTTCAGTGTAAAAATGCCATTTTTTTGCGCGAATTGGTTTCAATGTTTATTGAAGCTTATAGCAACATGTTTCAGGAACGTCTTCTGGACCATTTTAGTTAGAAAACTATACATTTTAGTGCGTTTTGAGCGAATTGGTTTCATTGTTTTAATATTCAAGCTGAAACAAAATGGCTTCATGACAGTTTTTCAGGACTATTTTAGTGTTAGAATAACCAGTTTTTGTGCGCTACGCGCGAATTAGTTTAAATGTTTTATAATTCAAGCTTAACAAGATGGCTTCAGGAACGGGTTCTTTAACCTTTCTTTTTGTAATAGCCATTTTTTAAAAATATTTTGTTATTTAATTTGAACAAGATGACTTTTTATTGTTAAAATATACATTTTTTTGCGCGCTACGCGCGAATTAGTTTCACTGATTATTTAATAGTCTAGCTTAACAAGATGGCTTCAGGAACGTTTTTCTAAACCAATACTTTTACAAAAGATCATTTTGTTCGCGCTCCGCAGGAATTATTTTTAAATTTGTGTTATTCAATTTCAACAAGATGGCTTCAGAAACGTTGTCTGGACCTTTTTAGTGATAAAATAGACATTTTCGTTTCAAATTCGTTTCATTGTTTAATTATCAGTCAAGCTTAACAACATGGCTTCAGGAACTGATTTTTTAAACTTTGCTTTTAACAATTGCCAATATTTTTGTGCTCAGTGCGAAGCCTTTTTAATTCATGCGAATTTCAAACCCTTGCGCCGTGTTGTGGAAAATGGAAGGGAAAAAATCCTATTTTGAACGATATTGATAATAAGCCAATATTGAGGGGAAATGAAGTGAAGGTTTTTCAATAAAATATTGGTCAAAAGTAAATATTGGCCAAATATTGGCCAAATCACACCAAATGGAGTCGAAAATTGAACACAAAATCCAATTCCAAGGGGGGGGGGGCACATACCCGCAGACCCCCCCCCCCCTCTTCTGTTTCACCGCTTTGATTAGTCAAACATGCATACTCAATCAATTTATATTTAAGCCTCCTGGGTAAAAAAATCCTGCGCACGCCTATGGTCCTGATTGGTGGAAGAAAACGTGGGTAGATCCTGTTCACCAAGATCATATTATATTTTATATCAATCTGTCAGGAATTTTGTCTAGTACTCTGATGTCATCGTCATTTTTCATGAGCCGCTTCCACGAATTTTGCCATTGAATTTAGTGCCCCGACCCTCTACACTCTTTAAAAAATGTTAGTTTTTTGAGAAAATTACAAAAAAAATCACTTTTTGGACCCATTTTTCTTGGGACAAGCTAACAAAATTATTTTTTAAAAAATCACTTTTTTGGCAATTTTTGGTCAACATTTTAAAAATACAGCTTTAGAAGAAAAAATGAGAAAATTGTCTTTAGATTAGTGTCTTAATAGTATTATTAAGCAATTTTGGGAATTTTTTACTCACCAATCACTTTTGACCCCAATCCCTTTAAAAATGTATACTTTTATATGTATTTGATTAATAGTTTAATAATTACAGCACTCACAAAATCAAAAGAAAACTTCCTTGAGTCCCCCCTTAAATAAATCACACGCTGAGTCATATGACTTCCGTATCCATGATGATCTTTGTCCAAAGTTTGGAATAGGTGATGTGTACATTAGGTCCTTATCAATCAATGATTGACTTATGTACATGTATGTAGTACAGTTTACAAAGATGATATCTGGCCTTTCTTACATAGCTGTTTTGCTGATCCTTTATGTGTACACAACCTGTGTCAGCTCAAGTTTAAAGCCCAAAGTATTCTGCCTGGTAAAGTTCAAATTCTGCTCAAAGTGCTTTCTTCAGTTTTCAATTTGAGCTAAACAACACCTCCACCCAGGCTAAGCATTTCTTTTATTGTATATATTTTAGCATTTAGACCCGAGGCAAACATTAATTTACATGAAAGCCCTATTTGATTTGGGTGTATTTTTTGATTGAAAATATTGGAAACAAAAACATGAAATTCTGCTTTCTAAAGAAAAAGCAACACTTTTTGGGCATTACAAGTTGGGAGGTGCGAATCAGCTTTAATCTAGCTGTATGTAACACTTTCTGTGCCACCACAGCCAACATGCTTTGATTGCATGAACAGTGTAACAATCGCGCACGTAATTTCTTGACACTGGAATGGAGCCCACCCATTAGGAGCCCCCCCATTTCAAGTCACTGCCCCTTCTTGCCCCCCCCCCCCCCCAATGAAAAAGTCTAGTTACGCCACTGAACAAGTCATAAACACTCCAAACCTTTCTTTATCATAACTACAAAATGCAGCAATTGAAAAAATGCAAGGATTGCTGCCAGAGGATGGATTTGCAGTTATTAATATCAAAAATCCACTATTTGCCTCAAAATTGGTAATCATTTACACATTCTTGAGAGCCTATTTCAATTTACTTTCATTGTAAGACCTCCATGTTCATAAAACTTTATCACAAAACTGTATTTCAGGGTTGTAGCTGTGCCCAGCATCCGGCACTCGTAATAAAATAAGGTACAAAATCTGGGTTGTAGCTGTGCCCAGCGTCCGGCACTCTTAAAAAAATAAGGTACAAAATCTGGCACTAAATTGTTTTTATTTTTATTTATTACAATTTGTGGACAAAATAATTAAACTGCCTCATAAAACAAGAAATTATGTGGCAGGAACCCTCAAAGTGCATTTATAACCCCTTAAAAACATTAAGAAGGTCTCTAGACCCCATTCCATGATCCACTGCACTTCGTTCGCTACACTTACTCCGTTCGCTACACTTACTCCGTTCGCCATCAGTAAAATTGTCCGGCACTCAATCTGGTCTAGCTACAACCCTGCTGTATTTTCACTTAATGCTGTAATTACTTTGATTAATATTTGTGTCTTTTTGTGACACAAACTTTGAGGAAAAATAGTGTTCCCTCAAAGGCCTTGGCCATGGTCAAGCAAATCAACAAATTAGTCAAATTGATTTTGAATAATATAATAATAATAGTAATAACATTAAACAACCTTTTAGTTGCTCTTTAAGTCAGTTTGTTTCACAAAATGTCTAAAGTGGGACAAGCATAATAGTGAGGAAACTGCTTAGATCCTGTGTTTAAGAAAAGATAGTCTTGAAGACACTCTTTAGAACCAGGACATAAGGGTGCTACTGCTACCATAATTACATAAAACTGTGGACATAGGCATAACACCACTAAGTAAGGGACACCTTCTTATATGAAGAGCTTTGTTGCAAAAGGGCTATGGTGCATTTTTTTTCAAAAATGAGTTTGATATAGAAATGTATAGGGAAAAATCATATGTTTCAAGGAAACAAAGTCATTTTTTCAAAAAGACCTACATCTCATTGTAAACAGCCATTGAAATTGTTGTTTTGTTGCAAAAGGGCCTGTATCCAGAATTATATCGGGATACAGGCCCTTTTGCAACAAAACAACAACTTCAATGGCTGTTTACAATGAGATGTAGGTCTTTTTGAAAAAAAATGACTTTATTTCCTTGAAACATATGATTGTGACCTAAATTTCTATATCAAACTTATTTTTTTTAAATGATTAAAATAAATGATTTTTTTTGTGTGGTATTTTTTCTCTATGTACAAACAGATAGAGTTTTGTTGCAAAAGGGCCTACATCCAAATGTTCAAAAAATGTAAACATGATTTTAAAAAAATTGAAAACTAGCACATTTGAAATTTATTTCAATTTAAATTAGTATGTAGTGTACCTCTTTCATAATCCATTCAGTTTTTCAATTGCTCAACTTGAATATTTAGAAACAGTTTTTTGACTTTTTCTCAATAAGAGCCAAAGTGGATGCAGGCCCTTTTGCAAAAAACCTCTTCATGTACATCACCGAGCAAGATTTTGGTACTTTTTTACATTGCTCTAGTCTAGATATGCCGCCACTGAAGCCACTGCTGAGAGGATGAGAGAAGCAGAAATTGAAAATGCTTTTTCGGATTGATAATGTTACATTCTATTTGCCTCATTTTTACAGCTAATGCTGCCACTTTGGTCAATCGATGCAGTTTTGGTCCTAGCTATTGGTGTGATCATTTCAACAAGGCTCAGGAATGTGATCAAATAGACTATTGTATCGCAAATGTCTGGTCACAGATTCAAGTACAGGTAAGAACATATTGAGGCTCCCTAATCAATGTTGCATCAGTCCTTATGCCTATAGCATTGATCGCATCCCAGACAAATTTGTATTAAAGCATATCTGCCTCTAAACAAAGCCGGGGAAGTCACATTGGCAATTTGTATCCCCTGGTCCAAATCCCCCGCTAGTTCCGGATCCCTTGGGGCCGGGGTTGCAATTGGAAAGTGCATTTAAAGGGGCACAGAGAGATTTCCCAAAAAATGAAATTCAATATTTTCATCTTGTTTAGATAGATGATAAACATAGAAATCCTCTCATGTAAGATTTCTTCAAAAAAAATCAGTAAAAATGAAAAATAAAGACATTTTCTCAGCATTTCCGAAGGTAATTAGTGCTTTTTACTTTTTTTGTATTTTGGTTAAAAATAACACCAATTGAATCAGGGAGGTCATTGCAATGACATTGCAATGTCGCCTTGAGATGTAACCCAATTAGCGCAGTCATTGCAATGTCATTGCACTGACATTGCAATGACTTTGCAATGACATTGCAATGAAGTGCGTTGACATTGTCCATTCTATTTCGAGCTGTACTGTATGCATCACACAACAAGCCATGGGTGGTCTTCAAGGTTATTTTGAGTAAACATGCAACAAATAAGTAAGAAGCCATCTGTGGCTTTTTAGATGAATTTGGGTAGTTTCGATGTGATCTCATCGAAACTCAAAACGCTATCAAATCCATGAATTTCACATGAAATACTGCAAATTAAGCTCTATAATTTTGGGTGGTAGCTAGTACGAACATAAGCATTACGTATGTGAAAAACCCAACTTCTGAAAGATTTGAGGGTTCCCTCCTTGAAGGATCTCTTAGTGCCCCTAGATACTGTTTTTTGTTTATTGCCATTATTAAAACAACAAAACAAAAAACAATTCACATCTGAAACAAATTTCACTTTATATTTCACTTTTTTTAAATAAGTTCCATTGTGATATTTTTTTCAATTTTGACATACTTTATGCATGTACTGGTAAAGATATTATGCTGTTAGTTTTAGTGGTATATATATATAATCAGTAATATTATCTTTATTGATACTTTTAGAGATCATACAGCTTCCATGGGACAAAAGGGGGTGTGTGTCCTATATTTGGCTACACATTATTTGCTTCTGTGTTATCTTTGTACACTAGTCACAAGACAAACTAGTGTAGAGAGATCAACAGACCTTTTTGTTTGATAACAACATAAGCCAGAATTAATTATAGGTTTTTGTTTGAAAGCATCTGCATGCATTAATCAAATTATGCACTTTTCTCGTTTACAAAACAGAACGGTAAAACATGTAATAAATCAGATCTTAAACTTGTGCGTAAAATCAAGTTTTAAATTTGATCAAATTATCGGATATTATGCAGAAACAAAGTAACTTTAGGTCCCGACCATAAATATAAATCACGTCTTTGATGGAAGGAATTTTGTTGTTCTTGTTGAAATTTCAGAATTGTTTAAAATGTGTTAAATATTTTTAAATTGCCTTGAAAATAACCAAAATAATACAATAAACTAGGGTTTTTGTTGGCGCTCGCCGGTTTTGGGGACCCACCCCACGCTCAATTATTTTTAGACCTACATACAAAATTAATATATTCGCCTCTTTTTATATTTTCACACTTGCTGATTTTGGCACGAAAAGCGCAAAAATAAATGTAGCACGAACATTTCCACTTTTAAAGTTTTGATTATATATCTTTACTATTATCTATGTATGCAGGAAAGTTCAGTGTGCAATGAATGTTTAGAGTTTACCAAAGAGATACAGACCACTATGGCAAGTGGAAAGAAGGTAAGATCATGTCAAATACCCAGGGGGGGGGGCAGTCAGGTATAATGTTGTAATCATCAGCGTGAACGAAAACGCAGAATATGGGTGCTTTTTTCGACCACAACGCGGGCCCGCGCGGACTTGTTGCTAAGGGTATCAAAATCGCCAATTTCAGTGAATAAGGGTGTCTTTTTCAACATGAATCCACGCTAAGGGTTGTTATAGTTATGTATCATCATTAAAAATATTGATTGATTCAGTTGAGGACCGCACGAATTCGAATAAATCTATTTTAGTCTTGTTATGCTAATGAAATTAATGAGGTCACTGGAGTGTGAATGAGATTTTTTTTTGAATGGTAGCGTGATAGTTTCACTTCACAATCACTTGCAGCCTGATTCACACATTTTTGTGTGGAAAAATCATTGATACATTGAATTTTTTTAATATCTGATGAGTGCAAGGAGAGTATCATAATTGTCATTATTATAATAAGTGTCACTTTTTCCTTCTTTGAGAATCCATGTTAAGGTAATTTTTGAGAGCAGATTCACAGGAATGGTACAACTTTTATACATGAGTGTCCCCCTCCGGGTCAAATATAATTTGTGAATGAACATGTTGGAGGTCCAAGTCAAATCTGAGTTTTTGGTATGACAATAATCACAAGATATGATTTGAAGAAGCATATTTTCTTCTATAGTTTTCTTATATTTCACCAAATATATATTGACCTCTATCTCAAAACTGTGTTTGCCGACATCATGTCCTATTTGACGTGACGGGTCACATTTGTGTAACAAGTTTTTCTTATACTATGTGACCGTCCACAACGAACCAGGTGCAAAGTCGCACTTTGCCAAAAGCCAATACAACACTTTTAGTTGAAAAAAGTCAAACATTTTGAAATTGAGATTGTTTGAAAATCGTGTTGGTAAAATCCTTTTTAATCACTCTGGAAAATGTCTGAATGATAAACGGGTCAGAAAATGGTGAAATTCTTGTAATTTCAGGGGGAATGGTACTTAAAACCTATCTAATTGGCATCTTGTCATTTTTCTCAAAATAACCCCTTTGAGAGTTGAGTGGTACATCAGCCAATAACTTGACAACTGGTTGTCCAAATAAGGCAAGTAAGGTATCATTTTAAAGCTAAAGGTGTTCTCTAAAGATATGCATATAACTCCAAATGTCAAATTTGCTACTTTGCACCTGGTTCGTGGTGGATGGTCACATATTTCGCGATGAGTGGTGCCATAAGGCAGTAATGTTGAAGTTATTAGGAAATGCATTGCTCTGTAACTTAGAGGGTATTTTAGTTTCATGTTTGTAAATAGAGTTTGACACCAATAATTACATTTAGAGGAAATCATTAAGATTGGGGGGGGTTCCATGAAAAAGATGCCCTTCACTTTGGTGGAAACACATTCTTGAAAGTGGCTGCCAAGTGCTATTACATGCCACAGCTTGTCATGACTCATATTTTTTACAGTATGGACATACATGCCATTCCTATGCCATTCAAAATAACAAACATCAAAACTGAAAGTTGCAGATATAATTAATTGTTCACAAATCCGCACAGCTGATTAATATTTAAACCATGATACTTCGTATCAAAACAGAAATGCCATTCCTATGCCATTCAAAATAACAAACTCATCAAAACTGAAAGTTGCAGATTTAAATAATTGTCCACAAATCCACACAGCTAATTAATATTTAAACCGACAAACTTTGTATCAAAGCAGAAATGTATTTGGTTTCTTGGTTTCTTTCACAGTTATGTGATACACTTTTAGAAAATAGGGTTCATCTAACGGGCTCAAACACACTTTATTCTCATTGGCAAACCTAGTGGTTATACAGGGCTTCAGCAAGGAGATGGATGGACCTGTCAGGTTTGGCCAGGCTTTTTATTTTCATGTCAAAACACACAAAATCAGCCTTTGAAAACACTGGAAAATTGTATCTATCCCTGGGTGAAGATTAATGCACGTCATTAATGTGCATGTGTGACTTGGGCCTGAGTAGCAATGTTGATTGCTAGTTTTAGTTTAGATCTCTATGTACTTTTTAGTCTTATTGGTACAATTGTAAATCTATTGTATTGGACAGCGCATCGAAACTTATGTATTATGCGCTTTACAAATGTTATTTATTAGTATTAGTGTCATTACCATTACACTTATTGAATCAAATGCTAACACTTTCCAGGTTTCAAGAAGCTTATGTTATGAATATGTCAAATATTAAATTCAATTTAATAAGAGAACTGTAACAGTTGTTTGACTAAGGCAAAAAAAAGAAGGTCTGTCTTACATACATTTTATATGAAAATAGCTATGCTATAAGCGGTTTTTGTTTTTGTTTTTTTGTTCTTGTTTAGAAAAAATAGCTATGCTAAATGTGGAAATTCTTTTTTATTGCGTTTTTGGACCACTTTATTTTCTGAGCCATTTTTTCCCAATTTTTATCAGACAAAAAATAAAGCCCCAAATTGGGACTCATCACGCAGGTTTATGTGGCAAAAGTAACTCCACATACTTAGGTGTGCAGGTATGTGAGACAGATCTTTTTTTCTTGGCCTAAGCACACAATGATATCATACATCTTAGGTTATAACCAATGTCTGAGATAAAGCTGTCAAAAAGTCAGCAACTAAGTCAAAGTTGCAACTTTCAAGCTGCATAATATAAGTTATTCGACTTCAGAATGTACAGGTTACTCAACTTTAAGTACAAAGCAAAGACGGTTTCTTTAGCAACATCAGCATGCTTCACTTTCATCACACGACCACTGATTTCTGTCACCAGTGTCTACTGGTGCCCATTGATGTTACATTGCAATGGAAGGCTTTTGTTGTTAAACAAGGGTCCTGCTGCAAGTAGTGCAATTGATGTGACTCAGTCCTCATTTATCTTAAAGACCCTTTATTTTTTTGATAACACATGTAAGTTTTAGTTGGGATTCAACTTCTTTTCATCTGTGGTCAAGTTATATGTGTATTAAAAGTTGAAAATCTGGCGATCTCCAGCTGTTAATTACTTTAACGCATTTTTTATCCCTGTTTGTTTTGGGGGAAATTCCTGTTGGTACCGTAGTGGTGAGAAGCATGCTGGACTGCACAAGACCCCTTCTTTGAGATATCCATACAGGTCTCTATGCCAAATGCATACTCTCTTGCCCACACTCAACCCCAAGGACTATAATCTAGCCTTTTGAAGATTAAAGGAGCATATTAAAGATGTTGTTAGATTTTCTATATAGCATGAGGCCATCTTTGTTTGTTCAGTTTTTCCTGATACAAATCTCTATTACAACTCTACACTCTTTAAAAAAACAGGGTCAAATTGACCAACGACGGTGTTTAATATGCACACAACCTAAATAGGGGGGTCAACATTTGGTTGTCTACATAATTGCCCTGTTGTTTTCAGAGTGTATGTTTCTATGGTTACAGGAGGATGTTCTACAGGTTGGCAAGAGACTTTGTGAGATGATGGGATCACTGGAGGATGTCTGTATCAGCATCTTGCAGAAAGAAGGATCAGCTGTCCTGCAGAAACTTGTCAGTAAGCTGGTAAGTCTTGTACGGCTACTGTTCATTTGATTCAAGTAGACTGTAGACTATTTGAGCAATAAGAGGATTTCGTCAAATTGGTCCGAAATTGTGTGACAAATAAATCTTATGAAAAGTATAGTTTCATTTTAACTGTGATACAAACATTAAATTTGTAAGAGAGTTGTGACATCATCTGGATTCTTGGGATAAACAATTCTGTAGGTGGCGGGCGGTCAGGCACATTTTGGTGAATTTTCAACAATTTTAGAATTGTTCAAAACATATGAACAACAAACAACTGGCGGACATCTGCTCCACACAGTACATGACCCTCCATTTAACACGGGAAATCACCTACCACTTTTAGCCAAAACAACACTCCGGGTCACCTCACTGGAACGTGTGACAATCAAACCTACTGTCTCGGACAGATTTAAAATAAACATGGGTTCCTCTTTCATATAAATATTTCATTTTATAAATCCCATAAGTGGAAAAGCTTGACACGTTGAGTTGAAAATTTGGTAAATCAATCAAAATATCGCTTTTTCAATGTAGGTCAGCACCATTTTCTACGGAGGTCAACACTATAATTAACCCCGTCGATAGACTGTTTGCTACTTTTATCTGTCTCGGATGGATATTAAATATTCAAGTGTTTAGCAACAAAATGATATAAGGCTTGATATGATTGGTTCATGGGAAAAGCTTGACGTTTGGCCATCAAATCATGCGTCTTTTGACTAAAAATGTACTTCCGGTGACCCAATCGATATTAATCGATACAGTGATATACCAAGTTTGTATACAATACCAATAGGTGCGTGTACTGTGTGTAGGTTGGACGCGTTCATCCTTGACAAAGGTCAATTACCTTGTGTATTGACTCGCTGTATAGGTAATTGATTTAATGTCCATTTCAGGGGTAAACTTGTTCATATGAACTTCAAAAAGTTTTTTTTTTAATCAAATTTTTCAAGTGATCAAATTTTAAGATTCAAGTGGTCAAAATCACGCACACGCTGGCATAAGCACTAGAAATGATAATGATAATAGATCAGTCAATTCCAAATTGGTGAACCTGCTTACAGCAGCAAATGAATTTGAAAGAGCTTGGACGCGTAAAACACACACCTGGCGCAACATGGCGCATGTCCATGGTATGCATGATTGATGCTGGCATATACCAAAATAAGTCCTAAAAAAAAAGTTTGATTGGCGTAACATGACCAAAACAAATAGGGTAGGTCGGTCGGGATTTTAATTTTTTTAATTTTTTAAATCACCTACTTTTGAACACTTAAAGACAGCAGTACACACAAATGAAGAGACGGCAAAAATTCCTTTTTCTTTAAACATTTTTCTTTTTATTTATAGAAACCAACAGACTCTATGAGTACAAGTAAATGAAAGCAAACGTTCAAAAACTTTAATACTTTGTTCAATTTTTATAAATATATATATATATATATTATTTTTTTATTTTTTTCCCCCTCAAAATAATAAAAAATATTCAGGGTCGGCGATGTATTTAGGGTCGGTCGGGTTACGCCAATCAAACCTTCTTTTTTTTTAGGCCTAACTGGCGTAAGTTTGGATGCGCTCGTAGAGTTAAAACCACATGTTTCTCGCCAATTTGAAACTGATTAAAGTATAGAAATAATGGATGTATTTTTATCCCTATGGATTTATGCCTATGTTTGACACAACGAACATGGACATGGCTGACAACTTTAACAGTAACAATGTCCAAAAAGAGCCCGGCAGAGTGGTCCAAAATTAGTGTGACGCAATCGAGCAAAATCAAAATATATCTATTCTCAGAAACACTAAATTAATATTTACATGTATATAATGTCATGCCACAAATATGTCTTTGTGAAAGCTTGTTATCATTATTTTCTCTTTTATAATACACAGAATCCAACCCAGGTGTGTGCTGTTTTCGGTTTCTGTAAGCCTGAGCCATTCAACTATGATGGGCTACCACCAGTCTCTGTAGCAGACCCACAACCAGCACAGCTAGCAGTCGCAGCACCTGATTACTGTACAGATTGCAAAGCTTTCATTGGTGATGCGCAGAGTCTGCTGAAAAATGAAACAATCCAGGTGAGATAGCTGAGTGGTTTATTGGTACCCGGGGGAGGTGGGGGTGCTCACGTACAGGTATGTCCGCTCTAATGGGTCACTTTTTTTGCAAACATTCCTGGGGTATGATTGTTGCTGGAAAACCTGGAACATATAGATCCAAAATTGTGAAAATTGTGAAAAACCCTCAGTCAAATTTATTTATTGGTGTCAAATAGCAATTTTTTGAGGTAAAAAAACCTTAAAGTGGATCAGGATTTCAGAACTAAGAAAAATTGCTATACCAAAATTAAATTAATATATTAATTCAATTTTGGTATAGTATGTGAGATCCAATGTATAGAAATTGATTAGCAATGTATGGCTATGTTGTCTTTTTATTAATAGCATAACAGATGTGGGATATCACTTTTGATTTCCTCAAAAGCAGTCATTTATCTTGTAAATTCAAAAGGATGTTCTAACTCATATAGGTTTCAATATCGGTTTTGTTTGCAACACAGAGACAAAGGCAAACCTTACATTTTGGATGTATTTCCCGTTTCTGTCACATATCAAATATCTCTGTAAATTTGACAGAGTACCAGAAAAAAACCTAAAATCAATGTAAAATCCAGTTAACTATGAGTTTGTACCTACGTTTCAGAGCTTCAATCATGGACAATTTCACATAGCTAGCTGTAGTACTAATTTTGTGCTGTGTCTGCGTCATACAATTGTCCAAGTTATACTGTATGAACTACCAAGCAATTTCACAGCAGCACTAGTTCACTAGTTTCCCTTGCGTTGAGATGTTAAGGTCAGATCCTTTGCTTTCAGGCATCACACTTGTTGGTATTTTCCCTTCATCTGTTATAATAATTATGAACTGCATTATGTTCCCACTCCTTAACACTTTTGGACCTGTGATTTGATATTTTGATGGTAATAAATCATCTAAGAAATTGTGTGTCTATTTACCACTATGTGGTCCACTTTCAAGACTGCAAATGACAAAATAATGCCCCAATGGCATATTATAACCTTCATAACCCTGAAAGTGGACCACATAGTCAGCAGTTGATAAAATCTTAGATGATTCATTACCGGCAAAATGTAAAATCACAGGTCCAAACTAAGGGTGTGAGGATATGTGTAATTTGTTGAACGTTTAACCTGTTGATTTTACGGTCAGTTAAACGTTTAACCGTCTATTTTGTTCTAATGACCTCATTCTAAATTCAGTTCAATTCTATCACTTTTAAATAATTGTTCTTTTATTTTGATGCCAATTTTTCAACGTGCTTCCACGATGTGGGGAAAACTGTAATCAAAATTGTGGAAGGCCTGATAATTCACAATTAACCCACAATAATTTAATTTTGAAGTGGTGGTACCCTTTAAAGTATTAATATTGGCAACTAGCAAATCAGTGAAAATATATAAAACAAAAACTATGGGCATAACCTAGTATACTCTGACCCAGATCCCGGAATTGCATCTTTTCTAGCCAGCTCTGAACTGCCAAAGGTCATCATGAGGGTAATTGCTTTTCAGTATGTCTTATAAGGGTTTTAGATGTGTAAAATGTGAGGTTTATTGAAAAATCAAACCCATATGCGTGTAACCGTTAACTAGTTTTTGTAAACGGATTTGACCCTTGCGATCGGTTACACGTGTAAACGTGTTACAGTCACATGCCTAGTCCAAACTCAAAAAGTTTTAAGGGAGTGGGAACATAATAGACAGTGAAATGACCGCTGCTAATTAAACTGACCAATCTCCATCCAGATCAGCTGTGGGTGCCTGTCAGGGGGGGGGGGGGGGTCATCTAGAATTGAAATTGATATTTTGTTGATTACCAGCCCTGTGTGGGGGAACTGAATGTTAATTTGAAGGCCCATGGGGTTAATCATATCTTCAGTTAGAATACTAGTGCTGCTCCCTTGGGTTGCATCCAGGGTTGGAACTTCCAATTTTGTTTCAACCAGCAAGTCCTGGCAGGTAACTCACAAAAATACCTGCCCGACAGATATTCCACCAGCCCCTGTAACTCATTTACTCGGTCGGTACTTTTGAATCTTCACCCGCCCGACGCAAAAGTTACCCGCTATGGGCAGGTAAGCGGGTACTATTTCCAGGTCTGGTAACATCTTGTTACGTTTATGTAATAGAAAAGACACAGGTGGAGGACGAACAAATTATTGAATGACCCTTGTAGCTCTATGTTTGCTTGATATTATCTGATACAAAAGGGTCAATGTCAAGTGGCAATCGATTTATTTACTCACAAAATCTGGTTCTTCCAGTCTCATGATTAAACAGAACGTCAGACAGCAAATATTACAATGTGCAATGCAAAATAGGTACTACAGTACAGCTCGAAATAGAATGGACAATGTCAACGCACTTCATTGCAATGTCATTGCAATGTCATTGCAAAGTCATTGCAATGTCAGTGCAATGACATTGCAATGACTGCACTGATCGGGTTACATCTCAAGGCGTCATTGCAATGTCAGTGCAATATCAGTGCAATGTCAGTGTCCATTCTATTTCGAGCTGTACTGTATGTGTTCAGTATCTTCCGGTGGACAATCTGCACCCCCACCGACGACTTTGACCTGGAAGACCAGCTCAAACTACTGGGCTAAAATTGGGAAGTTATTTTTTTTTCATAACCTTTTACAATGGGAGGGGGGGGGGAGGGAATCCCAATCCCCCGCTCTCAAATTTCTGACTCGGCTGCAATTCTCAAAAGTTGGCAGCCTGAGAGAGAGGTAGTGTTTGGCAGTGCAGAAGAGTACAAAATGTAATGCCATTAAAATGACAGGCTCCTTGGCAGTTTTAAAAACATTTCTATCAATGATTTTTCTATTTCTTTTGCCAGAAACAACTGATAGCTGATCTGGACCAATTATGTGATCAGCTAGGTGCAGAATACAAGGCTCTGTGTAAGCTTGCCATCCAAACTTATGGGCCGAAAGTTATCGATGAACTTGCTGGTGTATTGGTAAGTTGGGGGGTTTTTTGATGATTTTTTTTCCTGGCCAATGTTGTTGTTTTTTTCTTCTTATAATTAAAATACTTTTTGCATTTGAGAAATATATCAACAAAATTTAAGATATTTTAATGACTTAATTTCCAAAATATTGTGATTTTCCATTTATTGCTGATGTTTCCCCATATTATTCCTCATCCATTGAACACTGCCAAGTTAAAATGTACTGTTAAAATGGTGAGTTTTGGGTGATTTATTTATGTGTTCTGCCAATTTTACCATTTTGCTATTTTTAGATTCACAATTCAAAAATTGATTACATAAACTTATACACATGTTCACATTTTTATTTATGCGGTAGCTGCTTGAAGGATGAAAAGTGCAAAAATTAATTTTAAATCTGATTCACTTTTACTTGTCGATTTCTTTAGGATCCTGCCAATTTCTGCAAGACCATTGGATGGTGTCCAAGTCCAGGGATGCCAAAGAGGGTAGGTAATCCATGTTAACCTATTCATGCAGAGAGGACACGGTGGTCTTATAACATCAGATCAGCTCCCCACCCCCTTGTTGCGATTCCCGGTCGAGGAGTGGCAATATATTTGTTGATTTCTCTTCCAAAATTGTCATGCCAGTTAAAAATCCGGTTACGGTTATAAGGGTACATTTCCTTGTGGATGTAAATAGCTGTTCATGAAATTGATTCCACTCGAACCATGCATATATCTGTGATGAGTCATCAGTTGCTCATTAATTGTGTACATTGTCCTTGATCGTGTGAGTATGTATGCCAGCACATTAGACATGCTTGATCATTAACTGCTTCAAGTAGAATAATCTCTGATGTTGTGTTCATACTTCAGCTGGGATAAACTATAGTGCAAGTGTAGGGGAGAGCGGGGAGTGTACACCCTAGGGGTAGGTTCGTCGACCACATGATTCTCATCATTGCGGTCACTTGTTGAATTTGACGAACGCGCACAATATTCCGCTGTTTATTGCAAGCTTCCCATGGTAACATGGCAGATCTCCCTATAATTTTTGTCAAATAATCATCTAAAAACCAGTTTTACATCACAAAAGTGGATATTCTTCCATTTTTGGTATTGATTTTTTTCTAAAGATATTCGTACAGAAGATTTTTAATGTAAATCATCATTAGGAAAGGGATTTGTTATGGATTTGATGCAGTTATAAACCTGTCATTGTTTGTGGGATATGCGTGGTTATCAGGTCAAGGTACTTATTTTTATTGTGCTGTGGGGCACATTCGCCATTTCTTGATGGGGCATGTTCGCCCATGGGAATTTACATGTTTAAGATTTTGTATAATTTCAAAATTGTAATTCACCTCCTGTAGCCTATTTTTAATTATTAAAAGAGCTATCTAGAATGAATGAAGTAGCACCAAAATTAGAAGATAATATTTTAAAATGTGGTATTTATTATCATTTTAAAATTTTAAACCAGTATATTCCGCAAAAATGACCCCACCCTTAAATTTTGGATTCCCTAAATTTTATTTTGGAAGAAAATTACATTGCATAACATAATGTGTATATCTATTTGATAACTACTACTTTATGGAGCCTAATTATGAGCCCATGGCGAACTTGCCCAGGCCTATGGACGAACCTGCCTCAGGGGTGGGGCAAGTGCACCATTTTGAAACACTGTCTTTATCCTTAACTCATCACTTTACAATAAGGCCTAGGGTATTGAAATTGTGTTCGTATGTAGCCAATATATCAATCTTTCATTTAATGTCAATAAGTCTAATCAATCTTTACAATTGACGTCTCTAGCCCATTTCAAATGAAAATGGGGCGAACACTCCCCGCTCTCCCTACTGTGTGGAATTCCTTGGATGCATTATACAACCCTTCTTTGGATGAGCAGCAGCATTCCAGGTATTCTGTAAAATACAAGGTCATCCTGATGATTTATGTTGTAAATGTTGTATCGCATACTCATCATCTATCATTGACTAGAGTTTCAAGGATTTATTTGCTCATTTAAACCCCCTCTTATTTCAGCAGTTTTCACTATGCTTTATTTTCAGATTCATACCAACAATCCCTGTATGGACTGCACTACATTCTTTAAAGACACACAAACCATGCTTGATGACGTCACAATACAGGTTCGTATTGTAAATTTAAGGGTCATTCAAAAAGTTCTGCAATGTCATTCAAAAGGTTTTGCGGAGTGTGTTATAAACTATTATAATAGTTTATAAAACAATACCTGTATGGACTGCACAACATCTTTTAAAGACACACAAACGATGCCAGGTGATGTCATTATACAGCTGAGAATTGTAAATGCAAGGGTTAGGCCATTGAAAAAAAATTATGGGCCCGTACGACCCATTTTCTTTCTTTTTTAAATTTCAAATCAGCAACAATTTTAAAACACTTTGCCAAGTATATTGGTATAGTTTTTATAATTTTTTTATTTTTCAGCATGAGCTTATATCTAAGCTGTCAGCCATCTGCAATGAGTTGGGAGACTATGCCAATGTCTGTACAGAGATTCTTCAATTGATTGTACCTGATGTATTGAAGGCAATAGCATCAGAAGTGGTAAGCATAATGACAGATCAATGATAGAGTATCAACCCAGGGGCAGGTGGACTCAATATTTCAAGATTGATAGTACAGTTATGTTGTCAATATTTACAAATTATTCTTACAACTTGGTGACAATGGGATATGTTTAGAGATGTTACCAATGTGCATGTAGAGCCATTTCAACAGACAATACCTGATGTATTGGTGCGGGTGGCAGTATGAACAGGAGATGGGGATGAGATTCATCCTGGGAGTAACTTTTGATCTTGTTACAGACTTGTTGTTGGAAATGGAAAATTTAAATAGAAATCCTTAATATACCAACTTTTGAACATTTTGCACATTAATACACCTGATCTAAATAATATCAGCCAAATGTAACGCAAATGTGTTCAGATTCTTACAAATTTCACCAAAAAAAATTCAAAGTAAATCTGCAAATTATATACCTGTTCAATGTGTCAAAAGACAGTTCCAATGTATGTCGAATCTTCTTCAAATCCAAGATTTGCGATTCACAAAGTGTATGTACTATGTATATATTGTTATTTGAGTATTCAATAGAAAAAAACTCACCAGTTTCCAAGTTGTGGTTTTCCTCAGCGTGATCACAAACTGAACCATTATTAGAGTTTTGTGCACTCTTTGTATTGCATTTGTCAGAACCCAGCGGATATTTGCAACACCATGAACTTTTGTCAGACCGGAGAGAGACCAAGTCTTTACAAGTTGGGCATGCAGTTAATGGCACAGGTAAGGTAAAAAAGATGAAAAAATTAAAAGCAATATAAAACCCTAAATAATTCAAGCCCCCTTTTAAGAGCTTCTGGACAAATAACTCCCCAAAAGGATTCTGAATTATCTGATGTATGTAACAGATTATGTAGATCCCAATAATTTAGTTACTGACATTTCCACTGGAAATTCACTCTGTTTAATGTTCAACATAGTTCTGATATATCAACCATAGATTTGCTTTTTTAACCTGACCGGGGGTGGGGTCAAAATCCAAATCTTGGATCCATTCAGGAATTCAGATTTCAATGTTGCTGGGACTATTAGCCATTTACTAAAATCATGTTGCTGGGATTAGCCATTTACTAAACTCTTGATAGGCGAAGAGGCTCTGTATGACATTGGCATATACTGAAGGTAAATTGTGAAATCACCCTAATTTGGGCACAGTTTTTGACTTCTAAGCCCAGGGTATTTGTCCACATGGTCCAACCCCCATCCTTGGTATCAGCTAGTTTACAGACCCCTCAAGTGGGAAGGTTTCTAGTCACACTTTATTGCATGTTCTCTATTGTATTGATTTCAAAATGATACAATATGTGAATAAATCAACCTATATTAATATTTTTACTCCAGCATCCACTGGCGGATATGTGTACAGACTGTAAGATGTTCTTTGGTGACGTTCAGACAGCGCTCATGGATCCTAATAATCAGCAAACTATAATCTCAGCAGTTGAGCAAGTGTGTAGTTTATTGGGTGATTACGCCAGTGAATGTCAGTCTCTTGTAGATCAGTATGGATCCATTGTCATCAATGCACTTACACAAATACTGGTAAGTAATATCGTTTCAGAATGTCAATATAGCTGATGTATCATTAGTGACTAAATATTTTGATGTAATTGTTTAACTGTCTTGCATTATCTCTCTATATTTCCAGGACCCACAAAACACCTGTAATACCATTGGATTTTGTGGAACTCTACCAAGATTACATGTAAGTATTATGTTAAGAGATATAACCTAATTGCAAATACACAACTTGATTATGATCAGCTTCACCCAACAACTATGTTACCTAAAGTAATTGTGAAGGGATATTATGTTTATATTTTATTGGTATCAAATATTTCAATTGTGTTACCATATTTCTGCAGGTAAAGACTGGCGACCCTTGTGCAGACTGTACAGCCTTCTTTAATGACACAAAGATGATACTCAGTAATGCTACAGTACAGGTAAATATGTTTTGTTTTTAAATATGAAAATGCTTAAGTGATCGACAAACCAAGCTAAAATTTTTGAACAGACTTAAAGAGTATATGTGATCCTATAGTAATTTTGAGTACGGTTACATCTGTATCATTTATGTATTCATTCTCCCATTTACTGTTTCAGAACCAAATCCTGAATGATTTTAAGTCAGTATGCAGTTTATTGGGCGATCTAGCTGATCAATGTAATTCACTTATTGATAGCTATGGACCTCTTATCTTTGAGCTATTGCTACCTGAACTGGTAAGTGATCATACTTTAGTTTAAGATTTAAATAATTCATATATTGTTTTCAGATATACACTTTTTTCTAATGGAGAAGACATTAGCTGTCACAATTTTCACAATTTAATTGTTTATTTGTACACATGATTGCTAATCAAATACTTGTTATTTTGTTTGATTAGGATCCCTCCACTATATGCAGCACCATTGGATTCTGTCAAGGCATGGACAAACAACAAATGATACTTGCTCTCACCAAAGTAGTCATCAAAATGAGAACAGTAAGTAAAAAGAGTTATTTCATTATACAAAAATAAAGTTTTTTTATTTAATGATCTTAACCCTTTGAACCCGATAATCGACCTATCGGAGAACGTCGTATAACCCGATAGGTCGAAAAATCGACCTGAGCGAACAGATGACACATTGATCATATGACTGAGTGGTCATGTGACTTGAAAGTCATGTGATGTTCACCCGATGTGAAATACATTGTTTCGCAAGGTTTTCGTTGTGATTTAATGTCATTTAGCTGAAGAAAACAGTCAAAATAGCGCAAAATTGGATGAATATGCAACACAATATGGCGCAGATGATTCTCAGGTAGACAGGGATGCATTGTTTTACGGTCATGATTGGCAATTTTGGCGATAAAAACGGACGTTTTTATGTTATAAATAGGTTACGTTATACGTGTAGTACAATGGCATACTGCCCTCTATCATCGGTAACATATATTACGGATGCTATAGGTGTACTATATTTAGCATTTTACCCCCGGAGAAGTCAGGGTGGGTGTACCGAACCCTTATAATAACTCCGGGTTCAAAGGGCTAAAACATGTTTGTTTCAGGCACATTCCATGCGCAACTTGACATATTCACATCCTTCTTATTTACTCTCAGCTTCCTACATCTGATATGTGTACAGACTGTAAAATGTTCTTTGGTGACGTTCAGACAGCACTCATGGATCCTAATAATCAGCAAACTATAATCTCAGCAGTTGAGCAAGTGTGTAGTTTATTGGGTGATTACGCCAGTGAATGTCAGTCTCTTGTAGATCAATATGGATCAATTGTCATCAATGCGGTTGCACAAATACTGGTAAGTAATATCGTTTCAGAATGTCAATATAGTTGACGTATCATTAGTGACTAAATATTTGGATGTTATTGTTTAAGTGTCTTGCATTATCTCTCTATATTTCCAGGACCCACAAAACACCTGTAATACCATTGGATTTTGTGGAACTCTACCAAGACTACATGTAAGTGTTATTTAAAGAGATATAACTGAATTGCAAATACACAACTTGATTATAACTAGCTTCACTCAACAACTACAGGGTGAGTCAGAAAGAACGGGCACCTTTTTCTGGCGAAATCACCACAGATATTTAAGAACTGCATATTCAAAACCTACTAGTGTGACAAAGACCACATTATTTGGCTTTCATTCAAAAAAATAATTTTTGAATTCGAATATTGTGTCATAATGTTTCAACAATTTTAGTACAACCGGTATTTTAAAGCCAATCCAAGGAATAGCAATAGCACATAATATTGTTGGCTGCCTGATTCAAAGACGCTGATCAATGACTCACCCTGTATGTAACTCAAAGTAATAGTGAAGGGATATTATGGATATATTTTTATTGATATCAAATATTTCATCTTTGTTAACATATGTATGCAGGTAAAGACTGGTGACCCTTGTGCAGACTGTACAGCTTTCTTTAATGACACAAAGACAATACTCAGTAATACTACGGTACAGGTAAAACTATTTTTATTCTTGAATTAAAATACTAAGTGATTACATGACGAATTTAGATCTGTGAACAAACAACATAAAGATTATGTATAATTATAGCGATTTTTTAATCTTGTTAATTATATGTATAATCTTAAATAATTTCTGTTATTTTTCCATTTACTGTTTCAGAACCAAATCCTGAATGATCTCAAGTCAGTATGCAGTTTATTGGGCGATCTAGCTGATCAATGTAATTCACTTATTGATAGCTATGGACCTCTTATCTTTGATCTATTGCTACCTGAGCTGGTAAGTGAAATACTTTAGCTTAAGATTTAAATCATTCATATATTGTTTTAAAATATACACTTTTTCTAAAGAAGAAGCGATTAGCTATCACAATGTTCACAATTTAATTGTTTTTATTTGTATATTTGTTTGCTAATCTAATACTTGATATTTGGTTTGTGTAGGATCCCTCCACTATATGCAGCACCATTGGATTCTGTCAAGGCATGGACAAACAACAAATGATACTTGCTCTCACTAAAGTAGTCATCAAAATAAGGACAGTAAGTGAAAAGAGTTATTTGATTAGACAAAAATAAAGTTTCTTTACGATCATAAAACGTTTTTGTTTCGGGCATAATCTATATGTAACTTGATACATATTCACATCTTTCTTATTTACTCTCAGCTTCCTACATCTGATATGTGTACAGACTGTAAGATGTTCTTTGGTGACGTTCAGACAGCACTCATGGATCCTAATAATCAGCAAACTATAATCTCAGCAGTTGAGCAAGTGTGTAGTTTATTGGGTGATTACGCCAGTGAATGTCAGTCTCTTGTAGATCAATATGGATCCGTTGTCATCAATGCGGTTGCACAAATACTGGTAAGTAATATCGTTTCAGAATGTCAATATAGTTGACGTATCATTAGTGACTAAATATTTGGATGTTATTGTTTAAGTGTCTTGCATTATCTCTCTATATTTCCAGGACCCACAAAACACTTGTAATACCATTGGATTTTGTGGAACTCTACCAAGACTACATGTAAGTGTTATTTAAAGAGATATAACCGAATTGCAAATACACAACTTGATTATAACTAGCTTCACTCAACAACTACAGGGTGAGTCAGAAAGAACGGGCACCTTTTTCTGGCGAAATCACCACAGATATTTAAGGCCTGCATATTCAAAACCTACTAGTGTGACAAAGACCACATTATTTGGCTTTCATTCAAAAAAAAAAATTGAATTCGAATATTGTGTCATAATGTTTCAACAATTTTAGTACAACCGGTATTTTAAAGCCAATCCAAGGAATAGCAATAGCACATAATATTGTTGGCTGCCTGATTCAACAGGGTGCGTGCAGATCCTTGAAAACCCCCAAAAGTCCTTGAAAGTCCTTGAAAATGAAATTCCTTTTTCAAGGCCTTGAAAGTCCTTGGATTTTATGAAAAGTCCTGAAAGTCTGGTGAAAGTCCTTGAAAAAAACAAATGTGCCGAAGCCATACCTAGCCCATATAGTCCGATTTTACCATTCATTTTTCCAACACAACCTTGCGGCAGTCGCAGTGCCATAACTAATAATTTTAATAGTAAACCCTTCGAATGCTGAGCACCTCAAATAAATTCTTCCAAGTTTTCAAGTTACGTTTTTACTCATTTTATTTTCCATACTATTACTCTTTCATCTTTATTTATTCATTGAAAGTTATCAGTTATTTATTGTGGATTAAATACTCTTTTTAAGATAAATTGTTGATAAATAGTGTTAAACCACTGGTTTAACCAAACCCAGCCAATAAGTTGTGAAGTAAGCATATAGCATGTAACGTGTTATTGAGCACGTGCGTGCTGGCTGAAAATGTCCCTTTCCCTAGGTCATGAACAGGTCAACCAAAATATTTCTTACATATGCAAATGAGTATCTGTGAATAAATAATGTATATCAGGCATGATTATTAGGGGAGATAGGGGAGAGTGATGGGAAGGGTGGGGACGGTGGTAGGGAGGAGAATAGGAGAAAGTCTGGATAGAGGAGGGAGGGGAATAGGATAAGGGGAGGGAGGAGATGGTGATAGTGGGAGGGAGGGGATAGGTAGGAGGGACCAGGGGAGTGGTTAAATTTAGTAAATCTAAAGAAGGTATTTTAATATATTTATACCAGAGAGATGTTATTACTAATCCCTGATTATACACTACAGTGATATAAAAAAATACTAATTGGGACATAACTTGGTTTTCTTGAAGATAGGGTAGTGAGGGAATAGCGATGGGGGGGGGGGGGGGGGGGGGGATAGAGGTAGCCTAGGAGAGGGAGGGGATGGTGCATTGGTTATGCATATGGAGGGGAAGAGATGGGAGGGGGTGGGGTGGGGGAGGGGGTTCTCCCAAAAACTGAAACTGTTTCTAATCAACTTAACTATCAGGTCATATCACCTATACGGTTTACAAACGTTAGGGTATGGGATATTTCTGTTGGGGGGAGGGGTTGTGGGGGGATTTAAAAAAAACCCTAGAAATGTCTAATCAACTATCCTTTCAGGGCGTATCAATTTCGTGGTTCAAAACTTTAGGGTAAGGGATATATTTAGATTTAAAGTTTCTTTTTTCAATTGAAAGCCTATGTTAAAGGAAATGTTTAAATCCCTATAACTCATTAAATATCCACATTATTTAAAAATGTCTAATCAACTACTCTTTCAGGGCATATCAATTTCGTGGTTCAAAACTTTAGGGTAAGGGATATATTTGGATTTAAAGTTTCTTTTTTCAATTGAAAGCCTATGTTAAAGGAAATGTTTAAATCCCTATAACTCAGTAAATATCCACAATGTAAAAGTGCATTTTAGTTGTAATTGTTCACTTTTTAAAAATTCCCGTGAACCAGGGGAAGTTTTCAAAAAACAATTGCTCCTGGTCATTTTCCGCTTATTTCAAGGCTTGGCTCCTGGTCCTGGTAAGCGGCTCCTGGTCCTCTCCAAAATGTGAGGACCAGGAGCCGCTTTTTCCAGATATTCGGCTCCTGGTCCATCTTGACTTAACAAAAGGCTTGCTTAGGGTACTTGAAATATGAACTATTGGTCCTTGAAAGTCCTTGAAAAGTCCTTGAATTTGAAAGAGAGTTGCCTGCACGCACCCTGGATTCAAAGACGCTGATCAATGACTCACCCTGTATGTAACTCAAAGTAATAGTGAAGGGATATTATGTATATATTTTTATTGATATCAAATATTTCATCTTTGTTAACATATGTATGCAGGTAAAGACTGGTGACCCTTGTGCAGACTGTACAGCTTTCTTTAATGACACAAAGACAATACTCAGTAATACTACAGTACAGGTAAAACTATTTTTATTCTTGAATTAAAATACTAAGTGATTACATGACGAATTTAGATTTGTGAACAAACACATAAAGATTATGTATAATTATAGCGATTTTTTAATCTTGTTAATTATATGTATAATCTTAAATAATTTCTGTTATTTTTTCATTTACTGTTTCAGAACCAAATCCTGAATGATCTCAAGTCAGTATGCAGTTTATTGGGCGATCTAGCTGATCAATGTAATTCACTTATTGATAGCTATGGACCTCTTATCTTTGACCTATTGCTACCTGAGCTGGTAAGTGAACATACTTTAGTTTCAGATTTAAATCATTCATATATTGTTTTAAAATATACACTTTTTCTAAAGAAGAAGCGATTAGCTATCACAATGTTCACAATTTAATTGTTTTTATTTGTATATTTGTTTGCTAATCTAATACTTGATATTTGGTTTGTGTAGGATCCCTCCACTATATGCAGCACCATTGGATTCTGTCAAGGCATGGACAAACAACAAATGATACTTGCTCTCACTAAAGTAGTCATCAAAATAAGGACAGTAAGTGAAAAGAGTTATTTGATTAGACAAAAATAAAGTTTCTTTACGATCATAAAACGTTTTTGTTTCGGGCATAATCTATATGTAACTTGATATATATTCACATCTTTTTTATTTACTCTCAGCTTCCTACATCTGATATGTGCACAGACTGTAAGATGTTCTTTGGTGACGTTCAGACAGCACTCATGGATCCTAATAATCAGCAAACTATAATCTCAGCAGTTGAGCAAGTGTGTAGTTTATTGGGTGATTACGCCAGTGAATGTCAATCTCTTGTAGATCAATATGGATCCATTGTCATCAATGCGGTTGCACAAATACTGGTAAGTAATATCGTTTCAGAATGTCAATATAGTTGACGTATCATTAGTGACTAAATATTTGGATGTTATTGTTTAAGTGTCTTGCATTATCTCTCTATATTTCCAGGACCCACAAAACACCTGTAATACCATTGGATTTTGTGGAACTCTACCAAGACTACATGTAAGTGTTATTTAAAGAGATATAACCGAATTGCAAATACACAACTTGATTATAACTAGCTTCACTCAACAACTACAGGGTGAGTCAGAAAGAACGGGCACCTTTTTATGGCGAAATCACCACAGATATTTAAGGCCTGCATATTCAAAACCTACTAGTGTGACAAAGACCACATATTTGGCTTTCTTTCAAAAAAATATTAAATTCTTTGTTTGAATAAAAGCCATGTTGTGGGTCTTTATAGCGCTACCTATGGTTTTGGATATATGCATGCCTAGATCTTTTGTGACGATTTGGGGGGGAAAATGCCCATTCTCTCTGACTCACCCTGTATGTACCTCAAAGTAATAGCGAACGGATATCATATGTATATATTTTTATTGATATCAAATATTTCATCTTTGTTAACATATGTATGCAGGTAAAGACTGGTGACCCTTGTGCAGACTGTACAGCTTTCTTTAATGACACAAAGACAATACTCAGTAATACTACAGTACAGGTAAAACTATTTTTATTCTCAAATTTGAAAATACTAAGTGATTACATGACGAATTTAGATCTGTGAACAAACACATAAAGATTATGTATAATTATAGCGTTTTTTTTAATCTTGTTAATTATATGTGTAATCTTAAATAATTTCTGTTATTTTTCCATTTACTGTTTCAGAACCAAATCCTGAATGATCTCAAGTCAGTATGCAGTTTATTGGGCGATCTAGCTGATCAATGTAATTCACTTATTGATAGCTATGGACCTCTTATCTTTGATCTATTGCTACCTGAACTGGTAAGTGAACATACTTTAGTTTAAGATTTAAATCATTCATTATTGTTTTAAAATATACACTTTTTTCTAAAGGAGACGCGATTAGCTATCACAATGTTCACAATTTAATCGTTTTTATTTGTATATGTGATTGCTAATCTAATACTTGATATTTTGTTTGTGTAGGATCCTTCCACTATATGCAGCACCATTGGATTCTGTCAAGGCATGGACAAACAACAAATGATAATTGCTCTCACTAAAGTAGTCATCAAAATAAGGACAGTAAGTGAAAAGAGTTACTTGATTAGACAAAAATAAAGTTTCTTTATGATCGTAAAACATTTTTGTTTCGGGCATAAATCATGCGCAGCTTGACATATTCACATCCTTCTTCTTTACCCTCAGCTTCCTACATCTGATATGTGTACAGACTGTAAAATGTTCTTTGGTGACGTTCAGACAGCACTCATGGATCCTAATAATCAGCAAACTATAATCTCAGCAGTTGAGCAAGTGTGTAGTTTATTGGGTGATTACGCCAGTGAATGTCAATCTCTTGTAGATCAGTATGGATCCATTGTCATCAATGCACTTGCACAAATACTGGTAAGTTATATCGTTTCGGAATGTCAATATATTTGATGTATCATTAGTAACTAAATATTTGGATGTAATTGTTTAAGTGTCTTGCATTATCTCTCTATATTTCCAGGACCCACAAAACACCTGTAATACCATTGGATTTTGTGGAACTCTACCAAGACTACATGTAAGTATTGTGTTAAGAGATATAACCTAATTGCAAATACTCAACTTGGTTATAATTAATTTCAGTTTTACAATTATGTTACCCATAGTAATTGTTCAGCGATATTGTATTTTGTTACCATATTTGTGCAGGTAAAGACTGGTGACCCTTGTGCAGACTGTACAGCTTTCTTTAATGACACAAAGATGATACTCAGTAATGCTACAGTACAGGTAAATATATTTTGTTTTTAAATATGAAAATGCGTAAGTGATCGATAAACCAAGCTAAAATCTTGAAACAGAATTATAAAGTATATGTGTAATGCTATAGTAATTTGAATATAGTCAAATATGTATGATTTATATCATGTATTCATTCTCCCATTTACTGTTTCAGAATCAAATCTTGAATGATCTCAAGTCAGTATGCAGTTTATTGGGCGATCTGGCTGATCAATGTAATTCACTTATTGATAGCTATGGACCTCTTATCTTTGATCTATTGCTACCTGAACTAGTAAGTGAACATAGTTTAGTTTCAGATTTAAATCATTCATTATTGTTTTAAAATATACATTTTTTTCTAAAAGGAGAAGCGATTAGTTATCACAATGTTCACAATTTAATCGTTTTTATTTGTATATGTGATTGCTAATCTAATACTTGATATTTTGTTTGTGTAGGATCCTTCCACTATATGCAGCACCATTGGATTCTGTCAAGGGATGGACAAACAACAAATGATACTTGCTCTCACTAAAGTAGTCATCAAAATAAGGACAGTAAGTGAAAAGAGTTACTTGATTAGACAAAAATAAAGTTTCTTTATGATCATAAAACATTTTTGTTTCGGGCATAATTCATGCGCAGCTTGACATATTCACATCCTTCTTCTTTACCCTCAGCTTCCTACATCTGATATGTGTACAGACTGTAAAATGTTCTTTGGTGACGTTCAGACAGCACTCATGGATCCTAATAATCAGCAAACTATAATCTCAGCAGTTGAGCAAGTGTGTAGTTTATTGGGTGATTACGCCAGTGAATGTCAATCTCTTGTAGATCAGTATGGATCCATTGTCATCAATGCACTTGCACAAATACTGGTAAGTTATATCGTTTCGGAATGTCAATATATTTGATGTATCATTAGTAACTAAATATTTGGATGTAATTGTTTAAGTGTCTTGCATTATCTCTCTATATTTCCAGGACCCACAAAACACCTGTAATACCATTGGATTTTGTGGAACTCTACCAAGACTACATGTAAGTATTGTGTTAAGAGATATAACCTAATTGCAAATACTCAACTTGGTTATAATTAATTTCAGTTTTACAATTATGTTAACCATAGTAATTGTTCAGCGATATTGTATGTATAATTTATTGTTATCAAATATTTCAACTTTGTTACCATATTTGTGCAGGTAAAGACTGGTGACCCTTGTGCAGACTGTACAGCTTTCTTTAATGACACAAAGATGATACTCAGTAATGCTACAGTACAGGTAAATATATTTTGTTTTTAAATATGAAAATGCTTAAGTGATCGATAAACCAAGCTAAAATCTTGAAACAGACTTATAAAGAATATGTGTAATCCTATAGTTATTTGAATATAGTCAAATATGTATCATTTATATCATGTATTCATTCTCCCATTTACTGTTTCAGAATCAAATCTTGAATGATCTCAAGTCAGTATGCAGTTTATTGGGCGACCTGGCTGATCAATGTAATTCACTTATTGATAGCTATGGACCTCTTATCTTTGATCTATTGCTACCTGAACTGGTAAGTGATCATACTTTAGTTTAAGATTTAAATCATTCATTATTGTTTTAAAATATACACTTTTTTCTAAAGGAGAAGCGATTAGCTATCACAATGTTCACAATTTAATCGTTTTTATTTGTATATGTGATTGCTAATCTAATACTTGATATTTTGTTTGTGTAGGATCCTTCCACTATATGCAGCACCATTGGATTCTGCCAAGGCATGGACAAACAACAAATGATACTTGCTCTCACTAAAGTAGTCATCAAAATGAGAATGGTAAGTAAAACAAAGTTGTTCCATTTTACAAAGGTCAAAGTATTTTTAATATCTGTTCAACAAACAAACAAACAAACAAAGATTCAATTGAGCTAAATGTCATCTCTTATAAACATACATGTATTGAAAAGAATAAATATAGCTATCTTGAAAGAACTTGGTATGAAGTGGCAGTTATTAGCAGACAAATCTGCTTACTGTTGGCACATCGTGAGAGAGAGGCAGCTGGTAGATTACTGGCACTCCATGTCATGCAGGTAAAGGTTGAAAGAAGCCAACCACTTGACTGAACAGCTTAGAGAAAGATGATTCAGATACATGAACTTATCAGCGAATTATCAACTCTGGCAGAGGCATGAACGCATGCAATATATACAGTACAAGGAGAGTGAATATCTTCAGATGGTATACAGTCCTTAAAAAAACAAGTAACTGACCAGGTAATAAATATGCTCATAACTCCAAAACCAGTTTTTTGTTCTGGTCAGAGGAATTGTTCCGAATAACCAGAACAACAACCTCTGATTTCAAAACAGTCATTATTCTCATTCATTACGCAGCTTGACATATTCACATCCTTCTTCTTTACCCTCAGCTTCCTACATCTGATATGTGTACAGACTGTAAAATGTTCTTTGGTGACGTTCAGACAGCACTCATGGATCCTAATAATCAGCAAACTATAATCTCAGCAGTTGAGCAAGTGTGTAGTTTATTGGGTGATTACGCCAGTGAATGTCAGTCTCTTGTTGATCAGTATGGATCCATTGTCATCAATGCACTTGCACAAATACTGGTAAGTTATATCGTTTCAGAATGTCAATATATTTGATGTATCATTAGTGACTAAATATTTGGATGTAATTGTTTAACTGTCTTGCATTATCTCTCTGTATTTCCAGGACCCACAAAACACCTGTAATACCATTGGATTTTGTGGAACTCTACCAAGACTACATGTAAGTATTGTGTTAAGAGATATAACCTAATTGCAAATACTCAACTTGGTTATAATTAATTTCAGTTTTACAATTATGTTACCCATAGTAATTGTTCAGCGATATTGTATGTATAATTTATTGTTATCAAATATTTCAACTTTGTTACCATATTTGTGCAGGTAAAGACTGGTGACCCTTGTGCAGACTGTACAGCTTTCTTTAATGACACAAAGATGATACTCAGTAATGCTACAGTACAGGTAAATATATTTTGTTTTTAAATATGAAAATGCTTAAGTGATCGATAAACCAAGCTAAAATCTTGAAACAGACTTATAAAGAATATGTGTAATCCTATAGTTATTTGAATATAGTCAAATATGTATCATTTATATCATGTATTCATTCTCCCATTTACTGTTTCAGAATCAAATCTTGAATGATCTCAAGTCAGTATGCAGTTTATTGGGCGATCTAGCTGATCAATGTAATTCACTTATTGATAGCTATGGACCTCTTATCTTTGATCTATTGCTACCTGAACTAGTAAGTGAACATAGTTTAGTTTCAGATTTAAATCATTCATTATTGTTTTAAAATATACACTTTTTTCTAAAGGAGAAGCGATTAGCTATCACAATGTTCACAATTTAATCGTTTTTATTTGTATATGTGATTGCTAATCTAATACTTGATATTTTGTTTGTGTAGGATCCTTCCACTATATGCAGCACCATTGGATTCTGCCAAGGCATGGACAAACAACAAATGATACTTGCTCTCACTAAAGTAGTCATCAAAATGAGAACGGTAAGTAAAACAAAGGTGTTCCATTTTACAAAGGTCATCACTAGCCATGAAGGATGTTTTTTTAATATCTGTTCCAAAGATTCAACTGAGCGAACTTTCATCTCTATACTCTGTTTGGCCATCTCGAGACAGTGACGTACTGAACAGGCGCAGCTTTTACGCACGCGTGTGTATCTTCGCCTTTCAACGCTCGTGTTTGTACGCCAGCGCCGCGAGTATGCGCGCACGTTATGTGATGCAATTAGTAGAATACGCGGTTACGTCACTGTCTCGAGATGGCCAAACAGAGTATAGTCAGCTCTTATAAGCAGGCTTGTATAGCAAAGAATAAATATAACTATTTTGAAATAACTTGGTGTGAAGTGGCAGTTGATAGCAGAGAAGTTTGTTTAGTTGGGGTACATCAATAGAAGGCAATTAGTAACTTACTGATACTCCATGTCATACAGGTAAAGGTTGAAAGAACTGGGTCACATGACTGTGAGCAGCTTAGAGAAACAGTGCTACAAAATCTGTGAGAACAGGGTTCCCAGAAAGAAAAAGCTTAAAAAAATTGAGATGAAATATCTAGAGACCAAATTAAGCTAATTTCAGGCAATTTGTACATGAACAGTTTGGCATACATACCTCCCCCCTCACATACACAATGTTTGCCTCCGTGTTGATGCAAGCTAAATCTCATCTCAATCTTGACATGACCATGAATACTAAGGTATATCTGGCTCCCCAGAAATAGGCATATATGGCAAGCTGCATTAAACGTAATCTCACAGAAAATAAATCACCTATCAAGAAAGTTCCCAGAAAGAAAACATTTTTCTCTGCCCTGCGAGAGAAAGATGATTCAGAGATGTGGACACAGAGCAGCAGCAAATTGTCAACCCTGACAGAGGCGTGGGACAAGGCAATGCAATTGCCAATAAAGGATAGCATCTTGTTGCTGTTCTGTCATAAGGGAGCGATCGTTATTTATGGCAGGGGGGGAATGGTAAAATTTAGGGGGGAACGCGAAATTATTTTTCCGGAAAGAGGGGGGGATGCGATTTTGTTTTAAGGAATGAGGGGGGAACGCGAATTTTTTTTTCAACTCTCAGAGAAAGAAAAAAAAAGAGGAAAGAAGGAAAGAGAAAAGGAAAAAAAAATGAAAAAATAAGAACAAAAATAGTGAAAAAAAATCCTGTTAAATTGTTGAAGCAGTGGCGTAGCCAGAGGGGGGCGATCGCCCCCCCAATATTGACGTCGTGTCGGTTGAGATTGGCACTGTCGGTTCATTTGACCAGAGGAATCATGGAATTATGATGATCAAAAGTACACATATGAAAAAATTTCGCGCGCTATGCGTGCATAACAGTCACCTAAATGCAATATTCGTTGGTACAAGCTTGTTTAGAGCCAAAATGTACCTCAATCGTGCCAAAAATAGGTGTAAAGTCAAAAAAATTGACTTGACTCAAAACAATCCTGTCGGTTCATTTTCAGTTCTCGCCCCCCCCCCCCCAATATGAATAACCTGGCTACGCCACTGTGTTGAAGCACATGGATAACGTGTTGAAGCACATGGATAAAATGCACAGAAATCATGTTTTTCTTTCACTCATGAAATATTGTCGTAGTTTGCAATGTACAGCCTATTGAGTGTACCTATATATATTCACTGACTAAAGATATACATGTCAAAGTTTACTTTGAAAAATAGTTTCTTAAAAATTGCCAGGGGGGAACCTGAAATATTTTGTCAGTTGTTAGGGGGGAACCCGAAATAAATAACAGCAAATGGAGGGGGGATCTGAAGAAAAAAATGTGAAAAATTCCCATTCCCCCCCTGCCATAAATAACGATCGCTCCCTAACCTCTCCATATACTGCCATTCAGCATGTATACAGTAATACTTTCTATGGATAGCCTTTAAACATGTTCAAGGGCAAAAAATAGACTCAAAAATACATCTGTAAAAACCTTGTAAGTGCTCCTGCCCACTGAACATGTCTGTTCCTATGTATAACCATTGAGCAGTTTTACTGTATACATGCTGAAGAACTGGATGAACATGACAGAATAGCAGTGATATATGTAATATACAAGAAGAGTGAACATCTCCAGATGTTATATTTATGTATTATTGTGTTTATTTACATTAGGTTCCTGTTGGTGACAGCTGTAAGGATTGTGAGTTATTCTTTACTGATGCCGCTCATGCATTGATGGATCCTGATAACCAGGTAAACTGTTACCATGTTACTCAAAAAACTGGATTAGAAGATTGAAATATATTTTAGAACTGCCTGTTTTGCAAGCTTAGGCAATAGAAGAAGAACAAAATAGATTTTGAAAGTTGTTGAAATTTTGACCGCCCCCACCCCCCCCCCCCAAAAAAAATGCTGACCTTACCCCCCTACCTTAGAGTCTGTTTGCCCGTAGAACGAGGTGGGTTTTTTCGTTGCCTAATTAGCTAAGTTTTGAGACTTTTTTCCAGTTTAAACTTGAAACAAATAAAACATAAGTAAAAGTTCATTCAAAATTGACAGATGTATATTGAAAACCAAACCACAATCAATTTAACATTTTTGTCATGAAATATAGTGATATAAAGTCGCTTTTATTGCATTTTATATTCAAATTGGCATTCTTTCCTTGGTGATCGATATTGATATGTGTTCTGTATAGCCAAAAAAAAGAAACAAAACACCCTGTCCAAATTATGTTCAAAACTAAGGAGTTTGTCCTCTGGGCAGCGTATGATCATGTTTAGGTTGTCCGGCACACATTTCAGTTGTCAGGGACAATTAGATAACCCATAATTTGAACACTGTTTACTCATCTTTTGTTCTTATATCTAGAAAATGATCATATCTGAAATTGAAGAGGTGTGTAATTTATTGGGTGATTATGCCAGTCAGTGTGAATCTCTTATTGAGCAGTATGGGAACACTGTAATCAGCGCTGTAGCACAATGGATAGTAAGTATTTCCAAACTGAAATGAATAAACCTGTGATAAGATCACTTTGAGGGCAGTTTAGCCAAAAGAAAAGAATGTATTTTGTTAGAAAGCCATATTGCTAGATTGAAAACATAAAAAAGGACCAGAAATATTCCCCAGGGTCCACTCTTAACTCTTGGCAGTCCTGCTCATGAGTTGAGCATTAAGACCACTCTCTGTCTCAGAATGTGTTGCCCTTATTATCTGCAGTATCATAAATATGAGATTATCCCCCTCACAAAACATCCTTTGCCCTCTGTGCTCTGTCATTTTGAAATGTTTAGCAATTCCATTATTAATAGCTGTGAGTGTATTCTTCCAAATGATAAAGACTATTTTAGAGAATTTCTTTTGTTTTTGGATTGTACCCTTACCCTATAATATAACAAGTAATTGATTTTAATACGTTGTAAATGTATGTTTCTTTTATACAGGGTGATAATGGTTGTAATGCCGTAGGGTTCTGTGGAACTACACCGAGAGTTGGAATTGAAATGGTAAGGCCAAACTAATGAAATAGTTTGTCTCAAAGCTCTCCCAAAGTTGAAAACCTAATGCGGAATGCGGGGTTTTTTCTTGTTTGTTTTTTATTTCATTTTTTTTCTTCCCACTTGTGTTGATGATAGCGTCAAATTTGGCAGGTATTGCTGGACAATCTATTCTAATTCATGAAGTATACGGTTTTATTACGAAACATCCTTCCAGTGGTAGAAAACATTGCTTCAATACTAAATATATTTATGTATCGTGACCTGTTGGAATATAAAAGTCCCATGTTTACGTTTTACAATATGCACTTTTGTTGCAACACGGTGGTGGAAAGATAAAGATTTACAACTTTTAGGCTATGTTTTATCACACGATGTCAGACATACAACTTCAAAAAATGGGTAGAATGGAAATTAAAAAATAAACCGCCAAAATAGATGAAATCCCTTGATCCAGCGGGCAATAACGCAGGCGATTTTACTAACTCGCGCGGGAGCTTTGAGACGAACTGTTTAATTAGTTTGGTCCAAGTCACAAACAACTAAATGTGTAGCATTTCACATTGGTTCCAAGGAATTTCCTATGGGGCATAGTCCCAAGGGAAATTCAGAGGTTTGAAGTTCAATGTTATGAATTTTCACAGATCCTGATAAATCAACTGATCAAAGTAATTAAACTCATTCATAAACGTAATGCAATGACTCTGTTTTTGTTAAAACATGTAATTTGCTTTAAAAACATCACAAAATATTGCGTTTTTATCATTTATTTTACACCTCCCTGTGATTAATGGAACAGCCAGCCAAATAAACGGTACATGCCAAAAAATCATCAGAAGTTACATAAGTAATTGAATACGCAAGTAATTGAAATGTGCACTTGGTTGTTCTGAAAAACATGCACTACATGGAAGTCATTGATGCATGTAATGTTGACCATTTGTACCAAATTAGGTTTACGTGCCTGTCATACTGGTTTTTTCTTTTCAATTATCCAGTGCTTTCAGGTCTTTCTATGTGTTCAATATTTTCAGACCGGTGACCGATGTACAGATTGCAAGGCATTCTTCACAGAAATACAGAATATTCTCAAAGATCCCAGTCTCCAGGTATGAGTAGCAAATGTAGGATTGATAAATAATAATTGTTGATTTTAAATTGTGTTGCCAATAAGTGGGGAAAATGAAAAGATTGGTATGACAATTTCTTTCTTTTTACAAACGTGAACATTACCATATCGTTTGATGCAAGTAATAGTGACATTTTAATTAAAGTATCAGCCATTTCACTAAAAATTCACAGAAATGTAACTAAGTTTGATAAATATCTTGGGGGAAATGTTAACTACTGAAAAGAATATAACTTACATTTCCAACAAAAATTATATTTTCAAGAAATCAAGAAAATAAGATTAATTGTTGTAGCTAACGTGGATTTGACAACAGTTCATTCGTTAACCAGAGGGCTGACATTTTGCAATCAGTCATGTCAAAAAGTACAAGTCTTCAGAATTCTGACAAGTTCATTTGTCAACATCAAAGTATCATTTTAAGTAGATTATAACTCCAGAAATGTTTAGTTCTTAAAATGTTGACCAAAAAGTGCCAAAAATGTAGTCAACCATTTAAGGTTGGTGTCAACCCTGTTTGGCGCCAAATTATCAAGCACTGTAACTTTTAAATTATAAATGTGATGTACATAAAAGTATACATTTTTTGTAATGAAATGAGTCAGAGAATCCATTTTTGGTATCAAATTTTACTAAAATTAGTTTTTTTTATATTTTTGCCCAAAAATCACCTTTTTGGCGTCAACATTTTTCAGACAACCTAACAATATCAGTTTTTGATTCAAAATTTCAAAATTTCACCAAAATCATCTAAAGTCAATTATCTAGGAGCGAATTTTTTTTTTTGGCTTAAAATTTGTTTGTTTTGAAAATATTGACAAAAAAGTGCCAAAAATGAGATTTTTTAGATAAAAAACATTTTTTGGCACTTTTTGGTCAATATTTTCAAAACAAACAAATTTTAAGCCAAAAAAAAAAAATTCGCTCCTAGATAATTGACTTTAGATGATTTTGGTGAAATTTTGGAATTTTTAATTAAAAACTGATATTGTTAGGTTGTCTGAAAAATGTTGACGCCAAAAAGGTGATTTTTGGGCAAAAAAGTAAAAATCACTAATTTTAGTAAAATTTGATACCAAAAATGGATTCTCTGACTCATTTCATTACAAAAAATGTATACTTTTATGTACATCACATTTATAATTTAAAAGTTACAGTGCTTGATAAATTTGGCGCCAAACAGGGTTGACACCAACCTTAAATATTAAAAATCTTTAGATGATTTTGGCGCAATTTCTGTATTTTTTTTATCAAAAATTGATTTTGCTGCGTTGACAAAATCTTGAGCCAAAAATGTGTATTTGGTCAAAACATTTTTAAAAATCAGCATTCTTAATGAAATTTGATACCAAAAATGGATTCTCCGACTCTTTTCCTTATCAAAAATGAGACCTGTCTCCACAAAATGAGCGTTAAGTCGCCAGTGTGCATTAGGAGATATGGTCCAATGAACATGCCAAAAATCAATAGAAAACAAAGGAATTTTTAAATTTCAATTTGATTTTTGACCAGGAAAACATTGAGAAATTATAACACGTTGCATATCATTTTAAAGCTTGTTTTCTGAGCATTCTGAATCTGGACAAACCTCAAAATTAAATTTTCCGACTTAACTCTCATTTCGTGATGACAGGTCTCAAATGTATACTTTAATATACATCACATTAATAGTTCAAAAGTTATAGTGCTTGATAAATTTCATATTATTAGGGTTAATTTATTTATTGCCCATTATATGAACACATTATTTGTGTTTTCCTTTTAGAATGAAGTCCTGACAGAGGTGGAGCAGGTATGCAGCCTACTAGGACAGTACCAGAGTGCATGTGTATCTCTCATTAAACAGTATGGACCAGTGGTATTTGATTTCCTCATCTCGGAATTGGTGAGTTTCTATTAAACCATAAGGTGATCTAAACTCAGCTTTTGAGTCCTTTTTTATCAGGTTTAGAAAAATACAGAGAATTCACTATTTTGTATTTCTGTTGATTATTCAAACCATGACATGAGCATTTTGTTGCATTTTTCCTTCAAAATCTTTGTATTGTATCAAGACATTTAATTTCATGAATGCAAATGAATATAATATGATTCATGGTCTATGGTTTGCATTTTGAACAAAATGTAGTGTGTGCCGTGCGTCCAATACATGACCTGTGCCTTTGAACTGAGGATAATTTGTGTGGGACGCAAGGCACCTGGTAATATGAAGTCAAATATTTTAATATTCAAGTAAGTGACTCCTGATAATTGGAACAAAATAGCTCCTAGATCACTCAAAACTCCCATGAACCAAGAGCCATTGTTTTCTTCTTCAAAAGGTGACTCTTGGTCTGGTAACATTGAAATCATCCTTACTGACAACCCTACTCCGTATGCTGATCTGTTGTACATAAAAAACTGAAATATTATCTAATTTCAAGCTTTATTAAAATAAAGTCCCTGTCAAGCATTTCATAGAATACCCCCAGATTTTACTTTAACAATTTTGCTTAATTTTGTTTTTATCATTTTATTTTTAGGAGCCTACAGCCATCTGTGATGCTATTGACTTTTGTCCAGCGGGAGACTCAGATATCACAATCATATCACAACTCATCACTAAATTGTATCTACAAATTAGACTGGTAAGTGTAAATAGCAATACCAGGGGCTTGAAGATCGACTGCAAACTTAACACTTTCCACGCGGCTATTAGTTTAACCATCTACAAAACTTTTTTTTTCTTCAAAAACCTTTCCCTTATCTAAGTCTTAGGAATTACTGAACCAATACTAGGTATGTTTGTGGTTATTTTGATACATTTCTCATGGTGATTCCAAATATGGTGATGAAATTCAATCATTTTGACATTTTTAAAACATTTTGTGAAATTTCCGAACTGTCGTCTGCAGACGACTTTCACTTGGAAAGCACTAAGGCCACTTTTATGAGTACATTCGGTCATTTGATACAGAGAGTAGTGCCTCCTTTTTTCTCAATAAGGCAACTCAATGAACTGTTCAACATGCCTGGCCAACCCATTTCTTATATATATTTTTTGAATTTTCAACAACAAAATAAGATTACGAAATTCTTTTGTAAAGTTTTTTGGAAAATTTTGTTTCCAAATCACTGGATTTACCTATAAACTCACTGGGTTACTGAATTATATAAGTGCACTGTTTAAAATATATTTAATTTCTTCTTTACCCTCAGCTTCCTACATCAGATATGTGCACAGACTGTAAGATGTTCTTTGGTGACGTTCAGACAGCACTCATGGATCCTAATAATCAGCAAACTATAATCTCAGCAGTTGAGCAAGTGTGTAGTTTATTGGGTGATTACGCCAGTGAATGTCAGTCTCTTGTAGACCAGTATGGATCCATTGTCATCAATGCGGTTGCACAAGTACTGGTAAGTAGTTTGGTTTGTCGGATCAATTGTGGAAGTCATGTGTTAAAATGTTCCTCTTATCTGTGCCTAAGGGATAAAACCCTTGAAAACTACTTGCTGATTGGTCATATAGATGGATACATCATTTGTTGCACCAATCAAAGATATCGTTAGAGTAACTATATCCCTGATAAAGATAGGAGTGAAATATATAGAAGCAGTGTTTCAATTGGTTATTCAATTGAGTATATCTGGCAATTAACCAATTAAGTTGAACAAGTGCAAATATATGTGACCCATCACATCGAAACATACCAGTTGTCAGCAAACCTTATTTGCAGAAAAGAACATAAAATGAAAATAAAAAGAATTTATCACCTCTCAAACTTCACAATATCTGTGTTTTTCAATTTCAATAAGTTATGTGTCATATAAAAGCTAAAATAATGTTTGTAACATGAAATTGAAATCTCATTTTCTTTTTGGGGGACACCGGTCTGTTTTGATGTGATGGGTCACATATGTCCATGTTGGTTAAATACGTGTACTGTTTCTGCAAAAGGGTGCAGTTGTCAGTAAAATGCATTTTGAGATATTAGTGGAATTAGACATGGAAAACAAAGAAAAATGTTATAAAAATTTGTCTTCATAAAATCAGAAAGTAATATCCAATCTTTACCACAAAGGTAATATTTTGAAGCATTCAAAAAGCTCATTTTGTTGGTATTAAGATCTCAACTTTTTCCTTGAGAGACAAATGCATCTTCTTGCTGTGACTGTCCACACATATGTGATCTTTAAACAAACATAAGCTAGTTATAGTATTACTAGTACCTCTTTGTTGTATACATATTACATAGTCTTGTACTGATATTTTTCTTCAGGACCCACAGAACACTTGCAGCACTATAGGATTCTGTAGCAGTAGTGCACCGATGATCAGAGTGAGTTATGATGAGATTATATTGCAAGAGCTTTTATGAACATAAGTCACCAGGCCAAGGGAACCAACCTGTTCTGCAGGCTTGGCGCAATAACAAAAATTAATTTGAGAAGAAAACACAATTTTACCACAAAATTACAAATTTTGAAAAAGTTTGAAAAAGTGTTGGTATTTTGTGAAGAAATTGTGAAATAAAACATTTTTATTTTAAATTAAACGTTTCAAAAATTGTAGAGAATTCAACAACCTAAAGGGTCCAATAATCTGTCGAACAAGTGGTTTTTTCCCCTCACCCCTTAAATGAAAGAATCATTTGTTAATTTTGATTTACAAAAGGCAAAGGTATTAGGGGAATGTGCGTTATTTTAAATAATTAATCTTTCTTTCATGGTGGCCAAGAAATGAAAAATGTTTTTCTTTGACTAGGGATGGCACCCAGCACCTCAATTATCAGTCAGATGCTCTTTCAGCTGAGTTAATGAGGACAATCAGTATTGAAGCATTAGAAATACAAGTATGCTATGTATTGCTGTAATTAAGCATGTTTACTGCAAGCACAATTGTTGTAATAAATATGAATAAGGCTGGGCAACAACAACAAAAACACCTTGTTATACCGGCCTGACCAATTTATTTTTGTTTGTTTGGTTTTTTTATTTGAGATTAATTTATTTTTTACAATTTATTTTACAGTTGAAAAAAAAATGTTTTGACAATTTCAGAAATTGTTGACAATTCACCACAGTGGTTCCCAAAATGTTGAAATTTGAAGGGGGAAAATCCGCTTGACCGACCCACCCTACCTGAAAGGTTTGTTTACCTGTATGACGAGGATTGGGTGTTTTAGTCACCTGATAGCAATATAAGTCTCAAAATCTTTCTCCCCAAATTGTGTTGCCTATTCAGATGAAACAGATTGACGAGTGTGCAGACTGCAAGGGGATTGTCAAGCTAGTACAGGGAGTACTTAGTGACAGCACATTACAGGTTGGTATATAAAACATGTGGTGGAATTGGTTATGGGTCCAGGGGGGACTCAAATGTAATGCTGTAAGAATGTGTGACTCTAAAAACATGTAAAATATGGTATTTTTATATCAGACGAATGCTCAACATGTACATAGCATACACTATGTATACATTGAGAAGTCGTCGTTTGAACATTTCGCACGTTGGGTGTAGGTTTCTTCGTAAGCGCCATATATGGCCAAACAGCTGACGAATAAGCAGCCTACACCCAACATGTAAAACGTTCACGCAGCGAATGCTCAAGCGTATTGATCACTATGTTATCACCTGCTCAAAATTTTGAACATGCTCAACAAAATTCATAAACCCCAGCAAACCACTGCAAACCCCTAGCTAACCGCTAACGAATACAACGTATGCCAAATATGTCACAAACGAATGACAACTTACACGAACATACACCCAAATTTCCACAGTGTGACAGGGCCTTTAGAGAGGACAATTTTGGTGGAAAAGGCTGACTTTATTTAGGGGTCAAATCAGGGGGGAAACATACAAAGTCCTTATTTAGGTTGTATTTTGGCTGAAGGTGAAACACAAATACTTGTTTAGGAAGCGTCTGTGTCTTACAAAAACGTTGGTCACACAACTTTACAAATTATATGTGATTTCCTCCCCCTGGGTTATGGAATTCTATGAGATTTACCATTCTTGGCTAAATTTTGCTTTCCACGCTTATGTTGCTATATATTTCGCAGTGTTTTGTTTTCTACACATTTGAATGCTTATTTGTTGTGTTTGCTATGTTTTCCAACATAAGACCGACCATTTTGTGACATATCGCATCATAAGGTACCCCTTTTTTGACCAGGCTTATTTTGAGATGCAGAGCAAAGTCATATTAAAAAAAAATCGAAAAGTAAAAGACAAACGTACCTTCTAATCCTCATTTTTCCTGAAATATTTCTTCAATTTTCAAAATCCTAGGTGTAATTGAAAAGCAGCTATATTTTAATCAGTTCCTAATTGGCGAGAAATGGAAAAGATACCCTTGTGATGCGATGTGTCATATTTAATTATTTATTAGGCGACAAAAAACCCTGGGGGTCAGTGAGCATACTAAGCCGGGTATGCATCCACGTCCAAAAAAAACGTCAAAAAGAGTCCAGATTTCACCACACGACGTTATCGATGTCTTTCTGGAAAAGGGGTACTTTTAAGGGGCATCACACTTTAGGATATCCATTACAGCATCGAGGTATCGACGTTTAGGGGTACTAATTGTGATGTGTTCTACCAAAACCAGACGGAATTGGGCAGAGCTCCAAACTGAGAAATAGCCCAAAACATAATTGGGGGTGATTTTTGGGGGAATTTGAGTTTCTGGTAAATAATTAATCTTCAGAGTGTTTATAACAATATTGTGAAAGATTCAGATTAAAAAATCATCCTAAATGTATGTTTCAGTGATTTAAAAAATCCTAGTTCTAGTTAAAAGCCTAGTTCTAGTAACTTTAAAGGGTGATATCTCAGTTTGGAGTTTTCATAAAGACCGTAAAAGACGAACATGAAAATGATGTAACTCTGCTTTGGGAAGTCAGATTTAAAAAGAGAGGTACCACTGTAAAGCTGAAAATCTCTACTTTAAGGTTGTTCCTATGGCTAATTTTGTATTGATATTTTAATAGAACTTGCTGAGCTCCACAATAATCTGAAATTTGAGATTGATCGTAGGTTCGGTTTTCTAGATATGACAATTTCCGGGCAAAAAACACCCTGTTCTACAGGCAAACAGACCTTTCAGGTAGGGGAGGTCGGTCAGCCGGGGTTTTTGGGGGGTTCAAAAATGTCAGAATTTTTCAACAAAATACAAAAAATTACACCCACAATTTTTTCTTCTTCACAAAATTCAAAAAATAAATCTAAATGTTCCAAAATTGTCCACAAATATTCTAAAAAACAAATCAATTTTTGTTTGAAAATTAAAAAAGAATGGGTCGGTCGGGCCTATAGAACAGCGGTGGGGTGTTTTTGTAGCCTTATTGCAACATTTTACTTCCAAGTTCCCTGTTCAAGTGCCATGGTATTTGAAGATCCAGGGGACACACAACTAACTTATGACAGTGTACACACACTTGACCAGAAATTAAAATGAAAAAGGGTGATTTTTGCTGGCAAATACATTAAACTTGTTTCAGGGACCTTAAAAACTTATTCAAGACATTACACAATTACCCATATCAATTAAATGAAACAACCAATTTTGTTTTAAAAAAATAAGAATGCACAGATTTCCATCATTATTCAACTTTTTTAAGCTTGTGTTCCATTTTGTCATAAGACTTACTGTATATTAGCCCATAATATTGTGTGAACCCATAACTGATCTTCCAATCATGACAAACATGATGACCCATCGCATCAAAACCTAGTAGTTGTTCATGTTGAAAAGCTTCAAAGTGATACCATGTTGAAATCGGACATGTAAAATAGATTTTATCCAGCTTGAGTCATCATAATTTCTTTTTATATTCTCTGTCTTTTTGGATCTTCTTTGTTAAGGCTAGCCAACGACTGGTTGGTTTTGATGTGATGTAATGGGTCCATAGATTTAAAAACTAGATCTGGTACGAAATGTTAGGCCCTCTCTCTTTATGTGTAACTGGTGCCGTTTTGAATTTCTATCATGGGAAAAGGTATGTCGGTATATTTTCGAAACTGCATGAAAAAGAACAAAAACAGTCGCGTTCGCGTACTGGGGCCTTATCTCTCTCCGCGTTGGCAGGTTTGAAATACGTGGAAAGAGCGACCCTTTCCGGATGCTCACAATTTTTTTGGAAAGTACCGATATACCTCCAAAATTGTCCCCATGATTGAAAAACAAAATGGTGATGCATCAGATCTAGTTTATAAGTCTGTGGTTGGGTTACAAACATTCAATACCAACTTGGCCGCCAATTTTCATTCATATCATCCTATGCCCATCACACATTTTGACAGGCCTAAAATGTCTAAATGGAACATATCTTGTGCCAAACATTTTACAGAAATAATGAGAAAAATATGGGGTTTCTTCTCATATCAAAATATGTTGATGGGCAAAAAAAACCTAAAGGGATTGGAACATCCACCTTTAAAATGGGATGGTGTTTTTGGGAACTACCCTGTATTTCAGTGCTTCATTGGTGTATTCATACTTTATTGTAGTTTCTAGTGTATAGTTACTGGCCTCGCTGCCATTCTGTATTGTGTTCATCCAGCATGCTGCACTGTTTGCCATTCTTACATTTCACATACATGGTGCATGGATGATCGGATGGTAAGAGACTTTTTTTGGTTATCATTTAAAAGAGTGTCATGTGTAAAACATACAATACTATACTCTATTTGGCTTCCTTTGGACAGTGACGTAACCTAACAGGCGCAGTTTTACGCACATGTACAGTATCTTCCATCTTTCAATGCTTGTGGGTACACACCAGCGCTTCAAGTAGACGTGCGCGTCATGAGCTGCAATTAATAGAAAACGCAGTTACGTCACTGTCTTGTGATGGCCAAATGGACTATAGTCTATAGGGTCGCTAGGCAAGCAATCCTAGTTGTTAACACCAACCATATGCCAAATCGTAGGCAGCAACTTGCTAAAGTCAGTACATGCTGCTTACCAGGTCTCAAACTACCTTAGTCACAGCACTTGACTTCAATTCAACTTGTGAGTGTCTAGTCACTCTAAAATGTCGAGTAGCTGGCAGCGACTTGCGGTATTTCATAGTCCATGCAAGCTACTAAAAATTGCCATGACCATGCGACTAAAGTATGTTTTGCCCATAAGACTGTCTACTTAAAAAATAGAATTCAGTCGCGACCTAGGAATTAGCATTCATACTATTTTAATACAGCCGTTTACACCACGCTGAGAACAAATTTGATATCTAAACCTAACTTATTTATGCCTTCACGCTCTTTCATTGTAGGCATGAGAAGAATGAAGTCAAATTCTGTAATTGGTCCAACAAAACATTATGGAACAATTTGCCTTTTGATTTGCGTGTTGCCCCGAATGTGTAGGCTTTTAAAAAGAGTAGGCATTGTTTTATTACTGCTGCAGCATTTGTAATGTATTCCTTGCTGATTTTACTGATGTTTTTATCATATTTATTGATGGACTGTCACTCTCATTTTTAATATTCTCATCTTTTACATCTTTTTTGTCAGTTTTATGTATTGCCCGTTGATCTCATGGAAAGGCGCTCAATAAATCACTGATATTATTATTATTTATTTATTATGCAAGTGTTTACACTGAAAAATCTTGTTTTTAATTTATTTCAAAGTTAAATTTGAATCTGAAAAATGTTGCTCCGAGTCATCATTAGAATTAGACATCTGAGGTTGACTTTGAATAGCAGGGAACCCTGTTTATACCAGAATGAAGTCGCATTCAAATTCGACTAATGTTGAAATCAGGATCTGTGTAGACAGAGCATTGTAGTTTATTTCTAGACACCATTTACATTGATTGGAGCTACTTTTGTTTATGTGCATGAATATTGACCTGGACCACATCACACACGTGAAAACCATTCAATCTGAGCTCACTTCTTAAGCGTTTGTAAAACAATAAACCTTGTCATACCAGCCTGACAATTGATCTATGGACGATCGATCCTTGTTTTCTTTGAGACTGCGGTCGTTCGAAAAACAAGGCCAAAATATTACCGATCGACCGTGAAACCCATTCACACCAAGAATGGCCACTTTCTCCGACGATGGATCTTTAGTGATCGCCTTTCCATGCTAACCCCCAATACTTATCAACCGGCCGAAAATCCCATTCACACAGGGAAATTCAGTCGATCGCAAGCAGGGGAAACAACCGATCATCGCTGAAAAACTCACCCAATACAATTGGTCGAAATATGATCGATCGTCAGGCAGTGTGAAAAGGTTAAATGAATAAATGTATTTTTAAAGAACTGCATCACTTGCATCCATGAATCTCATATCACTTCTGATGGTTCAAAATTCAACACATTTTAAAGCATTTTGTGAGGGGATTACTTTTCCTGAATCAAAATGGCATTTGCAAAAGCATTATCCTTTTTTATCATTTTCATTCACTTGCCTAGGTGGCTTGTCATTTTTAGTTATTTACAATATTGTAATAATTGCATTCATATAAGTCATATCATTTGAATTACATTCATTTTCGGTATCAATAGGCAAGTTGGACACACATGAGTTTGTATAATGAATGATCTCACACAATTTTTTTTATTGTAAACATTATTTTTAGCATCTTTCAAATTTGATGACTCAAAATGACATACGTTATCACATGACAAAGAAAGCACTTGGCCAAGCAAATGCAGTGTGATCAAAGAACCCATTTGCGATGATTTTGGTAATGATTTATTATAACTGCAAATGTTTTACCACTACATTAATGATACACTCTTGTTCCACAGCATGACATCGTGAATGATTTGGAGAAGGTTTGTGATGTACTTGGCTCATACAAGAGTACATGTCAGTCTTATGTACTTCAGTATGGTCCAGTAGTGATCAACTACCTGGTGTCAGAATTGGTAAGTAATGTCTTATGTCAATCTAGGCCTCCTGACCAGCCTAAGAAATTGCTTACATTATCCAAAGACATTGTATTATCATACTGTACTATAATCTATTTGGCCATCACGAGACTGACGTAACCACGTATTCTACTAATTGCAGCACATAACGCGCGCGACTACTTGCGGCGCTGGCGTATACACACGAGCATTGAAAGGCAGAAGATACATACGCGTGCGTAAAAGCTGCGCCTGTTAAGTTACGTCACTGTCCAGAGGAAACCAAATAGAGTATAGTACACCACTGTGTTATTACATCATGAACATGAATTGGGCCTAGAGTTTGCTGGTCGCTGCCTCGGATGGACACCGGATTGGGGTAGTTAGAGATTGGGGTAAACAGAGACATATTGAAAACTTTGAGGGTGTTTTGTGCAGAAAGTCCCACAGTAAAAGCAACCCATGAGCCTAATTAGTCTGCTTGTGAATACCATGTTGGCCTGTGCACAGATCAGGGGTTGCCATGGACAACCGATTACTTCTGGACCCTTCCATTACACTCAACTGGGGTGAACTATACAATCAAACACATAATGCACACTTGACAGATTGATTATTTTCACACACAAAATGTTTTATTTTCCAATACGAACATACAACATCAAATGAAAAACATGAGTTATCAATATAATATTTACAACTGGGCGGAATTAACTAAATAATGCCGTAAAAATGTCCTGGAATTGAAGTCTACACCCCTGTAGGGGTAATCCCGCGGCCCAATTAGAGATTACCGAAGCCGTCTCCGTGCAAAAAGTTCGACAAGTTAGTGTAGGAATGACGGATTTTAGCAATAAATATTGCTCAAACTCCACTAAAAACACGCTAGAAATCGTCCTGAACTACATACATACAATAAATATGAATTGAATTGTGTGAAATAGATCAAATAATCACTCAAATTGGTGAGAAAGAAATGCTACGACGCAGATTCTATAACCACGAGATGGCGGCGAAGCGGGTTGTGTGTGTGTATTGTTTGGACCCAAACATCCGCCTTAGTCAAGATTTTGCCTAAAATAGTTCTGATTGGTGGAAAAAAACGCGGGTAGTTAATATCAACCAATCATATTGTATTTTACATCAATCTCTGCGGAATTTTATCTAGTATTCTGACGTCAGCGTAATTTTTGATAAGACGCTTCCACGAATTTTGCCATTGAATTTAGTACACCGACCCACGTAAAAACGACCTAAATCAGGCTACTTTGTCAATGCGGGCCATTCTTTTCTGCTAAAAGTGTAATTTTTATTTGGGAAAACGTGGGTTTATCTAAATTTTTAAATTGCAAGTGTTTGGTATTTTATTGAAGCCTATACTATTTACTTCACTATACGGAGCGTAATTGTAAGTTAAGTTGTCCCACTTGGCAGTGACGATCAAAGAAGTTTTCGATGTGGCAAGGGACAAGCTCAAAATTACGTGCTTAGTGAGGAAATTGGGTTTGGGTAGAGCAGATGCACCGAAGTTTTCAATATGTTGGGGTAAACAGAGGATCTATATTTTAGATCTACCCCACCCCCTCTGTTCTTCCAATCCCCTAGAGCAACTTTGCAATGTTCTTGGTACATATAACTAAGAGTCCATGTCAGGTGGCACTCAGTATAGTGATATTAAGATTACTTGTTCAAATCCAGTTAGATAAACATCAGGGTTTTCCCTCAATGTACATGTAACAGGACTGCTCTGAATGAAAGCAAAAATAACTAAATCATTCTAGTCTACTAAGGATGCAAATCTGGATGTGACAGGCACCTGTCTCGGTCTAAACCAAATTTAGAACCAACACTTTATTCCTGATTATTATAGGTCAGAATATTTTAGCACTCATGATCTTTAACACTTTCCACGCGGCTATTAGTTTTACCATACACAAAACAGATTTTCAAAAACCTTTCCCAACTTTCAAAGTCGTATCTCAAGAATAACAAAACCAATACTAGGCATATTTGTACTTATTTTAATGCATTTCTTATGGTGATTCCAAATATGGTGATGAAATTCAATAATGTTGACATTTTTTAAACAATTTATGAAATTTCGGAACTGTCGTTGGCAGACGACTGGTGTGTGGAAATTGTTAAGCTTCAGCAAACATGACTGATAAGTATTTGTACCATTATCTTTAGGATCCTTCAACAGTCTGTGGTGGTATTGGTTTATGTCCAAGTATTGATACAGATGCGCTGATGAAGATCGCCATCAAAGCTGTTGCTGATATCAAAGAGGTAAGGGAAAATAACAAGTAGAAGGGCAGTCCTGATAATTATGTCCGACTGCCATTATTTATGGACGTGATTTAACCCTAATAGTATGAAATTTATCAAGCGCTGTAACTTTTGAACAATTAATATGATGTAAATAAAAGTATACATTTTTGGAAAGGAAATGAATCAAAAAACCATTTTTGTATCAAATTTCACTAAAAATGCTGAATTTTTAATTTTTTGAACAAAAAGTTACTTTTTTGGCTCAAACTTTTTCAGACTTATTATTAGGGTTAAGACTTTTGTATTACAGACCAAATACTATGAGGCCATAAAGTGTCTGTATTTTAGGCTATTAATCTGTTGTTGTTGTTGACTATAAAGCAAGACCACGTGTGGGGATTTACATCGAAATAGTGCTTTAGGGCATGACTACTAGCCTGCTTAATCTGAGAATTAGAGAATTTATGACCGGCCAATAGCTAAATCGTCGGTATAATAAAGCGATTATGCAGTGGAACATAATGTGAAGTCACAGCCACTTCCGTCAAAATGTCAACTCGTTAAATCTTTCTCCTTGTTAAGAAATCCCACTGTTAATTTTTTTAATCATTAGATAAAAAAATGTGTAATTGTTTGCAAAAATGCTTTTTGCTAACGTGTAAGATTTCAGATGAAAGACTGGGTTGGTTTTTCCGCGATTAAACATGGTTCATTCAAATTCTAGGCTTTCGATGGCAAAATTGGCCTATAGATAAATTAAAAACTCATTTTATGTTTTATTTTTCTTTGTTTTTCATCAATTCATCAACTTACTTAGCAAATTGTGTACCATATACCCTTGAAGGGGACAATAATTCAAATCATTTGTTTTTGAAGCGCTTGATATCTTCAAGTAATTGTAAATTGAATTAAAATTGAAGTTAGAGTTTGATATATATAGTTTTAATCAGTTCCAAATTGGCGAGAAATATTTGATTTTTATCTCTCCGGGCACTAAAGTAATCCGAGCGAAAGCGGGCGATTGAGGCCGCATGCATGAGGTTTGGGCCGCACACATGCATCACGCATATGATGCACAGTGCGTTTGTTGCCTTCAATTGCACCTGCGTCCTTCTGTATCTATTCACTGCCATGAGGCTTCACCAATTTGGAACTGATTAAACTATAGGAAATTTATTTTCAAGTATGATCTATGGGTAAATTCTCATCTATATCTATATTTCTTCTATTTGCAGAATCCTACATCCGATATGTGTACAGACTGTAAGATGTTCTTTGGTGACGTTCAGACAGCACTCATGGATCCTAATAATCAGCAAACTATAATCTCAGCAGTTGAGCAAGTGTGTAGTCTATTGGGTGATTACGCCAGTGAATGTCAGTCTCTTGTAGATCAGTATGGATCCATTGTCATCAATGCACTTGCACAAATACTGGTAAGTACTAGTATAAGAGTTTAATTTGAATAGTAGAAAATCCAGTACTCTCAAGCTGTTAAGGTACTATTATTGTTTAATCAGTTCCAAAATCTGCGAGAAATATTCGGTTATTAACTCTCCACCGCAAAAATAATTCAAGCCTACACGCGCAATTATGGCCACACGCACGCAGTATTGGTGTCACACATATGATACACAGTGTGCTTGTTGCCATCATGCACGCCCACGTCCTTCTGTATTCATTTGCTGCTCTGATTAGGCTTCGCCAATTTGGAACTGATCAAACTATAGCATAGTATACCTGAGGTCCCCAATTCAAATTCATGCAAGGTATAAATTACCCCCAAGATTTTATCACATATTTTATTTTCAGTTTAAAGTTTAAAAAATAGTATGCATTGTGCTGTTAAAATCAGGTATGTGGATCATTTGCGAAAATAAGATAAGTTTCCAGAAAATTAAACAATTTTACAGTCTATCAATGCACAGAGCAAGATAGATACAAGAGATAGATTAAGGAGGTACTGGAAATAAGAAAGAAGGGGCTACCCCCATGAATTGAGACGAGGGGCGGTATCACCTGTTTTTGATGAACTATTGCTCTCTGGAGAAAAAACATCTAGAAAGTCAAGAGTTGTCACTATGCAACCACCACCTAGCAATTAACATTACGTAACAATTGATGTCTGTAAGGCCCTATTCCATCTACAATCACAGTCATAATTAGTTGGAACATCCAGGTAATAATTACACTTTCATGCCCAAATATTACACTATTGAAACATTGCTGCCTTTGAAGGAAAGGTTGAAGCCTTTCCTCAACATGAACCCCCCCCCCCCCCCCCCCACCCCCACCCCACCCTACTGGGCAATGTTGACACCTTCCAGTATCCTGTAACCCAAAAATCATGTTTTAACATTGATCCAGGGGGAGTTTTTAAACACATGTATAAAAGTATAAAAGTGTTCCAACAATATTGGCCGGGATTGTAGATCATGGCGCGTGTGACACAGACACATATTAGCATGAAAAAAGTGGAGTATCAAGATGAGTAGTGTTGGTCGCAGAAGTTAATCACTCACTACCAATCATGTGTTGATAAAGGCAACCATGGTTGTCAAAAAATCCACAACAACAGTAAGTGGAATTTTTTGGATTAGATATACTGATCCTTTCTTTCATGTACACTGCCAATCCTGATGAATCTTATCAACAATAAATAGTCTATCATTGTGTTTATTCACAGGACCCACAGAACACATGTAATACCATAGGATTCTGTGGTACTCGCCTAATGACATCACAATACAAGGCAACTGGTGACGTGTGCACGGATTGCAAGAATTTCTTCACTGATGTACAGCATAAATTAGAGGATCCATCTTTACAGGTACATAAGCATGGTTTTAGATCACAGAAATTGCTATTTCAACAACTATCCAAGATTTGATTCTGTCTCCCAATGTTTCCTTGAAGAGGGTTGAAATTATTGCTACATTAACTATAGTTTGATCAGTTCCAAATTGGCGAGAAATATTCAGTTTTTATCACTTCTCACCCAAAAGTAATCCAAGCGTACGTGCACGATTATGGCAACACGCACACGGTTGGGGTCGCATGCACACGTTACTCACAAGATGCACCGTGCGAATGTTGTCTTCATCCGCCCTCCCGTCCTTCTGTATTCATTTGATGCTGTAAGGAGGCTTCACCAATTTGGAACTGATCAAACTATAGTTCTACTTTAGTCTATTTCACTTCCTCTGACCATATACGCTATCATATATATGTTCCATCTTTCTAAGCGTGTGTGTTTATGCCAGCGCCTGGAGTATACCGTGTGTTTATGCACTAGAATCAGTGAATGACACAGTGACATCACTGTCTCAAGGAAGTGACATAGACCATAGGCATCTTGCCTGATTACACAGTAATGAAACAATTCAGTTAGCTCCAGAGATTTTATTAAAATCTAACCAAACTTCAAACTGTTTTGAGTAGTCCGTATAGCATGGTATAGCATCCGCATTTGGGCTGCAAGAATCGTTAACGAGGAGATCATCAGCCATTATGTTTTACACGTTGTAAATCCCTCTTATGCATGTGCACATCCTGCTCTTAGATAAGAGTACTCAACATTGGGAAGACATATTTAGCGATTAGAAAATGTACATGACAGATGAGTTTTACAATGTTCCAACAGCGCGGCAAAGTGGTTCAAAAGTGTGTGACAAAATTGACCAACTTGTAGGTGTATTTTCAAAATAGCTGAGAACTATTAACTTACAATGCATGTTTCCAAAATGGTTTCTAACCATGTCTTTGAGCATGATTGATTTCAATCATGTATATGCTGCAGTTATTTGTTAAGGGGTAGGATTAGTGAGTTACAATTCATTATTTTATATTGCGACACAATTTATGTAAGCATTAAATACCAATTGTCCTGATTTTTATTTTATTTCTTGGGTTTTTTTTGTAAGAAGTCTATGTAGTTCACTCATAATAATCCTTAAGAAGTCGGTGCTTATCGCAACTGACAGTTTGAAATTTTTCCAATATTGGTGATCCAGTGTAAACACTTAGCTTGAAGTGCTGGATCGACTCGAGTCCCTATTTTCATGGACTCAGTCTCAGACTCTGCCATTGGGACTCGAGGACTCAACCCGAGACCAGGCTCGAGTCCACTACATTTATAGGGGTTTCATTTACCGTAAAATCAATGTTTGGACATGTGACCACCTTTTAAATTTGGTAATAAAATAAGGTATTGTACAAACTAAAAATGTGGTAGATACAAAATGTAGAAAGATGTTTTATTGAAGGCATGGACATAGCATACCCAAAACAGAACAGGTCAAATTTAAAGAGGGACTTGAGGACTAGGACACAAGGGCTCGGACTCGAAACTTGGATATCCGGGACTCAGACTAGGATTCGTTTATCAGACTAGGACTTGGATGGAGAAGACTTGACTCCAGCATTGTAAATTTGTATTAAAACAGCCTACTTATAATAGCTAAATATTTTCTTGATTTTTTTAGAAAGAGGTATTGAATGAGCTAGAACAAGTGTGTAGTCTGCTGGAGATTATTCAAGTGAATGTACATCCCTCATAATCTCAAATTTCATAAAAGTTTAATTCTCCTTTAGTGGGCTTAAGATGGGTGATTCTTGAACTCATTTTAAGCCTATTACATATTCCTCAATATTTGGATACCTTGTTTGCGACCAAAGATTGTAAATAAATCAAGATTTACATTGGCCTATGCAAAATGAAGCAGTTTAAAAGATGCAGTTCTAGTTAGAGCACAGTCTGAGAATGTGGCACTGCATATTATGAATACCAGAGATTGTACATTGATTATGCAGAGGATCATGCAGGTTATTTGATTCATTTTATAGGTGTTCATGCATATTGCAGAGTCCAAAGTGTTACTTTATGAAACCACATCATTTTTTTTCTTTATTATGATCCATTTCAATCTTGGATAACATAGAATCTTTGGTAGCAAACAGGGCATCAGAATGCAGCTAACAAAATTACAAAACAGTCATCAAAGTAACGCATGATCAGATTCACAGTAAATGACGTCTTAGAAATTGGATTCTCTTTTTTGTGCCAAGTTTATTTCAACAAATGTTTCTTAACATCAACCAAAATTTGCATCAATTTTGTCACATTTTAAAGCTTAATATTGCATGCATTAGCACGTTCCTAAACTTAATATATATTCTGTTTTATTCACTATTTAATAGAAACAAATCCTGTCTGATGTAGAACAAGTGTGCAGTCTTCTTGGAGATCTTGAGAGCCAGTGTAAATCACTTATAGAAAGTTATGGCAACATGGTCCTGGAGGTTGTCGTCAATTTATTGGTAAGCCATTGCAATATTAGCATAATGATTGTCCAGAAAGTACTTAATGTACTGCACTGACACAACATGTCAAAAATCTGTTTTGAGTGGTTTTCAGTTTATTCCCAAATTATGTACACTATTTCCCCTACTAATCAGAGGATCTACTCATTACTAAAAACCCTAATTGAAATCCTTACTCTAATTCTCACCCTTACCCTAATTCAAACCTCTAACTCTAACCTATTTCTAACCCAGGGGTCCTCAACATTATTTAATGGAGCGCCACAATTATGTGATAAAATGTATGATGACACCCATTTTCTTATGCACCCATTTTCTTATGTATTTCTTAATATTTTTGAGGAGTCCAAGCACCAACCACCATTGCTCCAAGGGCCACATTTGGTGTGTACGCTACCAGTTGAGAAGCCCTACTCTTAACCTATCCATACCCCTGATCCAAACCTCAACCTTGAGCAAATCTTGAGCAAACCTTGAGCTTAACTCAAAATACATAACCCTAGTTGAAATCCCTATCTCATATCCATAACTGTAACCTAACCCCTACGCGTACCCCTACCCTCGCCCAAATCCAAACCACCACACCAACTCAAATTAACCCTAGCCTTATCCCTTCCTCTAACCTTGACCCTAACTCTAACCCTAAACCAAACCCTACCTATCCATCTCCCTAATCTCAAAGCTAACTGTAACCTTAACCCTGACCCTACTCTCTGTGTCTAAACATGTGGCTATCAAATGAACTTGATGGCAATTAAACTTCCATCTACTCATAGCCTTGAATCTTGCCGTCATCTTCAGCAAACGTTGTCAACTGTGAACTTTTTTTTGTCTGACAGGATGCAGACACTATTTGCCAAGGTATCAACTATTGTACTACAGATGGAAAGCCGGTATCTCTGAAAATCAGGGTATGAGGAGCTGGGTGGGATGGGCAAAGGGTTGGAGTGGGTGAAGGGTTGTGGTAGGCAAAGGGTTGTGGTAGGTAGAGGGTTGGGGTAGGCAGAGGGTATAGTTGGGCAGAGAGTTTGGGTGGGCAAAGGGCTGGGGTGGGCAGAGAGTTTGGGTGGGCAAAGGGCTGGGGTGGGCAGAGGGTTTGGGTGGGCAAAGGGCTGGGGTGGGCAAAAGGTTGGGGTGGGCAAAGGGTTGGAGAGATGGCGATCCAGACAGTATTTGCCATCTACAATTTTGTCCTATTATGGGAAAACAGCTTCTCTGAGAATCAGAATATGTAGCAGTAGTTTGATCAGGTAAAAGGAGGGACAAACCAATTATTTAAAGGGGCAATATTGTTAGTGATTTTCTGATAGATACTGTTTAAAATGTCAACTCATTTGTTGATGTTTGTGCAAAATTTCTGAGATCGGGCATCAATCTCAAATTTTAAAATAAAGTAAAATTTTGATTATGAAATGTTAAAAGCTACTGTAACTACATGACAAGTAGTAATTTGAAACCAATGCATACAGGCTGAGACATTTGTGCTTTGTCAAATCTTGCATTATTTTTCATTAAATTATTCAATACAGAATCCTACATCTGATATGTGTACAGACTGTAAAATGTTCTTTGGTGACGTTCAGACGGCACTCATGGATCCTAATAATCAGCAAACTATAATCTCAGCAGTTGAGCAAGTGTGTAGTTTATTGGGTGATTACGCCAGTGAATGTCAGTCTCTTGTAGATCAGTATGGATCCATTGTCATCAATGCACTTGCGCAAATACTGGTACGTAATATAGAATCATTTTTGATTATATCTGTCTCATGATCTTTATCTTTTTTCTATCCAGAAGGCAACACAAAAAAACTGTTAAATACCTGTTTTCTATTTCAAAAATTTCAAGAATAATGTTTAAATCTAAAAAGGTGGATCTATCTGGCCCATAACAAAGACGTTATTCTTTAGTAATTATTGTATTACTTTAGCTTTATTGTATTGTTATTTACAGGACCCACAGAATACCTGTAACACCATTGGATTTTGTGGTACCAGACAGGGGAACTTGGCCCATAAGGTTTGTATATTTTAATAAGTTTCAAAGTGGCAAGAAAAATTCTGTTTTTATCTCTCCTCGCGTAAAAGTAATCCAAACATTTTTGGCTGCATGCACGCATCATGCATATGATGCACAGTGACTTGTTGCCTTTATGCGCATCCACATCCTTCTGTATTAATTCGCTGCTGTAAATAAAGGAGGCTTCACCAATTTGGAACTGATCAAACTTTAGTAGTACATATCACAAACAATTAAATTCAATATTGTTGTAGACAAAAATGTGACTAGAAGATGAACATACCTTGCGAAAGATGCTTTAAATTTGCTATAACTTAATAGTGGTAAAATGGAATACAGGTTTGGTTAATGTATGTGTTGTGAGTTGAAATTGTGAGTTGCACTGAACTTGCAACTCGCAAATTTAAACTTGCAGCTTGAACTCGCAAATCGCAACTTGCACTGTAAAGCATATAATACGTTCCTGAAAAGTTATAGGCAAAGAGAGTGTCTGAATCAGCATCCTTTGGCTTAAAGGCATATTATGTGATCTTTTCCAGAGAGCACCCTCAATTCATGATTTTTTTTAGAAAGTAGATTTTTCTTGCAGATTTACATTTCTGATCATAAATCGTACACACATTCCAAGTGACAGAGCGATACGATTCCTAATTACCTCAAAATCAAGGTTTTAGAGTGAATTTAGAGTGAAAATATAAACTGTCGTGTTATCACGACAGTTTATTTTCACTCTAAAACCATGATTTTGAAGTAATTAAGAATCATATCGCCCTGTAACTTGGAATGTATGTACGATTTATGATCAGAAATGTAGATCTGCAAGAAAATCTACTTTCAACTTTTTTTCCATGTTGAGGGCGTTCCCTTGAAAGATCACATAATATACCTTTAATAGATTTCAGTAATTTACTGGAATCTCACAAAGAGGGGCGTATAAAGGTTTCAAGATTCGCTGTTTTAGCCTATGTCAATGCAGATTTCTTCTTGAATATTCATATTTAATACTTGGAAATTCTGATGGAAAATGATTGAATTTTTGTTTCAAAAGCTATGTGGCTGATTCAGTTGCAGATCCAATTGCAGATATTGTGTTTCAATATTTAAAAATAAACTAACTTTGTCAACGCTTACATTAATTTGTCTCTCTTACTGTAGCCCTCTACTCAAGCTCTATTGCGCCAAAACATGGTTGCCATAGCACCATCGCATCCGGTTATCACACCAAGTAAACAACAAGTTGGGGATGATACTTTCTGTAGTATTTGTGAAATCCTTGTTGGCATTGCTGAAACTCAACTGACATTAAATAAAACAGAGGTATATACAGGGTGACCCAATAAAAAGTTTACCCAAAATAAAAGTGATATTTTTCCCACTTTCTGTAACCTGAGATCTGTGGTATTTGTTTTATTATGAAGAATGGGTAATGGAGCAACTACCCTGAAAAGAATTATCTATTTGGTTGGGTGGTTTTCAAGATATGGTCCATTGAACATTACTTCAGCAAAACAGACTTGTCCACGGAGCATCATTTTTCCTAGGCATGGTTAAACACAACTGCTTGCTCTTGGATTATTCTGAAGCTCTTGTTTTACAGCTCTTATATGTGTGCAGGTGTTCTGGCGCTCCTAGGCTGTCCGCTTCTCCCTTTATTGACATTTTGTAAAGTTCCTTCCGTTTCAAAGAGCTCATTTTGCGGATAGCTGGCTTGGTTGGTATTCTCACTCCATGGAACCTGTTTGGCCATTGCAGTTGCACTCCTACTTTGCTACCAATTTGGTAGTAAACCTTAACTGCAAAGGCTCGTTGTTGTGGCGTAAATTGAGGTGCCATACTATGAGAATGTTTAAAGCTCTGGTTCAAGAAAGATATCTGGCATTAAGCATAACTGCACGCTGTGATTTTAGATTTGAAAAGCCCGCCCTGACTCAAGACAGAACACTGGCATTTAGCACAACTGCACGCTATAATTTCAGATTTGAAAAGCCCAACCCCCCTGAAAAAGCAATCTCTGTGTGTTCTTATCATTCCATCATAAACAACAACAAAATAACACCTGTGTTCCTTAAAAAATAATAAATTATTGTAAAAGGATTAGTTTTGATGTCTCACTTGTGTTCAATCATGCCTTTGCTCCAAGGACAAGTCTGTTTTGTTAAAGCAATTCTCAATATACCATATCTTGAAAACCACTGAACCAAAATAAATATTTTGTTCAGGGTAGATGCTCCATTACCCATTCTTTATAATAAAATAAAAAACACAGATATCAAATTACAGGAAGTGGGAAAAATATCACTTTCATTTTGGGTAAACTTTTTATTGGGTCACCCTGTAGATTGAATACTATATTGCAATACGTGATAAAATTGATATTCACATATAGGTCTCGCATACGGAATAAATCTAAGGCAGCAGTTGATCTTCTTCGTAAATAAATGCTTTTATCCCCTTTTCAAGACCTCTTTGAGAATATTGCCATGTGACGTAACGTATTTCAAAGGTACGTTCCCAGGTCTGAATTCCAGTTGAACTTGTTTTGAAAATCCAGTTAAACACAGTTTATAGTTAAAATTTGTTGGTTTAATATGGAAAATGAACAGCTTTCAACTGGGATCAACTGGAATTGTTGGCCCGGTTTTTATTAAGAAAATATAGAATATAAATTGAATCTTGAAAGAAGAAAAAAAAATTAAGAGAATAGTAAGAAACAACATCACATTTTCATTATGTCTGACAAATGTTTTACTCATTTTAGTTTTGTCCTGAAGGAATCAGAGATAATCTTGGCTAAATCGTGACAGTTTCAAAATTTCTCAGTAGCTAATCTGTTAAAATTCTACCTTTATTATGAATACCAGGAATAAAAGCATTTCATACAATTCAATTAGTTTAACCTTAGGCACACAAAAAAGGTCTGTCTCACATACATTTGGGAAAATAGCTTATGCGATATGCGAAAATTCTGTTTTTATTGTGTTTTGGCCCACTTTTTCCCCTTTCAGAGCCATCTTTGGACAAACCACACCAAAATTGGGCTCATCATGTAGGGTTATGCGGCAAAAGTAACGCCATATACCTATGCGCGCGGGTATGTGAGACAGATCCTTTTTATTTCTTTTTTTCTTGGCCTTATTATTAGTAATCCTTGGATTAAATCACTAAAAAAGCAATTTAATCAAATACCAATTTAGGAGGAGATCGTGAAAGTTGTATCTGAGGCCTGCAATCTTCTACCTGGTATGCTGCAACTACAATGCAAAGAATTTGTTAGTGCATTTGGACCGGCTCTGATTTCCATACTGGCAACGGATATAGAACCAAGCAAGATATGTGCAACACTGGGACTATGCACACCTACTGTACAAGGTAAGATGTTACCAGGGGAGGGGTATAAACTACCTAAAAATGATGGACAGAGATGATCAGCCACGTTTGAGCATGCTGTCACTGGATAACCCCCCTTTTTGAATATACACCACCCAATGAACCCCCCCCCCCCCCCCCTTATCATTGTGAAAAAGACTTGTTCTTGTTTTCCTCTTCTTTTTTTTGGTCGTGTGTGAGTTGTTGTTGTATTTTTTGGGGGGAGGGGTGTTTTTCTCTGTTAACATAAAACCTATCACAGAAAAAAAAATAACCCTAGTTAGTTTAAAGTCCCTGTCCAATCATCCCACATTACTTTCAAATTTATATGACTGCAAATATACAACTCTACCCTCATGTATGATTGTATTTCCTTATCCGTCAGTCCTGCATCCACAATGTGTCAAGGTTTGATGTTATTGTTACACAGTTGAATCATTCATGATTTATCTTCTAAACACACAAAGTTGGATTTTATCTCATTTTAATCCACCTATCAATGTTGGCTTAGATGTTTGTCCGATAGATTTTGTAGACTATCCATATTATCTTTGTTTGTTGCCACCCTTCAAAATATAGACTACAGTTTAATCAGTTCCGAATTGGCAAGAAATATTCATTTTTTATCTCTCCGCACTCAAATGTTATCCAAGCGTACTTATGGCACACACGCACAGTTTTGGATGCACGCACACATCATACTTTATATGATAAACAATGCGTTGGTGCCTTCATGCATGCCTGCATTCTTCTGTATTCATTCGCTGCTGTAAGGAGGCTTCGCCAATTTGGAGCTGATCAAACTATTCCGACATCATATTGTAAAATCCATGAAGCAATTCCATTGGTGTGTTGGTAATAGAGAGGTGATTGCATCAGTGCACCTTCGATTATACTAAATCCGACATCAAGAACTTACATTGTGTTACCAGTCAGCTGTAGAACGGGCCCCGTTTCAATTGAGGGCGCTATATTTTGTGACGCACTGCCCTCATTTTTTACACGGCGATTCATCAAGTGACGGAAATCCGTCGCCCGCCGGAATACGAACAAAAAACACTTTTCAATAGAGGGCGGGCTTGGGAACGGGAGTGCGTTTCCAAGGGAACGGCCTCCCGTCACAGTAATTTTCAAAATTCATAATAAGCCGATTTTGCCAATTTTAAACAACGAAATAACTCTCTTATCACAGAGATAACCGTTACAAAGGCATCACCTCTAAATACTATAGGGCTTATATTTAATGTAAAAATTATCACACTTACCCCTAAAATTCTATAAAATTGTGTAATCTCGTCTAGAAAATGGTGGTCTCATCGCAGCAAACCGGACAAAAAAGACATTATTTTAACTTGTGTCGTGTGATGTTGGGGTCAAACGGCAAATTAAATCATCGAACTGGATGTCGTAAGGAGTTCTGGTACCTTATGCTGCCCTCAACTCGATAGATAGTTACTTTTTATGCAGATAATGAGGGTAAAAGGCGAAAATTCAATCATTGCGCAAATTGACGGGTGTGCGTTACCTTGGTTACGTACACCCGTTGTTTTAGAGCGCCCTCAATTGAAACGGGGCCCAGTTCTACAGCTGACTGGTTACTGGGGGTAAAGAAGACTAAACACCACAATCTGTGACCTTCTTCTGTGTTTTTTTCCCTGATAAAAGCCATCGGGGGGGGGGGGGGGGGGCATGATTCAACCCCGCATCTCACTTCCAAGTTTTAATGCCACTTTCAAACACCCACATGCAAGATAAGAACCATATTTGTTTAAAAGGTTGTAACAATGTAATTATATTAAATATACATATTTATTCATGTGCTTAGTGTTATCGCTATTGAAGCTGGAGAAATATGGGAATCGCTTCAATATCAATTGTCCTCGTTAGTGCAGTTGGTTGAGTGTCCATGTAGAGATCGAAGGGGCCTATGTACAACAAATCCCAGTCAAAGAAATGAAATTTCAATTTTCTTGATCACCAAAAGGGAAAGATTATTTATTATCATCACTTCCACTTTGTGAGCTATAATAAGGGACGCACCATTTGATTTTGAGGGGGGCGGCATGGAAGTTGGGGTCGGGCGTAATTTTTTGTTTTCGCCCCGAAGTCTGCAACTTTTTTTTCTTCTTTTTTTTGCAAAGGCGGCAAAGTTTTTTTTAAAGGTTTTACTGTTTTTCTGCATATTGAGTTGGGCGAGTCAGATTTTTTTTTTTTTACTCAGCAGTGGGTCAACTTGGTTTTTTTCCTGGTTGGTGGGCAAAGTTGGTTTTTTTCCTGGATAGTGGGCAAAGGTGTTTTTTTTAAAACTTCCATGCCCCCCCCCCCCCTGAGAATCTAATGGTGCGTCCCTAAGTAACCTTGATTTTTCAACATATATATGCTCGGATAGTTTTCCGAACCAATCTCAAGTGGCGAATTGGACAGAAAATGAGATTCCCATGTGTGTGTGGGAGGGGGCGGCCTGAGGTCAATTCCAAGGCCTGTGTCCACCCCCAGTTATCAGTGGTGTACCCAGCTTTTGGAAACTGGGGGGGCACGACCATAGATGTGACGACGAAAGGCATGATGTACCGAGAATTATTTTTTTACAGACTCCTCCCCCAAAAATTGTAAAACTTGCACAATTTTTCCCTGTAAGCAGCTGAAATCTTGATAAGTGGGGGTAGTGATGAGGTTGTTTACATAACCGGCAGAAAAAAAATTGCATGGTCAAAATCGCAAATCTACCGACGGAGGTGTTTACCAACGGAGTTATTTCAGGGGGGGCACCGGACCCCCTGGGTACGCCACTGCCAGTTATGGCCCAGTTACCCCTTATAATTATAGCCATTACCACCCCCAGGGGAGATGGAGTTTGCTTTCACATAAATATTGGATTTTTTATATTTATTTATGGTTTTCATATCACAGTCGAATGTTTTTCAATGTTCTATTTGTGTACATATTAATCATTTTGTAAAATATTGTCTCGTATTACGATCTGAAACCAGGATGTGATTTAGAATAAAAGATAATGTCAACAAAATGATCACTTTATGATACCATAACTACATTTTGTAGAATAACTTCCTGAGGGAAAATGTAACCATTATCATAAGTATTTGTTTTAGTATTTTGAGTAGTTTCAGTTAGCAATAAGCTAATACAGGGTGTATTCCAAAAGTGTTGATATCTTTTTAAAAGCTTTATATTTCCAGTAAAATGATTTGCAATATAATGCTGAAAACATATTTGGATAATGAGAGACAACCAGCGGTGCGTACCCAGGGGGGGGGGGGGGGGGTCGAGGGGGTCTTTGCCCCCCCCCCCCCCCCTGCCCTGAAATATCCCTGTCGGTAAAAACGACCCTCCATCGGTAGATTTGCGATCCCCTCCCACTTATCTAAATTTCAGCTGCTGACAGGAAAATATTGTAGGCCTACAGGTTTTACGATTTTTGGGGGGAGTCTGTAAAAAAAAATTGGCGGTACATCATGTCTTTCGTCGGTACAACTATGGTCGTGCCCCCCCCCCCCCCCCCCCCAGTTTCCAAAAGCTGGGTACGCCACTGGAGAAAACTCATAGAATTATTTTCATACCAAACTTACAACAAAATCAGCCTGTGCTGCCAAAATACAGAAGAAATTTTTCCGAATTGTAAATTGCAATTTCATATAAACCCATAATATAAATAATGAACTTATGTGAATGAAGTGAATAGAGGGAGAGAGATAGTGAGCTTTTCCATGGTGATTTTTTAAATTTTCAGATTGAAATAATCTTTTCTATGGACATTATTAACGTTGTGCATAAAATGTAAAAAGTAAAACACTTTTTTACAAAAGCCCCATGAATGGAATGTGAGGAACCAGCATGCAGCAGCACATGATTTACCACTACATACACAGGTGAAACAAATGTATGGTATTGTGAGATATGTGACCAGGCCCTTCAGTGTGTGATATACATGTTGGGGCCTCAGAAAGGGGACAAGCTTGGTATCAAAATAATTCTACAAGTCATCTCTATCCCAATATGTTTCAAGTTTTATGCCGCAAATTATTTTATGCGAGATAGGAAGCTTTAAAAATGGTACCGAATCTTCTGAGCTCTTTTGGGACACCCTGTATATTATCGTCCTGATAATTGAGATTATGAAAGTACAACTGTCAAATGTAATACCTACATATTACAATCTAGCGCCCCTCTGCCACTGCCAGTTGCCTCTCTAGCTTATAATGGATAACAGAGTACGTGCAAGTGAAGATTGGCAATTCAAATCTGGTCAAGGCACATGTTTTTGTTATGTGTTGGGTGGTTTTTTTCAATGTTTATGTGTACTGGCATATTCTGGAGAAGATAAATAATGTAATCATTTTAGCCTACCCAGAGAACAAAGCACTGAAGGTTTAATATTGAAAAAACAGATTATAATATTTAAACAGTGTTTTTTTGTTTCGCCTATCAAGTTTACATAGAGTTACATTTGGGTTTCGATATGTGACAAGGAAAGGTTTATTTCTTTATAACATCAAATATTTCAAATCATTTTTGTGATGCCAAAAAGTATCCATTAAGTTTAGAATTACATAATTCATGGAAGATGGCGTTTATCGAAAGTATGTGTCAATAGTATTGTCTGTAAAGTTTCAGTTTTATATGGCAATTATCGTCATTTGTCTATACAGATAAGTATAGGGATGGTACAGAGTTTGTTCATTTTATCTAACACATTTTGTTTAGACTGGAACTAATACTCAAGTCAGTATAGAACCTTTAACTGTGGAATGTAAGTGTTTTAAAACAGTAATTGAATCAAGTCAATTGTTTGATGTCATTGACATATATGAGTCAATTCAGATTTGGGCTAACTCATGCCCACTCGCTCTCCCCAAGTGATGCCTGGGGGTAGTTCACTAAGGGTGGGAATTTCAGGTAATTGTGTACACGGGTACCCACAAAAATTTAGGGCGGGTACCCGCCAACTCCCCCCCCCCCCCCCCCCCCCCCAATAAAAAAATGTTTTTGTTTTGATTAATGTAAATTGTTCGTTTCCTGGATGTACAGCTAAGTGTATGTTATGTACACTTTTTTTCCCTGCATCCCCAATAAGTCCTTTAAATCAAGATGTTGTTACTTTTGCATCTTCACCCGCCCGATGCAAAAAAAATCGTTATTATGAATGGTAACGCATTCATGACAATGTGCATCAATTAAAATAGACCCAAGGAAAAAAAATTTCTCTTTGTTTTTGTTGATTAAAGGTAGATGTTCCGATTTTCAATTTGAAGTTTTCTATTCTACATGAGAGGTCATCCTTAAAAAAGTCGTGTTCCAAAGTTTGAGTTGCATAGCTCTAATGGTTCTTATTTTAGAGCACAAGATGCTGTGAACTGTACCCATTGAGTAGTACACAAACTATATCGGTGGTTACCACCATTCGCAGTAATTCGACGTTATTTCATCGATTTCTCCGTAATTATACCGATTTACGGAATTATCCATTTGTGAACAATTAATAAGTCCGGGCGAGAAACATGTTATTTTTAATACTAAGTCTTGGCCTAGCCCCATTTTGTGTTTATTTTTATTTCAAAATCCTCAAAACACTAAAAAAAATGCCTGTTTTTCTTGACAGAATCGTGTCAAAACTTGAGTTTAAAGAAGTTTTTTTTATAATTAGTCTTTCCTGGTCTTTTACAGGTAGGGCGGCAGGGCCTACATGTATATGAATGATGAACTCGCAGTCGCAGTTTTTACTCACTTTCGGCTGAGACGAATATACCTGAGGTATATTCGTCTCAGCTTTCGGTTTTCAGGTGACCTATTTTTTACAAATTATTTATTAATTTAAGTAAGTTCCCCTGGGTCACAGAACTTCCCAAAAACTCTTTGTCGTGGGACAATTATCATTCACGGTATTGGAATGTTCACCGGAAATCATTCACCCACACGGCCTGTGATACTATGCAGTGTAACAGATACGCTTCGTTTGTTTATTGTTTTCATTGTGTGTAAATGAAACACGTGAGTGTAAATCATGTGATCGGTAGTTCTAGTCTAGACAAATAAAAAGTTTTTTATTCAGAATTTTAAATTTTAAGCTAATATAAACATTTTCTATTGGTTTTAGACTATTGAAATCAAATTGCCGTTGCTTTACAAATAAATTAAACATATTGATTAAAAATGGGAAGATTTTTCCTATATCGATGATAATATCAGGGAAATTAGGAGTTTTTAATCTAGTAACACTTTCAATTAGTCCTTCGCAATTTCTTCATTTTTCAATCAATCGAAGACTCCGACGTATCGCAACGCAATCATGGGGATCACAAAGTTAACAAGTGTTTGAGTTTGGTAGTATTTATTGGTTTAATAGATGCTATTTCTGCCAAGAGTAAGTTCTTGTGGATTTATTTGTTGAAAAATCATACTGTTACGTCTTGCCGTGTGCTTCAAATTTGACCGGAAAAGGTCTTGGAGTGAGACGAGACGAGGAAGGACGAAACGAGGAAGGACTCACTGAAATAAATAAGCTTACTTTTTACTTGCTTTTAATTTCATGATTTTGTACTTCAGTTCAGTTTGATTTGTTCGCCTGTACATTTTATTGAAGTAATCAATGTTATGTAGTACTGTATTATTACTTATAGTACTAGTAGCATTCATTTCATGAGGATTATCATGATGTAAACAAATTTCAAGTTGGCTACGAAACTACACAAACATAACAATATTAATAACATCATGTAGTACTAGCAGTAGCAGTAATGTTATGAGTAGAAGTAGTAGTAGGCATAGACAAATTGTGAGATAGGCTTATTCATATAGATGGGGCAGTGGCGTAGCTAGGCTTTTCATATTTGGGTGGGGGGCAAGAAGTGAAAGTGAACCGAAATTATTTTTATAATGTTATAACTAAAAAAATTGCATGTGGCGCGCAGACATTTTCGACTTTACACTCGTTTTTGCTATGCTTATTGATTGAGGTATATTTTGGCTCTACTAAACAAGCCTGTACCAAGAATATTTCATTTTGATTTTGGGGAGATATGCGAGCGAAAAATGTCCATCTGTTTACTTTTGACCATCAAAACTCCATGATTCCTCTTGTTAAATGAACCGACAGTGCCAATCTCAACCGACACAAAGCTATACAGATTCTTTGGACACTAAATAATAATATGATATCTGAAGCAAAAGTTTGACCAATTTTATTGCGATCCGGGTCATTTTTGGTAACGTAATTTACTTCATTTGATCTTTAAATGTTTCCATTTTATTTTTAGTCGGCGGCAATCACACGCGACTTACCAAAAGTTGCACCAGGTCGCAAAACCTTGATCCCTGCAGCTGACTTCAATTCAGCTCGTGCGCAACTAGTCGTTTGATCTTTCGAGTTGCTGTGAGCAATTTTAGTCAGCTCGAGCGATTTTAGTCAGCTCGAGCAACTGCAAAATGCCAAATATCTGCGACTGCGTACTATTATTAAACATTATGCTGATAGCCTTGTAGCTTCTGCTTCTTTCATTTTCCGTCATTGCATGGAATTGTGAAAGTTTAAGAACCCTGAAAGGGTGTACTTTCATCACCAGCAGGGTCCAGGGCAGTGGGGATTGATTCCCGGTCATTGGAATTCATTTTTTTTCTTTTTCAACTTAGATCTTTTGGGACCTTGGAGTTTCATTTGAGGGCTACTTCCCTCATTATGTAATTCCTTGGTTCCAAAGTGAAAACTTTGGAAATTCATAACATTTCACTTTAATTTGTAAACAGAACCCGATAAACTGATGGAGGTCATTAACCTCATTCATAAGCGGAATGCAATGAATCGCAAGGATTTTGTAAAAAAGATTAAGATTGTTTTTTATCACATTTAACACAGCCTTTACATTTGATAATGGTAGCTGCCTTTTGATTATAAGAAACTGTCAGGGTATTTTTAGGGGGTGCAGTTTTCCGGTTCTTTTTTCTTACTAAACGTTTTTTAAATATGCTTAAAGCATACATTTAATCCACTGTCTTTAATATGGTACATGTACATCAGAATCAGTTCGCTTTACTTAGTTAGTCTGCATATCTTACAAATGCTGATAATTGTGCAACTTCATATCATACACTGAGATTGTGAATGGTGATTACAAGTTTAGAAACCTATTGAGGATATCACCAGAGGGCTGAAACTTTGAGAGTCACCTCATTTAACTTTTAGAATTTGGTCTTTCCCTCGGGATGTCTTATATTGAAATGTCCCTTACTTATGTCTTCTACTCGTTGTAATAGACTGAATTGAAGTTTACATGTACACATAATTGCTGGGGAAATTCCGAAGAATTGTGTGGTTTCAAATATTTTGATAAATCTTACTTCCTGGACATGTTTAACAAGTCTGAACTATGAGTAATTCATCATATTATTGTTTCATTGTTTATTTTATACATTTGAAATTCATTTTGTCACTTTCCTTGGACTATACATCACAGCATCGGTGTTTGTGTCTGACGGGAGTTGATGCAATTCTACATAACAAATCTTTGCATATTTTCTAAAGGCTCTTGAATCACCGCTCAATAAAACATGACACAACCTTAACTTGTTGGGGAACAGGACCTGTTATTGATGTTCTGTAAAACATGAATTGTTTGCGGCATTAACAATTTGAAAATCACTGACTTCGGCCTTTTTTTGCAGCATGAACATTCTGCGAATGTGTTCAGTAGTCATTGCAGGACTTTAAAAAGCAAAAACATTTGTGTGCATTAACATTTCGTGAGTCAGCTTCACTCCCAAAATTCGTGAAATGTTGATGCACGCGAACATTTCTTGCTTTACAGTATGTGCAGTATATGATTTTCTCATCCCAAAATTGTCAACAATCCCTGATGTAGCCATTACATCACACAGTACAAATCAATGAAACGTTGAATCATTCTTTCAACAGATGTAGCTGATGTTAAGCCAAAAGTTGTAGGAGATGATGCCGGTCCATATTGTGTCATTTGTGAGTTTGTTATGAAGGAACTGGAAGGAATCATTGGTTCTAATGCAACAGAGGTAAGCCTAGGAAATACAAAATCAACAACAAAAAACAATTGGTCCGTCAGTCTTTTTTTTTTCTTCAAAATGACACACAATACAAAAGTTTAAAAAATACAATTTTTTTAATTTATCATTTTTGGATAAACTTTTAAAATAATTCCGCTAAGTTTCCAAAACATGCGTCGGTATTCATTTGTATGTGAATATTTTTTTCTCAAATTGGATAGTCAGGCCTGTAGAACATGGGTTGTGAGTGGGGTGGGGGGGGGGGGGTCAATTGCCTAAGGGGGCAATGTGGGCAAGTTCAAGCCTGACTCTAGTTTACCCACAAAACAAAGGCAACATTTCCAAGTAGCCCCCTCAATATTTCTTATTTGTTAGAGATAAGTCAAAGGACATACAGAGATACCCTGGGCAAAGTTGTGCCTCCTATAAACTAAGATAGTTTGTCAACCATTTTAAATCAATAGGCAAGAGCTGCCCAAATGAGGGGATGTGTTTTCCTTTGGCCCTGAAGAAGTTAGAGCTAGTCCTGGCAACAAAAATTGGCCTGCTTCAATTTTTTCCTATTCCAAACCCATATATCTCTTTACAGAGACGTGGACTTGACTTAAAAGTCTGTAACAACTCATAATCTTTTTTCACCAACAATCCATTAAACAGGAGGAGATCAAAGCAGGCCTTGACAAAGTGTGTTCCCTGTTACCAACAACCGTCCAAGAAACCTGCAGAGAGTTTGTAGAAGGCTACACTGATGAAATCATAGACCTACTTCTCAAATATGAAAGCCCAAGCCAAGTGTGTGCCCAGCTGAGTTTGTGTACAACATCTAGCATTAAGAAAGCAGATGCGGTTTTCCCCGGACCACAATGTTTTCTGTGTAAGGAAATATTGGAGAAATTAGAGGGTATGCTGCTATCAAATGCCACAGAGGTGAGACATTTTCAAAGTCTAAATTAATTATTTACACATTTCTCTCCCCTGGATTGACCTGGGTACATAATTGTTAAGAAACCCTAAAGAACATGTGCTTCTGACTAAGATAGTGCAATAATACCATGCATTTGCCTAGTGATACAAATCACATACATGAAAAATACAACAACAAAAAGAAATGCCAAGATCAAAAGGAAGGAAAAGTATATGTAATGTTGTAAATTTCCGATTAATGAACTATCCTTTTGAACTATTAAAAAAAGGCGTTTAAACGTTTAAATGTATTTTTTTTCTAAATGAGGTAACACTTTTCTTTATCAATATTTAATGCCGTAAGTCCCTGATAACTTTCTCTCTATTAAATTGATTTCACACACCATGAACATACAACGAACACTTTTTCCTAATCAATATTTAATGTCATAGGTCCCTGATAACTCTCTCTCTATTACATTGATTTCCATTTATCAATAGAAAGAAATACTCAAAGCCCTGGAGGAAGTATGTTCAGTGTTACCATCTGCAGAAAAAGCAACATGTGATACATTTGTGGATGAATACGGTCCAATGATAATCCATCTTTTGTTGAAAGAAGTTGCCCCCGAAGCAGTTTGCGCCTTGATACAGTTGTGTTCAACCAATAAGGTGCACAAGGTAGTCGCAACGCAACCCCCCAAAGCGAATGACCAATACTGCGTGCTGTGCGAGTTTGTCATGAAACAATTGGAGGATACGCTTACAGAAAACTCAACTGAGGTAGGTACCAACACATGCTGCCGGGGTTAGGGTCATGAGAACACTTATGGCCCTGAACGCTAAAAAATACTACTCTACCATGTGCCGTTAGCCTGTTGTTCCCCAGTCTATTTCCGCTGCGCCAAGGCGGGCTATCATATGCGAAGCAAAAAGCAAAATTTGTGCAAGCTTGCCCCCTTAGCTCAGTTGATAGGTGGCTGGCTGCCACCCAGGCGACCCAGGTTTGGGGCGTCTGCGGCAGGGCTCGCGTTCTTGCGCGTCCTCGCGTCCTAGGACCCCTTACTTTCTTGTTGGACGATAATGGACGCGTAAGTTTACATATTGAACTTCACTAACGGGTCCCAATCGAAAATTAAGGGACCCCTTAAATCTGACGATGTATGGACGTGGAAACCTTCGAAAGACATTCTGAAAATTGTCAATCTCCATCCTGTGCCTACATTGTAAATTTATTATTGTCCGTAAAAGATAAATACAAAAGTTGTTAAACACATTAAATCGCTTCCGCAAAAGTTTCAAGCGATTTCCAAAACATTCTATATATAAGTATCTTCTACTGATTAACATGGACACGACATAGGTATATGAGTTACATGATCTTACGCTAGTGTGCGTATCTGTGTTAGCGACTGTTTGTCTCTAAATCTTTTTTTGAACATTTTCATAGCCTCAAACTTTAGGACCCCTTATATTTCTGGGGGACCCCTTAAATTTAGTTTTTGCAGTCCTTAAAGGGTCCTGAAAAATGCAATGGGACTCCTCACATTTTTGAGCCAGTGCTACCCCTGGTCTGCGGTGTCTTTTTTTCCTCAAAATTTAAACACTTTTTCTCCCCTGATAGGGATTAGGGTTATCGATTGCATTTGAGTTATCGATTGTGTTTGATCGATAAGAAGCAAGGCTAGGGACAGGGATTTTTGCGCTTTTAAAAAGCACTAAAAGTGCTGCTTGATTTTGGAAAAAGTGCTTTTTGGAGCAAAAGGTGCTTTTTTAGGTAAAAGGTTTTTTTTTTTAATAAAAGGTGCTTTTATTCACCAAAATTATGCCATATGCGTTAAAAATAAATCCAAAAGCGATTATATTCCATGTTGACGTATTTCTTTTTTCGTTGTCAAAACCATCATTTTTCATTCAAAACTACATTCAAACTAAACTAAGTGGAGAATAAACACTTCCACAGTTATGTAACTTGTTGATTTTTAGGTAGATGGACATTATTTGTTAAATATTTAGACAATTTTGAAGAAAAAAATGCGGTGTGATGCTATTTTGGGCAAAAGGTGCTTTTTTTGGTGCTTTTGCGCTTTTGAGCATTTTCCCTGTCTTTAAGCAAGGCATAGTCGCAGCACATACCCAAAGTTACAAGATAAATATAGCATGCAGTGTGAGTTCATCATGCAGACATTGGTGAGTCTCTTGACAGAAAACTCAACTGCGGTAGGTTCTGATGCATTGCGCCTTCTTAAGGTTATGTGCCAGGTTTACCCCAAATGCCCCTGCCCCTTTTAAAATGACATACATGTGTATATTGACAAAAATAGTGAATTATGGCCCCTTAAGGGTCACTGGCCTGCCTCTCCTAACAAAGACCATATGTTACCGTTTTCATCATAAGGTGCAAACAATAGTGGCAATGCATCCTTCTAAATTTGAGGATGATTTGAATTTTGGCGACAATTTTCAAAATAATTCCATCCTTTTCAACAAAATTAAAACTTAATTTATAAAAATAGTATGGCCTATTTGTTTCCTTGTCCTTATTAATCATTGCCACAGGAACTTAAAACCAAACCTTCCTTTCAATTTAATCACACGGTCACACCATCTCTTCCTGGTACTGCATAATCCATTTGTTTACTTTCATAAGAGATAACTTCATGCTTAGTGAGAGTTTGTTTTAAGCTGTGACGATTTAAAAAAAAAATAATAATAATTTTTCCGGATTTGAAAGCTCACTTCATTATTATTTATAAATAAAAGAAATAACATTGCTGTACTGAAAGAGTACTGGATATCGGTATTGCCGGACAAAATAACGAACAATTTGTATACTCTTAGTAATTCAAACCAATCAGAAAGCAGGAAACTAAAATATGAGTGCAGTGAAAGTATCCAAAGCCAAACAAAATAGTTGACATGCCTTTGCAACCGACCCCGGTTATTTGATTTATTTATTTTGATTTTTTTTCCGTTTCGTTTCAGTTCGTTACTTTTTATTTGACTTTTTTATTTTAAAAAATTTTAAAAAATGAAATAAAATTGATTTTTGATATTCATAAATTTTGATTTATTTTGTGCCTTTTAAAAATCAATGTACTTGGGCAAATATGGTATGCTCACAATAGCACAGCCCTACAGGTCATGCCATTATTCACACATCAACATCAGGATGCGTGCATTGATTTTTCCAATTTATCTCGAAAACAACACATGCATTTATTGACCTGTAGGCCTAATCTAAACATTTGTATAAGAGCTGTGTGAATTTCTACCTTTCAGAGAGACTGGAAAAAAAGTTCATGAGATGTTTTTGATATTGTTTCTCCTACACAGGCTGAAATAGAGAAAGCTCTTGAGACCGTCTGCTCATTACTCCCAAGCACCGTCCGCTCAGAATGCGATGAATTCTTAAAGGATTATCTTCCCACTCTTTTCAATCTTCTCGTCCAAGAGGTCAACCCAGAGGTTATCTGCACCCTACTCAAGTTCTGCCCGGGCCCATCAAGTACCGCCGCGCATCATACAACTCTATTGGCTAAGCTACAACCAGCAAAGATTGTGAAAGAAATTGAGGCTGATGAAACTTGTGTTTTGTGTGAATTCATCATGAAGGAGGTGGATTCCTTTTTGTCTAAGAATGCCACTGAGGTTAGTTATAACATTGTTTGTTAAGGGTAACAGATTGAACAGCAATTTGGTCATTATGCAAGTTCATGTCACAAATTTGGATTAAAAAAGAAAGAAATACCGTTCAAAAAATGTAAGCCCCTCCCTAAGATTAGCTCAAGTTTATTTGCATAACTCTTCACAAAATCGGACGATTTGAAAGATTGAAACACTTATGAAAGCCAAAATCACTTGACTACCCATAGAAAGTTTCCCAATTTCAATATCAGTATTACTTTTCCCAAAATAGTCACATTTCCCAAAAGGGAAAAGTGGCACTTTGTTAACCCTTTAGGCCTATGTGATATGATCAAGCAAAATGGGTTGAAAGTCAAGAATATTGATTTTGTGATATAATCAAACATTGGGTCAGTCAGAGCCTTTCTGAATAGAGCTATGAGATTGTGGATACTCCCCTAAATACACAGTTTTGAGTTTCGAATATGGAACTGAGTTTTTACTAAAATTTATCATCCCCACAATGCACTGCAAAGACAATTTTTCAGTATAATGCTTACAGGTCAAAGGTTAATCAAACGATGGGGCACTAAGGCCAACAAATGGTCAAGTATACCTTGAAAGTTAACAAAGGTCTAGGGCACCACAAAACCTCAAAAGGGCACGGCAATGGTCTTGGTGAAATTTGAGCCCTGGATTTCGGTACAACTTGACTTTTGGGTTGAAATCCAAACACCATGTAATCTATAAGGCAACACACCCCATTCTACAGGCAAACGGACCTCGCCGGTTGAGTCGGCATGCTCCTCCCCCCCCCCCCCCCCCCCCCCAAGTTAAGAAAGGCCATATTTGCTTAATCTGTAAACACTTTGCCAGGTTTTTGACAAGCAAAACAAATGGGTCTGTCTGGCCCATAGAGGGGGGGGGGGGGGGGGCGCGGTCATCGCCTAATAGTAGTTTGCAAACCAAGAAGTGTTATCTTTTGTATGGAAAATTTGCTATATAATCTTGACCTTTTTGTTTTCTTTTAAACAGAAGGAGATTACTGAGCTTGTTGAGAACATCTGCACTGTATTGCCAGGCACCCTGAGAGCCCAGTGCGATTCCTTCTTGGAGACCTATGGGAAGGTGCTTATCACACTCATAGTACAGCAACTTGACCCCAAAACAATCTGCACCAAACTTGCACTCTGCACAAACAGTAAGTTTTCCTACTGTAATTGGATTTAAAGACCATAAAAATGTAATAATAATTCCAAATTTCACATTTATAATAAAAAGAAATCGCTGCCGCCGTAGTGCTTCGCGCTAAATCTCATTTTAAAAGCAAGCAGCGCATTTTCAAGCACAGTCATATTTGTGGTGGATCCACTCGGTGTTCGCTTGATATATAAAATTGCAATAATTCAATTAACCAGGATTATCATAATGTGATGTGATCATGCAAAGTGAGTCGGAACTCCAGCCTAAATATTGATTTATAAAATATAGCCAAACAAACTAGATATCTTTTTGTTTCCTATTGTTTTTGCAAGTCTTCAACTGCTCATATCTTTAGAACCAATTGATCAATTTTAATGGGGTTTTTTTTAAACGAAGCTTTCTAAATTATGTATACAATCAAGTATAAAAATAAAAATTGAATCTTTCCGACTTGATCACACCATGTATGCTTGAAAATTGTTACTTGTATTGTCATTTTGCAACAAATAGATATATATTATTTTAAAGTCAATCTTTTATCACTTCCTTAAGAGCAAGTCCATAATATCAAAGCTGTTACCAATAACACCCTATAAGTTTTGGTAGTCTATCAAGGTAAAGTACTTTGGTTGAAGTAAACCATGCAATCACCACAACAGGACTCAAACTCACAACCTCTGCTGTCTCACACATGCCTCCCTTATCATGTGGATGAAACAACAATAAGAATTGTAATCATTTTTATTGTTTTCTTTGTTGTAGCGCCACCGAAATCTTTCATTCCTTCACTGCAATCACCACAAGGACGTGTAAATGCAAACCCACAAGAGTGTGCATTCTGTGAATTCATCATTGCACAGGCAAAAGATCTACTCAGCAAGAATTCAACTGAGGTAGGTGCAGGTGAATCTAAGGAGAGCCTTGACTCCTGAGGTTTCAAAGTTAGCTCAGTTAGGCTACTTAACCAGAAAATGTACCAATATTTAACCATTTAAAGTTGCCCATTGGGGTATTTAGGGCAAATAAAATTTCACATTGTGAAGAACCATACCAGCTTAATGTTCTTGCTTCACAGAGCCCATCTCATGTTAAAAAAGAAGAAAAAGATAACACATTTAGCATAGCATTTTTTACTTATAAAAAAAAAGCGCGTTCGCATAGCTTTTTTTCCCCAGTTTTCTTCTGAGACAAACTTGGTGGTTTTTTGGCCTTACACTCATTCAAATCAAAAGTAGCCTGGCTACTTAATCCATATGAAATAGCTTAATTGAGTTTCTTAACCATTAGACGAAGCGGTTTATGATTATGTATCAAAAGTAAAGCTTTGAAAAAGACTCTGCTGGGATCGTAAAGCTCAGGCCCCTTACAATTTGATAACAGTAAAGCTACTCATCATACACCCCTTTGAAAACATATGGTGGATAAGTATTCTACAATTACTTCCTACATTTTAATTGGTATGTCTTGTTTCGGGTGCCTTTTGTCACACATTGAAAACCCTGGTATATATAATCTCAGTTAAGCGTAAATGGAACTGCTTTTCAACTGAGTTAACTGGAAACCAGTTGAAAATCCAGTTAAAACAGGTTAAACCAGTTTGTTCGATGGAAAATGTTCAGCTTTTCGACTTGATTTTTGAACTGTTTTTGAAACCCAGTTATCAACAGATAAGATCCACTTCAAAACAGTAAACAGCAATGTAACTCTTCAGTAAATTTCCTGAAATCAGGAAATGGATTGATTTCCAGGGAATCAGTTTTCATTGATTATCATAAGAACAGGAAGGATACCAAACATATCATTTTCATGAAGATTTTGCATTTTCAGGAAATGAATTAGAATGCCATTTAAATCTGAGTAAAAATCAGCTGGTTTAACTTTTCAATCAGGATGTACTGAAAAACCTGAAATGTTTGTGTGCATTTAAATTTCGCTAATTTAGTGAGGAGCACTTACTCACATAAATGTCATGCCTTCATTCCATGAATTAGGCCAGTATTGCTGATTCGGGAAATTATAATCTCATGAACATTTCTGGTTTTACAATATTCAGCAAGAATCCAAGGATTCCCACCATATTAGTTGAATGAAAAATGAAAAGTTTATAAGCAATTTTGTGTCTTGCCAAAACGGTAACATTCTCTAACATAATTTTGCCCCCCCTCCCCCCCCCCCCCCCCCCCCTCTAGGAGGAAATCAAGAAAGCATTGAATGATAAAAATGAAAAGTTGACAAAAAAATTTGTGTCTTGCCAAAATTGTAACCCTCTACCATAATTCTTCTCCCCCTCTAGGAGGAAATCAAGAAAGCTTTGGATGATGTTTGCTCCGTCATCCCAAAATTCAAGCCCGATTGTCTGCTGTTTGTGAACCGCTACGCTGACGCCATCATCCAACTGCTCCTACAAGAAGTTGACCCCACACAGATCTGCACACTGCTTCAGTTCTGCACTGCCACTGCTGAAGGTAAATTTAATCGGATGCAGGGATGTGTGGTAAACTACCTGCTGATTGGTTAGAAAGATGGATACATCATTTGGGGCACCAATCAGAGACATTGTTAGAATCAATGGATCTGTGATTAAGATTGGAGCTAAATATTTTAGAAGCAGTAGTTTAATTGGTTATTGAAATGAGTAATCTTGTAATTACCCAATCATAGCTGAGAAGTGTCTCAGGGGGTTCAAATGAAATAGAGAAACAAGGTCTTGCAACCTTTGTAATAATATATGGCACTTTAAAAAATAGTGCGCTGCAAAAGCCAACATTTTCGCTGTGGTTTTATTTTTGCACTCTAAAAATACACGGCAGAAATTATAGCATGTGAATATATTGCTTTCAACATTGCCCCTGTAGGAGACATTGTGATGTGCAAAAACAACTTTTGAAAATGTCGTTGGATTCAAAATGAGTGAAAATATTTTTATGCAAATATATTTGCTTTTACAGTAAACCTTGCATGCCTCAGTATTCCACAATGTATTTGAATTTTGTTTCCTGTATGTTTCTATTAACCCTAATGCCGAAGTGATGGCTTGAGGAACAAAACTATCAGAGGGAAACAAATAGGCCAAATGAACGGGGGAGAAGGCCGGCAGCTGGAATTAATTAAAGCAAGGTCCTCTTGCAATGGCGTCCAAGCCCTACATTGTCTCGCCACATGGTGATGAGCTCAATAAAACTTAATTTATTTAGTTTTCCATGATGATGCAATGAGAGTTACTGGGGAAACAAAGGGATTAAGAAATTAAGCATGTCAAATGGTATAATCTCCTTGTTTTGTTAATAGTCATCATTTTCCTCCTCATTACATCTTTATTCCACCAGTCTCTGATGATGAATGCGACCTGTGCCAGATCCTTGTCAAGTTTGCCGACGATTTCATCCGAAGCAATAGCACAGAAGAAGAGATCATCAAAGGATTATTGGATGTGTGCAGCATCTTGCCCAGTAACATTAAAGATCAGGTATGGTTATGTTTCTGATACTTTTGTAGACAACAACATTCACTGACCATCCAGGAATTGAACCTGGGACCTCCGGGTTACTAGACCGATGCTCTACCAACTGAGCTAATGAGTCAGATGGGGAAGAACAGTGATATATTTTTTTTAATTAAGACTTATTTTTTTCTCAAGATTTTGTTTACATCAATTAGCTTCAAACAGCTCAGTTTTATCCAAGTTATACAATTGTTATTGCCTGTTCAATATGGAAAGTGTATGGTTGAGTGCCATTGATACACTTGTAGTTGGGCATCATGCAACAAAGAAGCAATGACAATTTTTTTCCGACGACATTCCGCATGATTCTCAACAATAAAAGTATGAACAAACCAATATGAGAGTTTGGGAGTACAAAAATGTGTGAAGTAGGGCAAATGGGGGTTGGTTGGAACAATAGGTTGGTTGGAATATTTCTTTTACGCATATATTTAATTTATGAATGACTACCACCCAAGTCAGTGTGCCTGTTAGCTGATAACGAACAATGGCAGCTGTTTACATGTACACCTAGGTGGTAGTATTTCACAAATCAATTATACACCTGAAAGAAATGAAATCTCAATGTTCCAACTAACCCCCATCACCCCTACAATCTAGTCCATATTTAGAAAACATGTTGGAAAACTGTCTAAATTAATCATAGATTTCAAATTTCCATGCAATTATAACTATCAATGTACATTGGCAGGTAACAGATTTGTGCACAAACTAGAGATGGTCCAAGTGGTTTCATAATATGCAAAATCTGTATTTCTTCAAAATGTTACCTAACATATTGAAGCTCCAAGCACTTGATCTGATATTTTATTAGAAGAAAGAAAAAAAATTGGAAAATCTAGAAACATAAATATGGAAAAAAATATGGGAAAATAGTTTGAACAATTGATGCACCTGTGAAGTAGAAAAGATACAAACAGTTTTAAAGTTTGTCAAACTACTGCCTAAATTGGGTTTAATTTTTGGATGCAGATAACAAATTTGTTGTCTAAAGTTTCAGTGCTGTAAAACATAATTATTTGTACAAATTCAATTTCAATTAAACTGTTGTGTCGGTGTATATTCCAGTGCATAAATATCGTGACCCAATATGGTTCCGCCATTCCTGGATTAATTGCTGAACTACTTAGCCCGCTCAAAGTGTGTGAGGTAAGACTTTTATCCCTTTACAGCAATCACTCATTGTATTTTGTTTCATGTTTGATTTTCTTTTCATATTGATTCATCTGGACATGTAATCATTTATTGATTACCTTATCATCGTATTAATCATCTGCTCATCAAATTGATCGTCTGCTCATCATATTTGTCGTCTGCTCAACATATTGCTCAACATATTGATCATCTGCTCCACCTCATCATCATATCATGGTCTATTAGTGTACGGAGGATGTCAAGGTGCTGGGACCGTACGTAGTGGCTAATATTGGCAATCTGCTTACACCGGATTTGGTTTGTCAAAAGGTATAATCATTGCTTGCTTTATGACAATTTAAAGGTTATATACTGTAAAAGTGGAAGTTTTCGCGCTACATTTATTTAAATTCTAAAATCAGCAAGCTCGAAAATAAAAACACTATGAAGATATTCATTTTGTATGTAGGTCTATGTAAGGAAGCTAAAATTTACGAAAATAAAAACAAGCAAAATTTTTCGAAATGTGCAAAGTGTGAAAAATTTCCACTTTTACAGTACACTTAAAACAGACAAAAATCAACCCCTACATGCCCTACCTGGTACCTTAACACATTCAACGCCCTTTAGAGGTATGACGGACTCCTGCCTGCTTCTTTGTATTTTATAGGTGCTACCAATCTGAAGTATGCCCTCTCCTGTTATACAACAGTTTTACCTCAGTTAAAAACTGCGCCCTCTCCCGTTGTGTCATCTATCTATTTCCCATAGCTATAGAGGACCGTTGGCGCAACACTGTCATGGATTTAAAGTTTTCCGCAGCTGCCTGTCATCAGCTGTTCTGAACAGGTGGTCAAAGTTCATTTCTGTCCATTTTTTAATGTTGTCCGTCATCTTTCAGTCATACTTCAAAAAGACTCATCAAAACTCATCAAAAGACTAAAAAATGGCTAATGCTTGCTTGTGTAGAAAAACGTATAGATATTCATATCAAGAGTCGAACTAATAATTTACCTCTGGTTTCAGGTACTTGGGATATGTCACCAGGGTAAATTAGGATCCACATTGTGCAGCAGGGGACCAGCTACGTGGTGTGCATCCATGGAGAATGCTAAATTATGCAATGTAAGTACACAATGATGAATATGTTATGTATGACCACAGGGCGAACACTAACGGACTTAGACCGTGGTCACTGTGCGATCTAGGGGTATTTGGCATTTTGTGTTCAATTTTGTCGTCAAGGCATGCAGCGTAACTTGCGTCACAGTTTAACATTTCATGCAACGTTTTAACGCACATACAGATGCCCGATGCATCTCTCTTTGATGGCGCACATCTGTCTGCTTTGTATTTTTGGTGAGGCGTGGAATGTTATAATAACATTTTGCAGCGGATATACATACCTCTACGGACACCAGTGCAACTCAGGGGGAAAGTTATTTGCTTGTTCACAACACCCCTTAAATGGGAAAAGTTTAATTAAGTTTCTTTGTTGCTTCCTCTTTTGGGGATGGGATTATTGTGAAATAACTTACTAAAAAAAGCCTTTCTGTAAATGCTAACTCCCAATTTTATTTTACATTTTGGAAAGTGTGATAACCTGCTAACTGAATCATTTTGTCATATAATGAAAGAATTGGTAAGACTGTGGCATAATAAAACTTAAATTACAGATTTTAAATGTTAATTTTTTAAAGCCCCATATTCATTCTAAGTCTTTTGTTTTATTAATTTGTACTTTTATAGGCTGTATCTCATTGCCAGCGTCATGCGTGGAACTAAACATGTGGAACTACACTAGCGACATCTGTACACCATGCTTCCAACAGCCTGTCAAATAGGAGTTGATGAGGGAGGAAATTATCGCTAGACTTTCCAGTATTGAAAATATGTTAACACAATGCATATAAAGTTGTTTAAATTAATCAAATGCTATTTTTTTAACATTCAAAACTTAGGTTACAGAATATGAATTTGATTGAGAATCTATTATCGTGGACATTCCTTGACAAATATTTGAATCAAAATTGATTTTGCTAACAACTGGTAATTAAATTGATTTTCATTGATATATTTTGTCTCAGTCAAATGGATTTCCATACTCATATTTAGGCTGTCTCAATATCTAAGTGAATCATATATTCTGGTAAAATTAATCTTGAGTACTGTAGATCCATACAAATGCGGATCTATATAGCATTATAGAAAATACTGCATAACCACTTCATTTCATGAGGTATTTAATATCGCGAGGACCTTAAATTTGCAAAATTAAATCCCCCCGAAATAAACCATGGTAAAAGTTTGAAATCAGAGTCAAATTTTTGGAATCGCGAAATTAAATCCTCTAGAAAATGGCTTTTGGTAATTTGCGAATTAAAGTACCCAGGAATTTTAAGTGTTTTACAGTTAGCCCATAGGCAAATTGACTCATTAACATGATATATATATTGTATAAGTAAAGCAACGGGGAAAACCCTGTTGTACTGGCAAACGGACCTCTCAGGCTTTTATTTCTTTCCTTATTTTCCCTTTAAAATGACCGTAAAATGTTTTAAAATCTATTCGAAGATTTTGCAGTTTTTCGACACAAAAAAAAGAAATCGAGTCGGTATTCATTTGCATATGAACATTTTTTTCACCAATTTATAAAAAAAATAGGTCGCTTGGGCTGTACCACACAGGGTTTTTCGTTGCCTAATGGATATGTGTCAATTTATTAATACTAGTGATATTGTAAATATGTCAGTGTTGTATAGACACTGGTATAATTGATGTTTTGCCAACCTCACTTGCTCTATTACTGTCTAGTGTGGGGATAAAGGTGTGTAACCCAATTTTGCACACATTTTTCTCAGCATTTCTGGATGCATGTCATTAAATAAACATTCCAACATTTCAGTTATATTGCTCCAATGGCTCTGATGGTGGAAGCATTAAGCATACAGTGTGCCCACTGTGTGGTATACCACATTTGGAATAAGTCACTACTTTTTTCACATGCTCCCACTGAGTTGCTAGCCTCATCCAGTTCTCTTGAGAATTTGACATGGTTACAATTTGTCCATGTTAACTCTGTCCTGTAATAAACAGGTGTATGACCAGTTCATATGTGACGAACTCACCTAGAGCTTTAAGGCAACATCTTTTCGGCCTTTTACAGAGTAAGGAGACTGACAATTTTGATATCAAAATATTATTTTTGACAGGAACAGTGTTCGGGAATTCAGTTACACACCTTTTAAGTCATGCTCGCTGTCAGTCAATTAAAAAACAGTAATGATAAATAAGATGTAATTAATTTATTTCAGATGAAGAGTTGCAATACCCGTTGTATAATGTAATGTTTTATACTATTGAAAGTCTATATTAATATTTGTTTTGTATAATTTGTTTAAATCTGATTATTTCCAAGTACCGTCTGAGTCCATGTTGTATAATTTAGCCAAGAGGATCAAATTTGTCCGATGACTGTTTGATCATGCACAGTCTAGAAATAACAAAAAACAACAGATTTTGTTTGTTCTGTAAAATGAACAACAAAAATATCTTGCTCTACGCATGGGCGGACCTCAACTAGGCAGGGACTTAACCAGAGCGCCCCTCCCCTGCCAGAAGGTGTCCCCCCCCCCCCCCCCCCCCCCATGATGCCCTGCATATGAAATGACGAACTCCATCTCTATGTATATTAACAAAAAGTAGTCTGCTATGCCCTAACCTGAACACAGGCCTGCCCCCCCCCCCCCAACCAACCTGAACACAGGCCTGCCCCCCCCCCCCCCAACCAACCTGAACACAGGCCTGCCCTCCCCCATGCTCCCCTGCCCTCCCCCATGCTCCCCACCACTCTCAAAAATCCTAGTTACGCCACTAACTAAGGGTCGATCATCTGGCTATTTTTTTGAGGGGGAATCATAATTATGGGGCAGTTACCAACTTGTTTTCTTTTCTTTCTTTTTTCGTTGCCTGATGAGTGTGGTCAATGACACTAATATCGGGTGAAGTAGAGAAAAGTAGCTATATTTAATCACCGTTAATCATGGTATATCAAAATAGAGATTTATGTGGAGTAGTTATTGAATACCATACACACCAGTGCTATGCAATCAAAATAAGGATAATATATTGTATGTTTGATTGGGTATATTCTCATATTACGCCAAGATGTCACCATGTTTTCAGTCATAATGTGATTGTAAAACCAAAAGAGATATTACTATTAAAAACCGTACACACCTACTAAGTTACTGCTATAAGATGATGCTAAGATGTCATAAAGAATCCAACCATAACTTGACGATAAACAGCATGACTATAGCGCATTCCTATATAGCCTACATAATAAAGCTGATGTATCGTGGGATATGTATTCTTAAGTTATGCCAAGGTATAGCCATAGTTTCAACCATAATGTGACTATTTTGGAGCCATTTTGAATTACACCCTAATCAGACACAAACATGAATTTTTAAAGATTTTTTTAATTTTTTTTATCATTTGTTCAAATAAATGTCAATGCCAATATTTGGTGATTTCCCATCATCGAAAAGGATATTTTGACAAAGTAAATGTATAACCAAATGTTAATTGATAACAATGTTGTTATTACTATGACCCAAGCTCAAGCTGTAACCAGGAAAGGTGAGAACTTGTAACTGAGATCCTATTCCAAATATGTTGATTTACTACTACTACTACTACTACATCCAATATATTAGTGTTTGGTAGAAACAGTAATAATAGACCTACAAAATGGTTGGGCAATTACGTACCACTTCTCAAATTGCCCTGCCTATCTGAAAGGCCTATATTGCAGTCGTAAATTTTGCTCATAATTTTTGATCCAGGGATTTACTAACTGTCAAGAAAATGGAAGGTTTTGGTTGAAATGTAAGTAATTGGCACCTAATTTGATACCCATTTGATTTTTGACGTTTTTAAAAAGATTATTTCTGATGTTTATTAAGCTGTGTATATCTATAATATTGTGAAACATGTGATATGTTCTGCACAGCAACTGTTATCAAATTAAATGATTAACACATTTTATACAAATTACTGTGGCCTTGTGTAGTGAATTATTGCAAAACGTGTTCTATCCATTTCCCAAGTATGAGATATTTGCCCGTGGGGGGGGGGGGGGGGGGGGGGCAGATAGGTGTAATGTTGTAATCATCTGAGTGAATGAAAACGCAGATTAAGGGGGGGTGTTTTTACCACAACGCGGACCCATGCTAAAGGGTAGTCAAAATCGCCAATTTCTGAAGATAAGGTTGTCTTTTTTTTAACCTGAATCCGCGCCAAGGGTAGCATCACTGGCTTGGACCGATAATCAAAGGTCATCATTATAAAAATAGCCCAACTTGGGTGGTTGATTGACCTTGACCTTTATTTAGATTGGAAGGTCACTTGTGTTTCAAAACGATGTGTGCTCCCCAGATTAGCTCTATAAACGGTCATAATATAAATATATTGGGTATGGTATAAAGGCTGCATTTGTGATTTCGTGAGTGGCAACAGCAAATATGGCCATTAGCCTATGTTCATCTTGAATTCTGAAGGAATTATGTAAAACATCTTCAACACTACTTCGTGTCCCTTTAAGGGTACCTTTTCCTCTTTGTGAATCCGTGTTAAAGGTACTTTTTGAGAGTATTCTTCACGCGGATGATTACAACTTTATGTATGAGTGCCCCACCCCGGGGAATTTTGCTATAGAAATAGAAAGACGTTATTTGCTAGTTTACCAGTTCACTTTTGAAAGTAAGGTATCGTTTGCAAGCTAGCATTTGGGTTAAATGTGTATGGCCAAATCTCAATAAAATGGAAATAGAGTAAGCACGTTCTAATTTCTTGCTCTAAAATGTAATATTTATATTAAAAACCACCAGGAACACCCCCTTGCACTTGCAATAGAATTTGTATAGGCTGTCCGCGATATGAGTGGGTTTGTCCCGTGGCAATTGACAGCATTTTAATATTTTGGTCAAGCAATTGATCCAGTGTCCAATCCACCAACCTCGGGTTAGTTAATCTTGTCACCAAGTTAAAACGGTTTATTTGCGATTTAAAAAAACAGCATGTTTTAAGACCTTTCTGGCTAATTTGTGAAGAGCTTTTACAAAAGAAAACACAATAGGTCACAGGTCACTAATAGGTATATCAAATAAGGTGGAGCCGTTTCAAAAAATCCTTAGAATCGTGATACGTGTCTCTATTTTAAATAGAAGTTGTCAAAAAACATAACATTTTTGGTATCATATTAAAGACAATTTATCCAGCTACCGAATAAAAAAAGGATTAAAGCCACATGTTTAGCAACAGTGAAGTTATCAATCTAAACGTCGAGTGAGTCAAGGGTGGAGCCGGTGGGTGAGGCGCCGGTGGGTGAGGCGCCCATAGGTTTCTACACAAAATAGCGGAAAACTAGAACTTTCATTTTATGCATTATTTCATCATAATTTTAGACACCCTGTACTTTTCCTGTGTACATTTTGGGCAGGTGATTCTTAGCAAATTTGGTAGCACCTTCTGCGGTTGTTCTGATTTTGGTGACTATCTTCAGCTAAACCCTAATTGTACAAACTATCAAAATATTTTGTGAGGAGCAAAAACGATCAACTTTTTTATGTTCCACCCTGTAAAAATGTTACACACCCTGTATAATTTGATTATTTTTTGCAAAAATGAAAAACCTTGAATCATAATCTTTCCAACAACAATATATAGTTTGTGGGTTATTAAGTATGTAAAACTTAAGTTTTGTCCCGTTTAATCAGAATTGGTGCATTTCTCAACATTATTAGAAGTGAAACTTTTTTTGGACCAGTTTGTGACTTCTGACCAATAATCTAACTAGAAAACAATAGCAAAACAAAATAGAAACAAAAACTGATTTATTTTTAAAAGGCTGCAAACCCCAAAGTAATCTAGAAGATAGTCTTTTCCGATGATTTGCTGGAAACACGCACTGATTTACGCATAAACGACTGTGATTTATTTTCAAATCAACCTGATGAGACCAAATCTTAATCAAAACTCCCAGCAGCGTTAAATATTAAGATTAATGACTTGTTAATGAAAGATCCAGTGGGTCGAGCAGTCAAAAGTTCAGGACCAGAGTATTTTTACTGACCAATTGACCAACCGATCCAAACCGTTTGAGATGACCGTCTCCAGTCATAATTACCAAATAATTTGAATCTTCCAAATTGGTATTTTAACGACAATAAAACCTGCAGTAATTAAAACCCCGATGATAGCTGCTGCACTCCTATCAATCCACCTCGTATAACTGCGGATATATAATAGGTGGATATCGTGCACTTGTCAGTAGTTCAGATTACTTGAAGAACAGATTACAAACATCGCTCCATTAGCTCAACAGTATTGACGTAGATTGAAGAAATCCTTTCAACGGTACAGTTCGGAACAGACATGATGACAAACTCAATGAAATGCTTTATCTGGGTGGTGGTATGTTCGACTTTGATCGCTCTGGTCTCTTCTGAAGGTGAGTGTTCATTTTTCTGACTATCTAACTTAACACTTTCCACGCGGTAGGCGTCTGCAGACGACATTTGAAAATTTAACAAAATGTTTCAAAAATGTCAACATTATTGAATTTCATTACCATATTTGGAATCACTATAAGAATGCATTGAAATAAGTACAAACATGCCTAGTATTGGTTCAGTAATCCTAGAAATAGACATTGAAAGTTGGGATAGGTTTCTGAAAAATCTATTTTGTATTGGTAAAACCAATAGCAGCGTGGAAAGTGTTAAAGCGATGACTTTCTTGTCTTTTGCCACCCTATCGCTATGAATGTTAGCCTCATAGCATAGACCTAATCCTATCTACTGAAGATGAAAATGAGTGGATAATAAACCGTCATGATTCATCGTATAATCTTACATTTCGTTTTAGAATGTTAATGAGTAATATTTAAAAGCTGTGCTATCTACCGAAGATAGCAAATGCATAGATATTCAATACCGGCTTAAAGCACCGGTTGAACATCCACTGAAGATAGATAGTAAAGACTTTAATAGTAATGTTAACAGCTATGCTATCTACCGAAGATAAAGATTATTTGCAATATTTTAATAATTGCAAACAATCTCCGTCTTCGGTAGATAAATTAAAATGCTGAGGAAACCAAATACACTGCTGCCTATAGGGCCTACTGAAGATAGCGAATTCATATTAAATACCAACTTGTTAATGGTCAGAAGTCACAAACTGGTCCAAAAAAATGTTTCACTTCTAATAATGTTGAGGAATGCACCAAATCTGATTAAACGGGACAAAACTTAAGTTTTACATACTTATATGACCCACAAACTATATATCGTTGGAAAGCTTATGATTCAAGGTTTTTCATTTTTGCCAAAAAGAATTAAATTATACAGGGTGTGTAAAATTTGTATAGGATGGAACATAAAAAAGTTGATCGTTTTTGCTCCTCACAAAATATTTTGATAGTTTGTACAATTAGGGTTTAGCTGAAGATAGTCACCAAAATCAGAACAACCGCAGAAGGTGCTACCAAATTTGCTAAGAATCACTTGCCCAAAATGTTCACAGGAAAAGTACAGGGTGTCTAAAATTATGATGAAATAATGCATCAAATGAAGGTTTGTATATAATATTTTATGAAATTAAGTTAGCTTGGACTATTCAATTTAAAAGAAAATGGTTATCAAAATGAACTACACGAATATCGTTAAAGTTCCTTTTATTTTAACTACAGGGTGGTCCAAAATAGGTCTAAATAGCAAAATTTTCATAAATCTATGAACAATTCTGTGAAGAAACACTTCTGGCTTTTTTAGTTATATGTTTTACTACCCAGGGTAGAAAAGGACCGAAGAGTCACACAAATGAAATAGAGAGACTGCGATTTGGCCATTGTTTAATCAATAAAATGAATAAAACTGTGTGTTTTTTACATTAAAACACTCCCTGAATTGAACATCATATTCTAGTAGAGAATGTCTAGATACCTATTCAATATTATTATTCATAGTAGCAGGCACATGTTATTAACACATATGAGAAGTTTGAAAACTTTCCTATGTATAATTTTAAAATGGCATCAATTTCAAAAGTTCTAGTTTTCCACTATTTTGTGTAGAAACCTATGGGCGCCTCATCCACCGGCTCCTCATCCACCGGTCCCACTCGACGTTTAGATTGATAACTTCACTGTTCATAAACATGTGGCTTAAATTCTTTTTTTATTCGGTAGCTGGATAAATTGTCTTTAATATGATACCAAAAATGTTTTGTTTTTTTGACAACTTCTATTTACAATAGAGACACGTATCACGATTTTAAGGGGTTTTTTGAAACGATCCCACCTTATTTGATATACCTATTAGTGACCTGTGACCTAATGTAAGATGGGTAAGGTAGAGAATAATATTTGTCACACATGCAACGTAATTGACTATATCGACCATTTCTTTTTCAAATGAAATCTAGTTAAACAGCTTTGGTCTTACGCTAGTCATCTCGAGTTATCTCGCATAAATTATCTACATGTTTTGTATTAACCACTGAAATTATTATATTACACTATCACAATAATACTTATGACCATCACGATTTAAAATTTATTAACCTCATCATCGCCGTTGGGAAACTGTGCACAAGCAAGTTTAGATATGGCAACCACCCACATTTGTTATTCCTATTCGAAAAAGAACTGTCTTCGTAGACTGATTTCACTGTAATTACTATGTCATGTACAGGGTGTCTTAAAAAATTACACACCATTAGGCGATCATAACTTCCTAATTAAGTATCTGAATTTTACAATTCAAACGGTAAAATGAGGCCAAATTAGTTTTCTACAATTGGAAGAAAACAGCGTTTAATTTTGTTAAGTAATATCCAAGTTTGCAAATGTTGACAAATTTTCACTTGCGCGGCTGGTTACTTACTCATTAATGTTCAATTAGCCAGCACTGTATAATACTATGATAAAAAGTTCAAGTTGTGATCTAAGAATACTGAATAATCGATCATAACACTCATAACACCCAGGAAACCAAAAACAATACAACTCATTGTAAGGAGAGAGATATGACCCTCTTTTAATGTAAACAAAACATTTATTTTGTTTTCAATTGTGATACTAATAATTTGATCATCATGGGCAAAATTGGGATAATTTTATAATATACATGATTTCAGCCTTGTGAAGACTAAGCTTGATAAGTTGTATGCGCGATGTTATTAGTTCTTGAACTTGGTTTAATAACGACAATGTTCATATTTACTAAAATTACTATAATTTTGTTTCCAATTGTTATAAAAAAAATTGAACTTATCGTACACATTTTAATTTTTTACTGTTCTTAAGTATAACATGTGATCTAGACAACTTTTATTTTATATATTGTGTTAAATTTTGGTCTCATCTGGCATATCATTTGGTGTAAAATAAAATATAGAGCCATAAAAACACGTTAATCCATGTCATTTCATAGAGAAGTATTGATTTCATGGATGTGCTGTCTGAATCACTCTCAATATGAGCAAACTTGAATGGAAGTGTTCCCAGACTAATGTTACGTAATTGTTCATTTCTCTGGAATTACTGAACCGAATCACATCCGATTTTCTTTAAAGTATAGCAAACTATTTTGCCTTTATTTTGTCGTTTGAGTTGTTCTATTCTGACACTTATTCAGAAAGTTACAATCCTCTATAAAGGTGCGTTGTAATTTTTTTGAGACATCCTGTATATCAATTATGTCGTGATGTTTAATATAGGTTATGTCTTACATATTATAACTCAATGTTTTTAAATCGATTGCCACATTGTACATACTTGCTATTATTATATTATATTATTTTGTAAATATTGATGTTATTGTATAAATATATTGTGTATCATAGAATAAAGAATTAATTTAAAAAAATTAAGACACTTAAAAACAACTTGTTGTCTCGGTTGTACTGACATAGTTATCAACAATTATGCTATCTACTGAAGATACCACGCACTCGCTATCTACTGACAATTATGATGACTGTAATAGTAAGATTTTTTTAAAAATCAGGTGTTTAAATTTATAGTTTCCCATTTTACGCGGGGACAACCAGCCTGCATTTAATATTTAGTTTATATATGATGTCAAATTGGTCAAATGTGGTAGAAAAACTAAAACCAATCTCATATATAGATGAAATCAGTCTTATCAATATTAAATTTACGGTAGCATTAAAAGCAAATCCTCTCGAATCTTGGAATAATTAGAATTATTCCAAGCTCGAATGAACTACATGTATATGCAACAACTAGCCAAAGGTTTACACGATGCAGTGGCGTAGGGTCTTCAATTACGAAGGGGGACCTGATCCGGGGGAGGTGGCAGGCCTGTGATAGTGGGGGCATAACCGCCTAGTTTTTTATTTTGTTTTGGGGCATCAGGGGGCGAGCCTTCTGGCAGGGGGATTGCACCCCCTCCCTCCGTCCTAGTTACGCCCTTGACACGATACTTGGTTACATAAACGGTCAACTTGGTACAGGCAAGGTTTGTGTTGAGTGACTGTTGATTAAAAAATAACACTTGTGCGAAATCTTTTAGCTTTGCCCTTAAAATGTTTTGAACGTAATTTGAAAAATACATTACGATCAGTAATTACCATTGATATTAATTCCCGTGCACTACCCTAAAATTAAGACAAACGGAACAAAACGAGATAACTAGTAGGCCAATACATTGTGTTAAACATGCGGCAACTGTGATTTTTTTCCCGTCTTTCTAATAAAACCTTTTAGCTCTACCAATATCATTTTAAATTATTCCTTTTTTGGTAACGTCACAATAACAACAAACAGATATGTCTCAAAATCACTTCTCTCATGCGCGTCATTTTAATTTTTTTTTAATGATAAACCACATATAGGCCTAGGGCTAAATCAAAAGGACTTACTTCGTATGCATTTTCAATGTTCACGCGTATTTTGTATGCATTTTCAATATCATTCATTGAGTGTGCATCGGTTCCAACACCAAAGATCGAGTAACGTGACTGAACAGCCTATTGAGAGCGCATGCGTTCTGTGTCACTCACGCCCGTCAATCAATTCAATCTGAAAAGGGCGCGCTTGTTGATTGCAATTTCTGGCACGCTAGTTATTGTTTACAAACAGGTGTCTCTTATGGCATGTCAATCAACGCATATTGTTGTGTCGTCTGCCACGCGACCAGATGAGCATGACAGTGTATTAGTTACATTTTAATCACAAAGGGATGTTGATACACCTGCTCGGTAATCATGTGTATTGTACAGGTGATCCTTTGTTTTGAATTGATGACTTGTCAATCACCACGCATGTAGCAAGTGCTCCATCACAAAGGAATGTTGATACACCCGCGGCAGCTACCTGCTCTGTAATGTATTGTACAGGTGATCCTTTGTTATTGAATTAATGACTTGTCAATCACCACGCATGTAGTAAGTGCTCCATCACAAAGGAATGTTGATCCCGCAGCTAACTGCTTTATAATCATGTATTGTACAGGTGATCCTTTGTTGTTGAATTGATGACTTGTCAATCATCACGCATAAACAAGTTTTCACGCAACCGATTAATCTCAGGCGGCAATATGTTGATAAACATGAATGTTAATACAGGTGATATTTTAGAAAACAGGTCCCTTTGCATAAATGATCATGCAACAGCTGCACCACTTTATGATGATCACCGAAATGAAAGGAATTTATAGACTTGCATCAAGTCCGTCAGACACAAACAACGACGGTACGCGGTATGGTGTAAAGTGAGTAAAAGAATTCAAATACATAAAATAAACAATGAAACGTAAAGTATCAATGATTTCCTATACCTAGTGCAACTTTGCTGTTGCATGCGCTGTCATTGAAATCGCCATAACTTATAAAGTATCCATTCGATTTTGTTGAATGAGGTATCAAACTGCGGAGAAGAAATTCGCTCATTTAATGTTTATCTCAGATTTTTGGTTCCGATTATCTATTTTGAATTAGCACCCTCTATTCATGATTTTTTTAGAAAGTAGATTTTCTTGCAGATTTACATTTCTGATCATAAATCATGAATATATTCTGAGTTACAGAGCGATACGATTCCTTATTACTTCAAAATCATGGTTTTAGAGTCAATTTAGAGTGAAAAATAAACTGTCCTGCTAGCAGAACAGTTTATTTTCACTCTTAAACCACGTTTGTTTGTTTGTTTGTTTGTTTAAACGGTCGGTCCTTGCGGACACACGCTTGGGTCCTGAAGGGACCAGGCTCAAGCAAAATGCTTGGGCCAGGCTTAAAAAGACGTTATGCTCCTTACCCTTCCTCCTCCTTCTCCTTAATTTTCTTATCTTCCTTTTTAGTTTTTACTCTTTTGTCAAGGGTGGGGGGGGGGGGGGGGGGGGACATCGCCTGCTGGATACGCCACTGGTGATGGGGGAATGCCGTTGGCGGGGCCGGGGGCGAAGCTGTAGGCCTACGGGTAGCTTGTCTGAATGACCGCCTTATAAATATTTACATTTGTTATAAAACACTGACACGGTTCGATTCAGAGACGGAAAGAGTGTGAGATACTAATAAAAGCTCCCTCCCTCCCTCTCTTCACCCCTCTCCCTCTCACGATCCCCTCATTTTCTTCTTAAGTTGGGAGCCCCCAAAGCCCCGCACCCTGGACACGAGTCTGAACTTGTATGGGCCGTTCACTTATAAATTACTAGTGACGAACCATTAAATGGAAGACAGTTTCACCTATTGCAATTTTTGCACATTTTACACAATTTGTACGACTTGGTAAACGATTATGAAACGCTATACTGTATTCGTAATAAAATAGCGCAGTGTGAATGTCATTTCCACCCTCTGAACGGCACTGTGTTTTACTATTCATAACCGTTGTGTCAATGATCGTCCACCCCGGGTTGACAGTCATGTGGGTATTTCCATTACTGCAAAGGGTTTAAAGGTTCTTTGATTTTAAAGGACCAAAAAAGGTTCTGTTCTGTAGAGAACCTTTAGAGGTTCTAAAGACCCATTTTTTGCCAATTTTTGCCCATGTTCTTTTTTGAACCTTTTAAGGTGCTATAAAGGGTTCCATACGGGACAGCCAAGAACCACTGAAGCACCCATTTTTCTAAGAGTGTATAGATACAAGCATGGTATTGTGTAGATCTTTTTCGCTCTGAAATATAGATATTTTGTTTCCTAAATTTGCTTTTATGTAGCCAAATTTAGCACACAATAGTCTGCTGTTTATTATAATATTTCATAACATTTGAGATTTGTTCACCTGATATGAACATGCCTGATACAACGAACCTCTACAAAAAAAATATAGGTCCTCCAAAGATTTGGTGAATCGAAAGTGGTTCTTTACCAAAACCACTGGCACTAAGTAATGTTTGATATCACGTTTATAATGTATTATATAAAACATGTCGATAACGATGTGATGCTAAAAATATAGAATAGGCAAATCAACTATATATATATAAAAAGACCACCACTGCCTAGCAAACTACATTTTGACACCCAACGTGCGAAAGTTGCAGTATGACAGATAAGTTTCGTGTGTTCTTGATAATACTTTAGGATTCAACAACTTTTGTGCGATTCGGATGCATTTTGACCGTTAATTGTAATTTCTCTGTAGTACCCCTTCCATGCATTCCCAAATCCTGGTTATGCCACGTACATTTGATTGCGTCGGTGTTGTTCTGTTATTAATGGTTATGCCATCACGTACATTTGATTGCGCCGGTGTTGTTCTTTAATCATGTTAATGGTTGATCTGCTTTTCATTGATATCAGATACTTGAAATGTAAAACGATCATTGGCCGATATACTATTTCCATTTATAAGTGATGTAACAGGACTGTACGGGGATATCAAGATGTTAACATACCGTATTACATGATAACCTGATTACATACTAACTACGGTATACTCTCTTATTAATGTTAGAGAGTGAAAATCCTCTCTTTGAGATTGAATATCCAAAAGTGAATGACAATTTTCAACCCACTCTTAAAGAGTGGATTTTGAATTTCAAAGTATATATATCCGGTTTCCATTCTCAGCTATCTTCTGTAGATAGTACCCAATCTCTATATCTACCATATTCAAAAGACAGCATAAAGTTACATTTTTCAGGATCTTCAGTATAGTATACATTTTCCTGAATCCTCTTGATAATTTTTTTAAATTTTTTATCACCAATTTCACCATTGCTTCAAATAGCTGTTTTAAATGACCCCATGGTCTTGAGAATATTTGTTCACTGATTGTCATTTATGATGTGTGGTTGAATTGACAGGATTTAAAAAAAATCATGTCGATTGGGCCTAACCCACATGATACTTGTATGCGCCTTAATACTTCCATGTGGCTATTGGATTTACCAAATACAAAAACAGATTTTTCAGAAACCTTTCCCAACTTTCAAGGTCTATCTCCCAAGATCATGGAACCAATACTAGGAGAATTTTTGTACTTATTTTAATGCATTTCTCATTGTGATTCCAAATATGGTAATTAAATTTAAAAAAATAATTTAAAGTGTTAATTACGTTTATTATTTATTAATTTATTAACCCTTTCGTTGTCTATAGTAAGTACCACTAAATGACAAGTTACTGTCTTGAATTGCTGGCACAAAATTCCAAGATAAAACAGTTCAACGATCCTGTATAGCTTTCACTGCTATCTTCAGTAGATAGCAACAATGGTCCGTTTTGACTATAATTATTATACAGCATGCAGCAGATAGCACAACATGTGATCATTCTGTAACAAACCTAAAATATATTGAGTTTTGAGTATTTTTACTGTACTAACTTTCATTTGTTTTATTACTTTCTTTATCCAGTGGTTTTCCGGAAACGTGGCGCAGCAGATTGCGGTGTCTGTAGATCCGTGGTAACAGAACTCAAAAGGGCGAACATAGACTTCTCAACAACTGAGGTATCGCTTTATGCATGAACACAAACTAACATTCTAAGCACATGTCAATAATTAAACATTTGTAGCCTTTTGCTCCTTTATGATTGATTACTGACATCTGCTTAGTGTTGTCTTAATTTTAGTTTTTTATCTAAATTGTTATTTTATTGATTTTATCTTTGTGCGGCGCATTGAGTTTCCTTGCGGTTTGAAATGCGTCTTTTAAATGCCTGTTTATTATTATTATTATTATATTATTTGTAGGACTCGGACTCGGGTCCTGTTTTCGAGGACTCGGACACCAAGGACTTGCACTCCGATGAGGATTCGATTACAACACTGTGCTTAGCATAATGATATCGAATTATACCTTTGTACAAAATATTGTTCATTTTTATGCAGTGAATTTAACTTTACGTCCATGCCAAGAACTTTCTTTTGTACCTCAGTTTACTATAAAAATTGCAAAATAGCTTCATATCATTTTTTTAACCATTTTTGAAAATTGTATCCGATTCTGATTTTGATTGAGAAACACCAATAGAGGTTATCCATGTATAGCCATGCGCAACAGACCACAAAGGGGAATCGCACCCGGCCTATTCTACATTCAATCAATTGAATCGGTGTATGAGGTCCAATTCATTGCATGAACGCATTACCAAATTGACCTACATATCATATAACAGGTGTCTTCTTTCGGAAAATCTTACACACAGTTATTTTCCCCAACAAGATGGCAGCTAATTCAAACTACAGATAACCTTGTTACACAATTTCTTGATAAATTTACTAGTATTATTATTATTCCTTTGTTACCCTTTACAGGATATCCAGTCTGCTGTTAACAAAGTCTGCGCACTATTCCCTCCATCTAAAGAGGGCGCCTGTGACACCTATGTGCAGCAATACAGCTCCGGCATTGTAGACCTAGCATATGATATGTACGGCATACCAAGCCCAAGAATGTGTAGGGCTGTATTCAGACTGTGCTGAAGATTTTACAATTGATTAATCTTGATTGATGGACATAACAAAATTTCCGCTGTCCTTCACAAGTGCTTGAAGTGCACAAACATTCCAAGTTCATGTTGTTTGTCCATTTGTCCAGTTTTAGTAAAACAGATTTCTACTTTAGGCCCAGGTGGCTTGTTTAACCCATATTTGAGAATTTTCCAAAACAAATTTTGTGAAATATTTTTAATTTTTTGACAATTTACAAACATTTTGACAAATATTTTATAACCCTTCCCCCCCCCCCCAAAAAAAAGCCCACCCAATCCTACCACAGATATCAAAATATCTGTATAACATGATAGTTTTTCTTCGCCTAATAGACCATGTTTAAGGCAATTAAAACTTTCATGTTATTGAACAATGTTCACCATTAAAACATGCATGGAAAATTACCCATTCTATGTTGTAGGGAAAAAAAGTCAAAGTGATTTCATACACAGCTAAATGCTCAAAATTCATCAAAATGTCACTAAATGTTTTTATGCGCCAAGCATTAGTAATCATACTAAGTAAAAAACACTAGTAGGTCAATTTCATTTTGTTGTCCTGGTTTGAAAGTCCTCTAAGTTACAAACACTTCCTCATAAACATCTGTTTAAAATGATAATCGCTATCAACAGTACAAGTCTTTGTTAATGATTTATTATAATTATAAGAATAAACAATGCGATATAAACATGATCGATGTACAGGTTCAATCATTACTGTGTACATTTCTAAAATACAATATTAAACTTAATTACACATGATCAAAAAGACAATTGTAAGGCACATTCGTAACATATTTTGCGTCCGTAGAACTTTGAATGTTTTGGCTGACGTAACACGACTGACTCTAAAATTCAGACCGATTCTACACATTTTTACTTAACTATCATTATCCATTATGAAACTATGAAAAATCCCAAGTACCGTATTACTTCCGGGGGTTCAAGGCTTTGCCAGGATTTGCTGCGTACCCTAAAAAATTCTCATCTAGGTCAGAAATCCTACATCTTAATTTAGTTAGGTTAGTTACTGGATTCTATTTCTGTGGTTTAAGCTGATAATTGGATGTAATGGACCTACGGCACATACTCTCCTGGCCACAGTTCAACATACATGGGCGCACTTCGATCAGGCTGCGCACGCATGCTTGAACTCACAAAATACTGCCAACCAACAACACCAAAGCACCTGATTGGTCAAATTTAAACTGAAGCATTTTAAACGATCGTCACGCCGCGCCGTATCCACCAACGCAGTGGAAAAGCTCATGGTTTTTTTCAGTTCTCACGTTTGAGCACCAACCAATCAGAGCCTTGAGGTCGAGATGACGTAGTGCGCACAACGGATAACCATTGCACCGTTTTGGGGTGAGGTTGAGCAGGCGTACTTTACGCGAGCTCAACCTCATGTGACGTGGGCCCATTGTAGAATTTCTCCTCCATCCCATTCACTGTGTACAACGTGCAGGTCTATACAATGAATGTTTGATATGCCGTGGTTTGATTTTGATCCCGTGTATTCAGACGCTTCACCCTGAACACAGTAAAATTTGCTTAAGAGTAGGGGATCATCCTGGGTCTGTTTCATGTAAAAAATCCTGCATCCTCTAGGTTTCCATGGGCTTCCAGTATAGCTCAAATGAGAGCTGCAATAGGAAGTTAACAAGCACCAACCACTAAACCCTATGATACCATTCATTTTAGCTTTAGGATGGGCAAAACCTTTGCTGGAATCATGATATACTGTAATATTATTTTTGTTGGCATATCATTAACAAACCGTATTCACCAGAACTATCTTTTTTGTTATAAACATAAACATTTAACTCAATGTAAGAAAACAACAGAAAACCTTGTAACAAAGCAAATTTTACGATTAATTTGAAACTACTTGGTTGATCAAAATGATTAGAATTTGGTCTTTCCTCAGAGAGGTACATATCGGAGCCACAGGGGGGGGTGGGGGCACTAAGTAGATATGAGGTCACGGGGATATGCTGCCAAATAGGAGCCTGTTTTTCACCCGTTTGGGAAATGAATGACCCCTTTTCAAAGCCATCTAAAATCCTTAAATTTGCTGTTTTTTACGGACATTTTAGGAGCACTTCGCTTTCAGAACTCCAGCGAGTGTCATCATTAAATTCTAATCATAATGATTGTAACTTGATAATAGGCAAGAATCCTCATTTACTCCCGTTCCTTCATTTTAGATTTCAAACAACATCATTATAAAAATATATCACTCACATTCTGATACAGAGACATAAGCTATATTAAAAAAATCTTTTGTCTCAAAGCTCTCCAGTTTTTCAAAACCTAATGCGGAATGCGATTTTTTTTAAAGGTTTATTATTTATTTTTATAAATATAAAATATTGAAATCCTTGAAAAAGTGAACTTTTGTATTTAAAATAAAGTGATCAATGAATATCTGAAAAGCGGTGAAATTTGGGGATTATCAACAACAACAAAAAATATATATATGTATATATTATTTTTCATAATTTTGTTTCTTCTAACGCGCATCAATTAACTAACGCGCGCGGGAGCTTTGAGACAAATGATTTTTTTAATATAGCCTATTGTATATACAACACTGTACAGATCATTTGCATAGCATTCTCCATCTCACCCATTTCCAACAGTTATTAAACAATAAATATATTAAAAATATTCTTACACATCTCAAATTGAAAAAGAGAAATTAATCCATATTTTGTAGTTAAATATTTTTACGTTGGGGTTACGAGCGTATTTACAAGGCGTGTCAAAAAAAGTGTCCCATGAATCTCAAAGGTAGTTTTTTTAGTTGAAAATCCAATTCCTGTCCACAAGTGGCCAAAGTGGGATTCACGCTCTTGTTACTGAATTGATCATATCTCGGGATTTATGGCGTGAAATCGAATGGAATAAAGAGTATTTGATAGAGGACTAATAGGGCTTACCAACAGACTTTTTTTCTTCAACAAAAAACATGGGATAATTATTTTTCTCCCTTGTGGGACACTTTTTTTGACACACCCTGTATTAATCTGGTATTAGTTACTTTTTTTAGGACTGTACAAATAAAAAAAAGCTGCATTGATTAGGAATGTAAATCATTTTTTAACACTTTCCATGTGGAAGGCGTCTGCAGACGACATTCCAACATTTCAAAAAATGTTTCAAAAATGTCACAATTATTGAATTTCATTACCATATTTGGAATCACCGTGTGAAATACATTGAAATAAGTACAAACATGACTAGTATTGGTTCAGTAATCCTTGAGATAGACCTTGAAAGTTGGGAAAAGTTTCTGAAAAATCAAGTGAACTTTACAACTATAACTTGTTTTTGAAAATTGATGAGAAATCAAGGGTAAAAATAAGCAGGGACCAGGGGGCTGTTTGGCTCCCATAGATTGTGAAATGGCCCCTGCAAAATACAATGACTGAGAGCCACCATTTAAATATTTCATGAAATTGACCGCCTAGTTCCTAATTTCTTATGTGGAGAGGAAAGTAGGTATTTCTTTGCATTTTCTTATAGTTCAGATCATATTTTGCTCTATATCTTAAAATAGCCTGGCCAACAAGTAAAAAGTACTTTAACACTTTCCACATGGCGATTGGTTGAATACCATATGCAAAATAGTTCTTTCCCAACTTTCAAAGCCTCTCTCTATAATCACTGAGACAACACTAGGCATGTTTGTAAAAAATGTTAATGTATTTCTTGTGGCGATTCCAAATATTGCAATGAAATTTAATTATTTTGATATTTTTGAAACATGTTGTGAACTTTTACAACTGTCGTCTGTCACGCAAGACATGTCTGTCATACATTTGTTTTATTTTTAAGTTAGAAGATTAATTTAGTGACAGTCCAGCTAACACACTTATAGGTGGAGGGAATTTTGTTACACACTTAAATAATGGCAAATATTTTGGTTTTTCTCCTTAATTTCTTCATATATCTAACACATACACCTACTGATCATTGGACCCTATAACTACCATATATACTTACCGTACTGACGCGTGTATAGTCCCACCCCTTTTTTACCCCAAAATATACGTGAATTAGGGGGTGGGACTTAAATCGGGTGCCCATGTGTGCATGAAAATTAAAATCTAGATTTTACAATTTGAAAAAATGCCTACTTTTAATCAAGGTCAACGATGTTTGTGTCCGGCTGAGTTACTGAAAGTTATTTTTTTAAGGCCTGTACACTACTTTTTACCCCTGGGACTTAAGACAGGTGCCCATCGTAGTCTGAGATATAAGCTTAATTAGGGGTGGGACTTAAATCGAGTATGGGACTATACACGCGTCGGTACGGTATTTGATAAACAAAATTATACTTAAATCACACACTTGTTAACGATTCTTCAAAATCGGTTAGTTTGACAAAATAATTATTGGTTAATCAAAGATGATAATTATTGGCAGAGTGCACTACAGTAAATAGGTTGTCCCCTACCCTTAGTGTTGCTAATTGGCAAAGTATGCATGACAAATCCTAAATTTAAAACACTTGAAAGTAAGAACAACTGTGTAAATGCCTAGGATTTGTTATTAATTACGATTGATGGGACATCAACTCCATGCACACTGACTATAAAATATGCATATCATCTAGGTTAAGGTCACGAATTTTCTGCTTTGTAACTGTCGAAATTCCGCGTTTTTCCGCTTTGTAAATTTTGCATTTTTCTGTGATACAATTTCCCTCAAGAAAGCTTGAAATTTACGATCTATAAAACCAAAATAAACACATTTTACAGAAAAACACATCATTTTAGATTTTTAGGCTTACCTTATAACTGTTTGTTTTGTTTTATTACATATCGTTTTTTAATATTTATATTGTTTTATTCAAGACTATTTATGAATTTTGTGTTTTGGACGTTTTTTGTGCATTTTCTTTTCTTCTTTTCATCAAAATGTCGTTTTCCGCGATTAACCTCAATTCCGCGATTTTTAAATTTTGTGACCTTAATCTAGGTAAATTTTGAGAGATATTTCAAATTTGTGTTTTTTTACAGGAAACAAGGGCGATTACGGCAGGGCTCAAAATATACGGGGCGAAGGGCGATAAGCCCCCAGTTTTCACAAAATAACCCCCTGACAAAATTTGGGTCTATGGTAAAATGTACTAAAGGGGCTTTTTTATGATTTTGGGCAGAATTTGCTCAAAATAGACCTCATAGCCCAAAACATATGTTAACCCCTAGCTCGTCAGACATGTAGTCTCTTAAGGGTGGTCCTTTAGAAAATCAAGCAGGCTACCCGACCTATTGTTTTCTCCTTTTTGGTGAGAACAAATCATCTTCAAGCAAAATTCACTCTAAAAGGTCCCATTACAGCAACAATTTAGTGATCTAAAATAGGGTTTTTTATATCACTAATATAATACATATCCCTATGGACCTCTATTTAGTAGTGTGCACCCAGCAATCATTTCTATCATCTTTTTTGTCCTAAAATCGTGATGCATCATGTCAAGGAGACATCTTGTCTAGTTTTAAAAACATGAAATTTCAACAATACCTGAGATAATTTTTCAATGAACAAGCTTTACAATTAATAGGCTTTTCAATCAATAAGCTGTTCAATGATAATAAAAATAAATGGATAAAGCGACGAAAAAACCCCATCCTGTTATACGGGCGGATGGACCTGTCAAGTAGGTTTTGGTATTTTTAAACCTAAAATGTCACCAAAATCTGCAAAAATCTGGAATTTTGCTTAAAATGTGCTAACAAAATGTGTCAGCAGATTTTGGGGTAAATTTCTTTTTTATATTTACGAAGAAAAAAAATTCCACAGATTTTCGGCCAAATATTTGTTACAAATTGGCGAAGAAAAAAATTTCAACCAGATTTTCGGCCAAAAAACGGCTGATTTTACATGATTTGAGAAAATAAATTCTCTAAAAAAACCACCAAAATGCAAAAGTGGGGTCGGTCGGGACCGTAAAACAGGGTGTGTTTTTTCGTCGCCTAATTGGGTGGTTTTTTAAAACTTTCTTTAAGCTATTTTGCTCTACATTTTGAAAAAAACCTGGCAAACATGATGCATCCTAATTAATTTCCATACTTAATTGTTATAATTTTAATACTGATTGGTAAAGATAGAATATACATACAATATAAACATGTAAAAGTGTTACACATCCTAAAATACAAACATGTTACCTCTCTATAGAATGAATACACCAAATGTGAACTATTTCACAACAAAACCTGATGCATATTGCTTTTGGTGGTTAAGAGATATGACAGATTAAGGTTAACACTGACTTACCATTGAAACATTACATGGATTTCACATGGGTGTCACATTGGTGTCACATTGTTAAGGCCCGTTAGGTTTTTTTAACAACAAAAACTGGCCAAAACATGATAAATAGCTATTTACTTTCCTCAAAATGTATCAAGGATGCATATCCTCCCTTCTTTGGTATAGATTAGACTAAAATACTATTATATTATTTTTACATGGTCTTTAAAAAAAATCTTATACATTTTAATAATTATTCTATGCTCATACCTACAGAGTTCCAGAAAAAAACTATTATCTCTTGTTTGGACTAATTTGGCATTTTATGATTGCAAATAAAAAGTTATTAAGTTATTACCACGCTAGCACTCGGGAATCATTTGGCATCTACGTGCATATAAATGGGTTAATCTGTGGTTCTATCAAGTACATTGTATAAGTGAACAGTTTAATAAGGAAAACATGGAATCAGGAAATAGCATTTGATTCTGTGGCATAGCTAGGTTTTTCATAGGGGGGGGGCAAACAATAAGGACGGACTTGAGAATTGTTGAGATTAGTTGCCGAGTGAGAAACTAGAGATTAGGTGGGAGGGGGGTTGTGACGTGGCGTCCCCGAAACCAGCTCGACAATAAAAATCAATGTCAATAACCGACAATGCCAATCTCAACCGACACGGTATAAATATGGGTGGGGGGGGGGGAATCCCCCATTTGGCTATGCCACTGGTCTGATGAACAATGAGCTCAGTTTATACCATCAAAATAATCTCATGTCATCAGAAATACAACACTTTCTGTTCATAGATCAGCGATCATATACCACTGAGGGACAAAACAAAAACTGTCTGGAGCAGTATAAAGGTATCACATGGGTTCCACGTAAGTTTCACATGGGCAATCTACTTGAGTTTTGGCATTCGTCTGAGCTGCACATATGTAAGGAACATTAACACTACAGTTATAATGCCCAGGGCCATCTGGTTCTGCCATAATCCCCATGTGGAATAGTCGATGCCTTGGCTTTCCAGATAATCATCACCATCGATACTGTAAGGAAGCAATGGAAACAAAAAATACAAGAATGTCAGAATGACAATAATTCTTCTAAATGTAATGTTACAACAGGGTGCAGTGCGGTGCAGTACACCCATTTTTCCTTTAAGAAGGACTTTCTGAGAGAGTCAGGCACTATGGGAAAATCTGTGCAGATGGGGGTCAGCCAATTTTAATCATATTTTGGTGATTTAATATGTTTGGTCAAATATTCACAAAAATCAGTATTAAAAATTCTGGCATAGACCCTCCCAGAAAATAGGAACCCCCCTGGAATGGTCCCCTTGAACAGTCTTCTCAGACCTGAAAAATACAGTTTTGTGTCAAATTTAGACTAGGGTTTCATACCTAAGATGAGGATCTACGAACTTCATCTTTTCTGCATAGGATGTTTTATCCTTTGTCTTTATCATACATGCAGGAAAAAAAATGTTATCATTTGGAATATTCCATTTCTGAACAGGGGGTGAGCCTATTTTTGATAATTTTCAAAAATTCAAAAAAATGAAATTTAAGTCTATTTTACTCTGTACCATTGTACCAATCCCAGCAAAGTTAGAATATTGATCTTTGGTAGGAACAATGCCTCATCCAAGGTGATTGATAAAATGCATTCAAAACGACGGAGACTTTTACACTCTTAATAACTCCCAACCATTTATTACCCTAACTTTCAACATTAGTCAAATTCACCTGTGTCAAACCTGTGGTAAAATCGTTGTATTTTCTCTCTATTACTCACTATTTCTTCAGTGAATTATCATGATATGCATGATATTGATTGCAAAATGTATGCAATACATTATAAAAGTATAATGATGTTGGATTGTTCCACTTTTGCCACAGGGGTACCATTAAAATATTCAAAAATCAGATGAAAATTCATGTTTTTGTAGGCATGTCAATCATTTTCAATGTGAAGGCAACACAGAGTATAGGAAGTAAAGATCCTGTTATTGCCTGTTATTTATTGTTTCTTTTAAAATGTAAACGTTGTTGAGTGCCCTTGATTTGCTCCATTATATTCCGTAGGGGTGTGTTTTTGAATAGCAAATTGTGTTTTGCGACACTTTTAAGCAGATATCTGAGAAAGTCAAGCACTATGGGAAAATGTGTACAGATGGGGGTCAGCAGTGGGGTCAGCCAGTTTCAAACATATTTTGGTGATTTAACATGTTTGGTCCAATATTCACAAAAAATTAACTATTACAAAATCTGACATAGCCCCTCCCAGAAAACTCGACCCCCTCCCCTTAAATGGTCCCCAGGAACCTACTTTTCAGACCTGAAAAATACTGTTTCATACCAAATCTAGACTAGGGTTTGATTTGATACCCAAGATGAAGGATCTATGAACACTATCTTTTGTACATTATGATGTTTCATCCCTTGTCTTTATCATGCACACAGAAAAAGTTGTTATCATTGGAATATTCCATTATCATACAGGGGGGGGGTGAGCTTATTTTCGAAAGTTTTTAAAATTTCGAAAACTCTAAAATGTAGGTATATTTTACAATGCCACTGTACCTTTCCCAGTGTAGTTAAAGATTGATCTTTACTGGAAGCAACCTCTCATCTAAGGTGGTTAATAAAATGCATTCAAAACGAAGGAGACTCAACTTTTTATTACTCACAACCACCTTTTATATAACATTGGTCCAATTTCACCCGTATCATACAGGAAGTACAATCGTTGTATTTTTTTCAGTATAACTCACTATTTCTTCAGTGAAATATCATGATATTGATTGCAAAAGACTACAAAATATATAAAATACATTTTAAAAGTATAATGATGTTGGATTGTTCCATTCTTTCACAGGGGTACTATTCAAATGTTCAAAATCTTTTGTAGGTGTGGCAATTCATTCAATGAGAAGGCAACACACTGTATGTATGTGGAAGTCTTGGTATTACTTGTTCTTTATTGTTTGTTTTAAACTGTGAACGTCCTGTAGTTTTGACTATCAAATGGTGTTTTGCGACACTTACAGGTAGGCGGCCTTGGTAGGCCTTCTTTAGATGATCGATATTGGCTAACATTTAGCCTAAATTGAATCTCACTGAAATTGAAGTGTGAATGTCATTAAGTACTCTTGGATTATTCCATTAGGCCTATATTAAATAGGGGTGTAGGTTTGACTAGCAAATGGTGTTTTTCAACACTTACAGATACTTTAGATGATCGATATATTGGCTAATATTTAGCCTAAAGTGAATCTCTAACTGAAAGTTAGATCAGAAGTTCCTTTCTCTTATAAAAAACGAGAAATAACATATTGTGAAATAAGTTACTCAACCGGGTGTCAAAATTGTCAAAATTGTCAAACTCTAACCATAAAGTGACTTATGAAATAGTAACAACTTTTTTTAAAGAAGTCTTTGAAAAGGGTATCATCCCGGGTATCATATTTGAGCAAACGTTTCGTTCCGGCATTAATTCATGTTGGGTAGTAAAACAGACTCGTTGTGCGGGAGGAGTGGCGACCCCCACAGCCATATACGGTATTACATGGGGAGTCTGGCCCAAATGCTAATGAAAGAGAGATGCTCGGCGCGAGTCTTTACTTTTACTTTTTTTTAATGGAAATACTTCATGACTGTCAACCCGGAGTTGACGCTCATGTGTGTCGCAGCTCTGATTAACAATATTATGTGCAGTGATCATAACAGTAGTCTAAATATAGACAAAGTACTTTTGAATAGGCGTTTTATGTCTTTGTAAATGAAAAACAAACAAACAAACACCCCAACAAATTTATTTATAACAAAAACACAGCTATCAAACCAGCCAGCCTTCGAAAGTTGGGAAAAGGTTTCTGTAATATCTGTTTTGTATGGTAAAACTAATAGCCGCGTGGTAAGGGTTAAACATTATGATATCAGGAGATATCACATATTTTTTGCACTAACCTGCAAAACGTTACCATACAATTGGAGGACATACATTTTATGCATGCATGGAACATTCCATTATTGACAGGGGATGACAGTAGGTTCTAGTAAATGTTTATAGGAAATACAAATTATTATACTTACCAGTATTGGAATGTTCCATTGTTGATGGGGGGATCACAGAATGTTCTACCTGATAACTCATTGATGTACAACGTCTGCATGTAGAGAGAAAATATGTTGGATAGGAGAATTTAATTTTGACATTATCAGACCTGTAACAAAGGGGACGATTATAGGTCAATACATGAGCATGTTTTGTTTCGAGAGAAATAAGACAAATCAATGCACGCACGCCGATGTAATATGTGTGAATAAAGGAACAACCCCACAGGGAGAGTGCTATTGTGAGCATGGCAACATTTGTGCAGGTGCATTGATTTGTCTAATTTTTTGAGAAACAAAACCTATGCATGTATTGACCTAATTCATACATGATACTTTATACAAATCAAAATTCACAATTCTGTGCATACTTTTAATCTCTTTAACATGTTTAATAACAAATTAAAACATGTTAACAAGTTTGCTAATACCCGCAGTAAAATCGGCGAACCCAGGCTGCCTGCTGAACAACGAATCAAAACAACATGTGTGGTGCACAAACCATTAGACACTTTCAATGCACTCCGCATATTCTAGTTTCCTGCTTTCTGATTGGTTCGATACTACTAAAAGTGTAGGAATATAGCCCCGCCTAATCCTCCCCAAAAGTTCTACAATTAGATCAGAAACTGAAGATGGTGAGATGAATACAAAGAAGAAAAAAAGAGATCAATGTTGATTTATCTTATTTTGTTCAAAAAGTTCAAGATGTAGCAACTACCTCGGTTTAATTACACAATGAAAAGGACATTCAATCGTTTTGTCAAAATGTTAGTCGCTAATAGCAACTACCTCGGTTTAATAACACAATGAAAAGGACATTCAATCGTTTTGTCAAAATGTTAGTCGCTAATAGCAACTACCTCGGTTTAATTACACAATGAAAAGGACATTCAATCGTTTTGTCAAAATGTTAGTCGCTAATAGCAACTACCCTCGGTTTAATTACACAATGAAAAGGACATTCAATCGTTTTGTCAAAATGCTGGTCGCTTAATAGCAACTATCTCGGTTTAATTACACAATGAAAAGAACATGCAATCGTTTTGTCAAAATGTTGGTCGCTAATAGCAACTACCTCGGTTTAATTACACAATGAAAAGAACATGCAATCGTTTTGTCAAAATAATAGTCGCTTAATAGCGACTACCTCGGTTTAATTACACAATGAAAAGAACATGCAATCGTTTTGTCAAAATGTTAGTGATTTAGGAAACCCAACTTTACGATAACTTACATTCATACTATATCGGACTACGCTTATGTACTGTAAATATTGCAACCAAACTGGCAAAGATGATATGTTAACTAACAGGCCACCAAATATCTGAAACAAAAACACAACAAAATGAACAGATTATGGTAAATATTTTGTTGCTGTATCCAACAGCTACTGTGGTGTCAAATTTAAAACCGACTTGTTACTTTGTGTAATATGGTGTTTAAATACTATCATTTGGATAAACTGGAAAATTCCAATGGAAGAAAAAAACTGAATTTTAAAACGGGTTCAAAAACCAACAACACAAGATTAAATCAAAATGAGGTAGGTGAGGAAAGCTTTTAACATCATAGGATTATAATTTTACACAATTTCGAAATTGTACCTCTTTCGATATCTTTTATTTGGAAAATACAGTATTTCAACATTTTCTCTGGAATTGGGAGAAAGTCATCTATCACCATGTACACAGACAGTGACAGAAAATCAACTGATAAAATGTGATCAACTGAAAATAATTGCTAAAGATCACAGTCAAAATACCAGATGGATACAGGGGTATCTGCAGAAGTCGAGTCACATACCATCAAAGATATCTCAATTGGTAATGAGGGGGCTTATCAACTTAGTTGCTTTTATGACTCGGTGGATTGTTTATAGGTCAATAAATGCGTATGTGTTGTTAAGAGAGAAATTAGACAAATTGATGCTGGCGCTGATGTTGATGTGTTGATGTTGGCGCGCTGATGTTGATGTATAAACGACAATACAAATAAAAATTAACAATTTTGTGCATACTTTTAATCTCTTTAATAACAAATACAAGGCGGTTCTCGAACGGCGCGTCTCGCCTGTTCATCAAAAGTGACTTGAAAGAAATGATGATGAAACATGTGATACAATGTAGCACTGTCACAGAGGTATGCATTGTAGTTAATGCAAGGGATGTAATGCCTTGAAAAATTTAATCAACAAAAAGAACACACCAACCCCCTTCCCTACACCAAATCACATCAAGATAGGCCTTACAGATCTTATTTGACCCCAGATGACCTCTGATGACCTTGAAAATTTAATCAGCAAAAAGAACACACCAACCCCCTTCCCTCCACCAAATCACATCAAGATAGGCCTTACGGATCTTATTTGACCCCAGATGACCTCTGATGACCTCGACAAATTAATCCACAAAAAGAACACACCATCCCTCTTCCGTCCACCAAATCCCATCAAGATAGGCCTTACGGATCTTATTTGACCCCAGATGACCTTGAATGACCTCCGATGACCTTGAAAATTTAATCAGCAAAAAGAATACACCACCCCCCTTCCCTCCACCAAATCCAATCAAGATAGGCCTTACTGATCTATTTGACCCCATATTTGACCCCCGATGACCCCGAAAAATTAATCAACAAAAAGAACACACCATCCCTCTTCCGTCCGCCAAATCCCATCAAGATAGGCCTTACTGATCTATTTGACCCCATATTTGACCCCCGATGACCCCGAAAAATTAATAAACAAAAAGAACACACCACCCCCCTTCCCTCCACCAAATCCCATCAAGATAGGCCTTACTGATCTATTTGACCCCATATTTGACCCCCGATGACCCCGAAAAATTAATCAACAAAAAGAACACACCATCCCTCTTCCGTCCACCAAATCCCATCAAGATAGGCCTTACTTATCTATTTGACCCCATATTTGACCCCCGATGACCCCGAAAAATTAATCAACAAAAAGAACACACCATCCCTCTTCCGTCCACCAAATCCCATCAAGATAGGCCTTACTGATCTATTTGACCCCATATTTGACCCCAATGACCCCGAAAAATTAATCAACAAAAAGAACACACCATCCCTCTTCCGTCCACCAAATCCCATCAAGATAGGCCTTACTGATTTATTTGACCCCATATTTGACCCCCGATGACCCCGAAAAATTAATCAACAAAAAGAACACACCACCCCCTTCCCTCCACCAAATCCCATCAAGATAGGCCTTACTGATCTATTTCACCCCATATTTGACCCACGATGACCCCGAAAAATTAATCAACAAAAAGAACACACCACCCCTCTTCCGTCCACCAAATCCCATCAAGATAGGCCTTACTGATCTATTTGACCCCATATTTGACCCCCGATGACCCCGAAAAAATAATCAACAAAAAGAACACCACATCCCTCTTCCGTCCACCAAATCCCATCAAGATAGGCCTTACTGATCTATTTGACCCCATATTTGACCCCGATGACCCCGAAAAATTAATCAACAAAAAGAACACACCATCCCTCTTCCGTCCACCAATTCCCATCAAGATAGGCCTTACTCATCTATTTGACCCCATATTTGACCCCCGATGACCCCGAAAAATTAATCAACAAAAAGAACACACCATCCCTCTTCCCTCCACCAAATCCCATCAAGATAGGCCTTACTGATCTATTTGACCCCATATTTGACCCCCGATGACCCCGAAAAAATAATCAACAAAAAGAACACCCCATCCCTCTTCCGTCCACCAAATCCCATCAAGATAGGCCTTACTGATCTATTTGACCCCATATTTGACCCCGATGACCCCGAAAAATTAATCAACAAAAAGAACACACCATCCCTCTTCCGTCCACCAAATCCCATCAAGATAGGCCTTACTGATCTATTTGACCCCATATTTGACCCCCGATGACCCCGAAAAATTAATCAACAAAAAGAACACACCACCCCCCTTCCCTCCACCAAATCCCATCAAGATAGGCCTTACTGATCTATTTGACCCCATATTTGACCCCCAATGACCCCGAAAAATTAATCAACAAAAAGAACACACCACCCCCCTTTCCTCCACTAAATCCCATCAAGATAGGCCTTACTGATCTATTTGACCCCATATTTGACCCCCAATGACCCCGAAAAATTAATCAACAAAAAGAACACACCATCCCTCTTCCGTCCACCAAATCCCATCAAGATAGGCCTTACTGATCTATTTGACCCCATATTTGACCCCCGATGACCCCGAAAAATTAAGAACAAAAAGAACACACCATCCCCCTTCCCTCCACCAAATCCAATCAAGATAGGCCTTATGGATCTTATTTGACCCCCGATGACCTTGAATGACCTCTGATGACCTTGAAAATTTATTCAGCAAAAAGAACACACCACTCCCCTTCCCTCCACCAAATCTCATCAATATAGGCCTTACTGATCTATTTGACCCCATATTTGACCCCGATGACCTCTGGTGACCTTGAAAATTTAATCAACAAAAAGAACACACCATCCCTCTTCCCTCCACCAAATCCCATCAAGATAGGCCTTACTGATCTATTTGACCCCATATTTGACCCCCGATGACCTTGAATGACCTCCGATGACCTTGAAAATTTAATCAGCAAAAAGAACACACCACCCCCTTCTCTCCACCAAATCCCATCAAGATCGGCCTTACGGATCTTATTTGACCGCATATTTGACCCCGATGACCTCCAATGACCTTGAAAATTTAATCAGCAAAAAGAACACACCACCCCCTTCTCTCCACCAAATCCCATCAAGATCGGCCTTACGGATCTTATTTGACCGCATATTTGACCCCGATGACCTCCAATGACCTCCAATGACCTTGAAAATCTAATCAGCAAAAGAACACCCCACCCCCTTCCCTGACATCAAGTCCCATCAAGATAGGCCTTACGGATCTCTAGATATCGCGTCACAACGCGTCTCAAAAGTTTTAAGCATATTTGACCCCGATGACCTTGTATGACCCCCGATGACCTTGAAAAATCAATCAGCAACAGAACGCACCACCCCCCTTCCCTCCACCAAGTCCCATCACGATAGGCCTTACGGATCTCCAGATATCGCGTCACAAAGGTATTTCTTAGCACACGGCGGACGGCATACGGCATACGGCATACGCCAGACGCCGGACAGAAATAGTGATAACATAGTCTCTTTCTGATTACATCAGGGCGAGACAAAAAGCATGTTAACAAGCGAATGAATTATAGTTTCCTGCTTAATTATTGGTTCGTATCAACTAAGAGTGTATAAATGACCCACGTACCATCATGAAGACGTAAGCCATTGCTATGAAGAGATTGGCTAATCCAACACTGCTCACGCTAGCTCCAATAACAAATGCTATACCGCAAGCAGAGAATGTTGTAGTGAGAAGGTTGAGCAGAAAGATGAAAAATGCTACAGCCTCCGGTCGAAATCCTGCGAGGCAAAACAAAAACATAACATCTGATTTCTCTCCAAGGATATACTTCAATAGAAATGTACATAATATCAAGAAGAACTAAATATTGTTGATTAAATTCAAAATACATCATACATATCATTACTGTTCTGTCAAAACCATGTCCGGTTTGCTGGCCCTTCAGCATGTATACAGTAAAACCCAGTAAAACTGCCCAATGGTTATCCATATGAAGTGTTGATTTAGACATATTCAAGGGCAAGAGCACTTACCAGCCCTTACAAGTTATTGACAGATGTATGTTGGCCCTTGAACATGTTTAAAGCAGACTGACCAATGGTTATAGAAAGGTAAAGGTAAAAGCGGTCGATCCTGTAATACCAGGAGTGGAGTGCCCAAAATCTCCCTTTCAAAGCGATAGGGCCAGACTCACTCCTTTTTATAATGTTGCTGTGTGGGGCTCGCTACACCTCCTCCACAGCGAGTCTGTTACATTCCCAGCACTGACGAATGCCGGTACCCATTTAAATACACCTGGGTAGAGAGGAGTAATTGCGGTAAAGTGCCTTACTCAAGAGCACAACATGTTGACCACAGCGGGACTCGAACCCACAACCTTTAGATCATGAGTGCAGTGCTCTACCCACTGTGCCACACATGCCCACCAATGGTTATACACTGGAAGTATTACTGTATACATGCTGGTGGGCCATGCTGAGAAATGAGGTTTTGACAGAACAGAGATGATATATCATGTAATAAGGCAGATTTAGTTCGAATTAGAAGTTAAGGTAGTTAACTCAGATATTTCACCCTATCAATCTGAACAATATGTACACATTACTCGTGGGTTCGAGTTGAATTCTATAAAAACACTGGGTAGAGAAGTTGTGTACAATTATCACACATATAGTAAAATCAATCGGACACGGTGAATGTATGTGTTAATTTAATATGTTGAAATCGTTAGAAGTATTTACACTTTCGCCGTACCATCTCGTTTCTATCGTTAAGTTTGTGTCACAACAGCCACTACAAGGGCTACGCTGTTGTCGCATGAGACTACCAATGCCCATACTGATCACCGCTCTATTCAAACATTCAAAGGCATACAGGTGCTCTGAAACACACATAGTATCAGTTCTTATTTGACATTTCAATAGAGAATAATAATCCCTGTACTAGAAAATCTTTGGGTTGACCTACCTATCATCCAGTATGAGATAAGTCCAAAAATTGTGGTTGGAATAAATCTAACTGGAACCAAATCAGCAGTGACCTTGGCAAAGAAGTAGGAAGACACACGGTAAAAACCACTTGCTGATTCATGCCTGAAATGTACAAACAATCATGTTATAAGGCTATATTAAAAAATCTTTTGTCTCAAAGTTCTTCAGTTTTTCAAAACCTAATGCGGAATGCGTTGGGGTTTTTTTAAGGTTTTTTTATGAATATCAAATATTGAAATCCTTGTAAAAGTGACTTTTTGTATTAAAAATAATGTGATCAATGATCAATGAAAATCTGAAAAATCCGTGAAACTTTTTTCTGTTTTTTTTGAAGAAAAAAAGAAAGATTTTTTCTTCTTCTTTTTCTAACGCACATCAATTAACTAACTAACGCACGGGGGAGCTTTGAAACAAAAGATTTTTTTGAAGATAGCCTAATGTGTGGACAAATATTGATTTGATAAAAAAGGCATGGTACAGCAGTTATGTCAGAGGCTACACAGTGGCATGTCAAGGCTTTCTCTGGTGGGGGCCAGGACCTCCACTCCAAGCCAAATTACTTCACACAATTTTGGCAGATAAGCCTCATCTGTTAAAATGAAATTCCTGGACATTATACTTATTTGGTTTCGATTCCACCGAATGACAACTTTAAGTAGGATAGAAATGGAGTAAAACCACTTAAATTACCTCCAATTTAACCAAATAGGTGCAATTTAACCAAATGATATAGTCAGAGGCAGTCTCGCCACTGAGGCTACAGGAATCAAGTTAGCAGCTCTCTTGTCAAAAAAGGATAGGAAAACACATGGTTGACTGTCTCATGTGTGAACATACATATACATACATACATACAATCATATTATGAACAATTTAATCAGGAATTTGCCAGGCATAGTAATATTATTTTTTCTTGATTCCCCGAATGACAACTTGAAGTTTGATAGAAATGGAGTAAAACTACTTAAGGGGGATGTATGTGCACCTTCGGTATAGCCTCCGTAAAACTGCCGTAACTTCTTCATTATTCATTTAATCTAGATAAAAGTATGCATTTTTTTGCAGGAAAGGGTTCAATGAATCCAACCATGATCATGAAATTGACCATTTTGGAGAAAATTATAAAAAACATGTTTTTTGACTCATTTTAGGTTCTGCAAAGATAACTCAAAATATAATTTGTCAAATTTTGTCATACTAGTTTTATTAGATTTCTCATACAAATCATCCAAAATCACCATTTTTGGTAAAAAATCACATTTTTTTGGCACCTTTTGGTCGATAATTCAAAAAATAATAAAGATTTTCAAAAACAAAAAAATGATTCCTACGGAATTGTATGAGGAATATAATAAAACTAGTATGACAAAATTTGACAAAATATATTTTGAGTTATCTTTACAGAACCTAAAATGGGTCAAAAAACGTGTTTTTTATACTTTTTTTCCAAAATGGTCAATTTCGTTATCATGGTTGGATTCATTGAACCCTTTTCTGCAGATTAAATGAATATTGAAGAAGTTACGGCAGTTTTAAGGAGGCTGTACCTGAGAGAACACACCCCCTTAAATCACCTCCAATTTAACCACACAGGTGCAATTTAACCAAATGATATAGTCAGAGGCAGTCACACCACTGAGGCTACAGGAATCAAGTTAGCAGCTCTCTTGTCAAAAAAGGGTAGGAAAACACATGGTTGACCGACTCATGTGTGAACATATATACAATCATATTATGGACAAATAAATCAGGAATTTGCCAGGAATAGTGATATTAATTTTTTAAACTTACTAAATATTAGATAAAGGAAGAACAATAGACCGTCCTCAATTATAATGTGACCCGCTCGCCTCTTGTGCGGGTCCTATTGCATAAGACTAAGATTTATCTAAAGAAGAGTTATTCTTTTTTTAAGTATTCAACACTTCTTGAGGAAGATTGTTTAAGAATTTGTGAGTTGATCTTCATAATATAGACCCTAGGTCAAACTTATTATTTAGTCCTTCTTCATGAAGCTTAAACTCAGGAAGAATTCTTAAATATTCTTCGTAACCAGGATTAGAAGACTAAAGGTTTGTTCACATTAGGCAATATTTGCCGTGCAATGCAGTGCGGCAGCCTTACTTAGCCGCAGTATACAACAATTCATCGCATGTCATGCTGGGTCAACGCAGGTTACCTCAAGCCAGCGCTGAGTGGGAAAAGGAGAACTGCAGCGTTGTAGAGCAGGGGCTACCAAGGTACAGAGGGTCACAGTTCGGACTCGGAAGAAGCACATGTTTAGTGCTACTTTTAACCTATATCAAGGATTTAGTGCAACAAAGGGCTATCTGCATTTCGGTCATTTTGCGAAAAAGTGAATTAAAGATTTGTACCCATCATAGTCACCTACGGTATTGGTTTTGACCAGTTAAAAGAAATGCTATTCAAACCTTTTTGATTAGGTGAATTTACTATTTTCTCATAATTAGGTTCCTGATCTTGTGCGGATCATTTTGATACCAGAATATCTTATTTTGGCCGAAAATGCAGATAGCCCTTTGTTGCACTAAGCCCTCGCTATGTGATGATGTGAGAAATTACAGCCTTTTGGCACTCAAACCTAAAATAATTACTTACAGAAATATAACCCTTTCCTCAATGAAGGGTTCCACAGCACTGGTGTTACCAAATATCATGTTCATAGCGATGAAGAAGAAAGCACCAACCCTGCAACAAGAACCATATTCATATTATAAAACATTTTTGCTGACAGAATGGTTATATGGCAGGAGTCGGACTGGGTATATTTTCAAAACAGATCTGCTCATAATATTGAATCTTTTTAAACTACACACATTCACATTAATATGTGGTGTGTTGTGATAAAGCACCCCTCCCCCCCCCCCCCCCCCCACTAAAATTAGATTACTTTTGTTTACATAACTTCACACACAATTAAACGCTTCCAAAAGTTGAAACGATTATGAAAAGAGAAAAGGCTTGGCTACCAATAGACAGTTTTACATTTTCAATATCATGTTTACTTTTCTCAAAACAGTCCTATTTCTCTAAAATGATGTTTTCAGAAAAAGTGGCACTTGGTCCATACCAGTAAATTTAAAAACTCTATCTCGTGATCTTTTTGTACGAAAATTAGACCAAGTTTGTTTGCATAACTCCGCACAGGATTAATCGTTTTGAGAAATTTAAAAACTTGTGAAGAGGGAAAGTGCTTAGAAAACAAAGATACTCATCAAAATATTACAGATTTTGTTCCCCGTTTTGGTTACCACAACAAGTGCATCTTATTTTACTTTTGGTACCGGAATAAAAGGGCAAGGGAGAAGAAAAAAAAACTTTTCCCGACCGAACTTCCCGACTTTTAAAAGTGATCTATAGACAATCATACATTTTTTTGCCTAATAAAGAGCTATTAAACCTCAAACTACCTTACTTTGCTGTCCTACTTCAGTACTACCAATATTCCACACCTACCTGTTTTGAACACCAGCTGTAGCAGAGTCATCAAGGTCAAAGTAAATACCGCCCACGATAAGAGCAAAGAACGTTGTGACAAGTACCTGGTGTAGAGACATAACATATACAACATTGTGGTGTTAGTTCATGAAGATAGTTCTAGAAAAGCGCGTTCCCACTGTAGCTGTTTGATACCAGGACGTGGACTCGATGCTACATCGAGTCTACTTCCAAGCCTAGTGGGAACACGCAATAAGGGGGGTTCGACCCTACATCCACGATGTAGGGTCGAATCCTACTCAAAGAGGTAGTCTCGCACCTAGGAAGTGGTATTAAAATCGCTAGTGAGAACGCGTTTACATTATCGTATGTGGACTCGTACCACTTGTTCCACAATAACAAGCCATTGCGCTGCGTCACACTGCGCCGCCGTCAGTCGCGCGCTTTAAAATGCAATTTCATGCGGCCAAATGTTATGCACGCGTGGTAAATTACGCAGTAAGTACGCACGGCGCACTCGCTTAAACTTGTAAACAAGTAACATCCGGGTAAGTGGACTCGATACCACATCGGTATTTTGATGTATTTTATCGCACAATGAGAACGCAACATCAATGTTTTGCATGTAGACTCGCACCAAGGTATGAGTCCACATTCGCACAGTGAGAACACGCCCCAAGTCAACGTCTCTTACTCACATGGTGTTGAAACGGTGTTGCACAAATTTTATTTACCAGGCAATTAAATGCATTGTTGTCATACTGTATTTTCATGCTACGTTTATTTTTGCGCTTTTTCGCGCTTGACACAGCTATCGCTAAAATAATAACAGATTTAAAAACATGCAAAACAGTTTAAAATTGTCAAAGCGCGAAAAATTATTCGCGCAAATTTACCACTTTTACAGTAGATTATTTTCAGCAACGTTGGTGTCAAACCAATCTCAGAAATGTATCTCTATAAATCAGATAGAGCCATAACAAAAAGGATAGACAAATGAATACCATACCTGTCCCGTTGAAACTCTTGGGTTTCTCCAGATGTTCCTTGAATTTCTCCCACAAATATACAGAAACTGAAAATCAGGGGAAAAAACTTCAACTATAAATGCGATTACCATAACAATGTATGAAGATTCCAAAGCACTATAAAATTGTTAAATATAAAATGGATCAAGGCTAGCAACAAATGCGCTTTAAGGACAAGCTATGAATGTAAATACAGTTAAAACTACAATCCCTGTCATAATTAGTTCGAACATCCTGGTAATAATTACCCTTTCATGCATTCCTGTTTCGCAAAATTTACACTACTGGAGCATTGCTGCCTTTGACGGAGAGCTTGAAGCCTTTCCTCAACATGAATAACTCCCCCACCCCACTGGGCAATGTTGACCCCTTCCAGTATTTCGTAACTCAAAATTCACGTTTCAACATTAATCACAGAATTATAAAGGAGAAACCAGACAATTTTTTTTGCCCTATCTCTTTACGTGTAACGGTCGCCATTTTGGATTCCCACCATGGGGGGAAAATTGGAGGTATGTCGGTATTTTTCGGAACTGCACGGAAAAGAACGAATGCAGCATCGTGCGTGTACATGAGCCGTGACTTTCTCCGCGTAAAACGCAATCGTCGCGTGTGTTTTCGCGCCAGGCTACTTCGCGCGTACCACTGCGTACTTTTCGTGAACGTCACACCGAAAACGCCATATTTGAACCAGGGTAAATACCGCGCTACACGGGCGGTGAGCAGTGGTCCGATGCTGTTTTATTCAAAAGGTAACTTGCTTGAAATAATTGGTTCCGTATTTTGTTGAATCTTCACATAGACAACAGACAATGATCATTTTGAAAGTTTATTTTCAAATACCGCAGCAGTATAAAATTAAAATGTTGACGGTCCAAAGCCGCCAGAGAAACCGTCACTCAGGCTCATCGATTTACGCTTCGTAGTTCAAATCACTCTCCTCATAGTTGCGCTTTGATTATTTAAATATTGATGCTTTAGCATATTTTTCATATGTTTTAAACAAAATACATTTTGCTTAATCATACCGTTCAAATAGGTTTCATGACTTAAAAGTGCCGCACTCCCTTGAAGTCCATTTTTGTCAAAACATTGGGTACTATTATGTTGAATTTTATTTAATGACGATAACTGTCTTTGGCTTAATCATGTTAAATTGTTAATATACATGCATAATAATAATCTTCAGTAAGGTAGCTATCATCGCTAGCTAAGGTTATTTTAAAGATATATTATATATCGCATATAACTAGCAAGCGCTGATCCAGGATTATATTTTGAGGGGGGGGGGGGGGGGTCCACAATAATATTTGAATATTTATTTTTTTATTTATGAATGCTAGATAGGTTTTTTTTGTTATATGTAAGAAATAATTTGTGCATACTGATATTTTCCTGATTTAAGTATAGGCCTATAGATGGTTGAACTTGTTTATGCTGAAAAACAGGTTCCATAAATGGGTTGTTTGAAAAAAAGGTTCCCCATTTACCCGGGTCGCAGGATAACGGCAAATGGAAGATTGTTTTGAAAATAAATCGTTTTCACGTTTTGAGGGGAGGAGGCCCAACATTTTTAGCTGAAGTTCTTTTGAGCTATTTTCCCTTCAAATTCTGAGTCTGAGACCTTTTACTTTAAATGTCATGTTAATCACTAACACTATAGGAGAGATCATTTTGACACTTTCATGTTCTTTCGTTTGGTAATGATATCATATAGGCCTAGTATTACAAATACAAAGAAAGAAAAAATATTGTTTTTTATAATATATTTGAATATTGGCAAAAGTGTAGCGCGTACGTGGCGGGAGAGTATGATAAATGTAGATAATATCATTATTATTTATTCGGCTTCTCATACATCGCAGTAATTTCATAATAAGATTATCGCTGTACAAACGGTAGGCCTACCGCGAATATATGACCCCAGCAGAAAATAATACTATAGGCCTTTCTAAACTTATTTTGCGACACTTAGCTCATTTGTAAGTCGGCATGCGACACAGTTGAAAAATAGCCAAATTGCGACACACGACATCTCGCGAAGACAAGCCGACAGCCATTTTATTTTGTCAACCCATGACCATGTGACATGTAGACGGTAGACCCCTTTACTCGGGGCAAATATACCCTGCCCCCCACCCCCATCCCACTCCCACTCCTTCTCTTCTCCCTTTCTCTCTTTTTTAAATTGTTATGGGGTGGGGGGGGGGGCGAGGGGAGGCCTGAGATCAGGGGGCATTAGACATGTAAGATATCACCAATTAAAACAAAATAAGACAGCGGCAAATTGCATTGTATACAGTTTTAGTGGCTAAGGCCTACACATCCAATCAGCAAGGAGTGCAGTGGATCAAGTCTTTCCGCCTTTAGAGATTCTAAATAAATATTTATGGTAGGCCTATTTGGGTTTGGTAGGACTCGAGATCTGAATGTATTTCATTCTCGTCTATACCTGTTTGTTATGAATGACATTATTTTGAACTTGGGATTTTTTGCGATTGATAATCGGGAATGGTTGTCTACAGTGTTTGAACACTTTCCACGTGGCTATTGGTTTAACCACTACAAAACAGATTTTTCAGAAACCTTTCCTTACTTTCATGTGTATCCCAAAGATAATTGAACAAATAATAGGCACGTTTGTACTTATTTGAATGCATTTCACATGGTTATTCCAAATATGGAAAATGACATTCAATAATGTTGACATTTTTAAAACATTTTATGCTATTTTGGATTGTCGTCTGCAGACGCCTGCCGCGTGGAAATTGTTAAAAGGATTATAAAATGTTTAAGGTAAATGTAATATTAAGGGGCGGCCTAATCAACAATTTGAATGGGCTTTGTCATGAAACCTTTGGCCCGTTGTAACGTAAAATAGTCATTGCATTTTGGGATTGCAAATCGGTACATCTCGAATGTGTGTATGATATTTTGAAACATAAATCATATGGTGATTGATAAATAATTCAGATTTTTTTTTTTTGTGTGCGCAGTTTGTCCTTGATTAGCTTTAACCCTGTTGTGTGTGGCGTTTTTCGTGTCTCTACTGAAAGGATGGATCCTATATGGTCAGATCAAAGACAGTAAAATGACCGTCTTTGGTCAGATAGAGAGTGTTTAGTTGCGGCCGGCTGGGGTCTCCTACGACGGCGCAAAATTCAATATTTTTACTAGAAAAACGTTTTCCATATCCAGACCCATAATGTGTTTAGCAACTTGGGTCTTCATCCTGATCATGTAGGCCTATTTCGGTAAGATAAGCTAAAAAAAAAACTTAACTAATATCATTATCTTTGGTTACTGGACTAAAAGTTCGCTTCTTAAGCTTAATACTAATAGTCTTTCCCTCATAATTTCATTGGCCGCTTTTAAAGAACGACCCATCATGTACTTAGGACATGTTTGTTCGTCATTATGGTCATGTTAAGAACGACATATTTGGTTACTGGACTAAAAGTATATTCTTTATATCATAAACTCGTTGGCCGAACGACCCATCAGTATGGGCAACTTTGGCCGCTCTTTTATCATAATTTCCCTTGCTGCTTGTTTTTAGAAACTATTTTGGGTAGGCCTAATAATAATTTGGAGATAATTCACCATGTTGTATTGAATGACCCGACATTCTTTTGTGTCCCTCTATACATTTATATACTAAAGTTCACATGGCAGCTAATCTGAAAACACGGTACTTCTCTCTAAAGTTCACACTCATCATCACTGTAATATAAATTGTACGGTCCTGGGCCGCACAATGGTTTTTCAATCATTTGATAGCTTACTCGCTTGTATGAGATTCAGGAGTGACATAATGCGATATGCAAGGTAACAAGGTTAACTATACCTGCGTAATATTAAACTTGGCCTATTGGCACCGTTGCAAGTTAATTTCCCGGTTTGCGTGCGTGCAGAAAACCGAAGTGAAGCGTCGGACCGTTGATCGCGCAACTCAATAAATCTCCGCATTATTTTTGGCAGTCACTGCGTACACGTTGGACCATGGTTTGAAATACGCGGAAAGAATGGCACTTTCCGAATGCTCACGAGCATTTACGGAAAATACCGACATACCTCCAATTTGGTCCCCATAGTGGTTTCAAAATGGCGGCGGCATACTGGATCTCTATTTTTAAATCTATGACATTATTCCAGGGGGAGAGGGGTCACTAAAAGGACCCCTCTTGTTAAAAGTATTCCAACAATATTGGCCGAGATTGTAGATGGCATAAACATGCACAGAATCGGTATGAGAAACCACATTTTCAGATGGTAACTTGAGTATGAAATGCATACATCAGGTGAAAAGGCTACAACTTCTGAACTCTGGGCATTCAGCAATAGAGAAAAAGCATAGTATAGGGGTCGTTGAGTGTGAGCCTGGCACAATTGCTTTAAAAGAGCCTTCGGGGTGGAATAAATTTGCAAAATCTTCCAAAACAAAGGGGTACAGTATTGGGATAATTTTCTTATAATTCTTCCTAAAATTCTTGGAAAAAATAGTGTTTTTTCCAGGGCCTAGAAATAAGGAGGAAATACACACCTGTAGAAAGCCTGATGTTGGATATTCGGCTTGTTTGATGCTAACTTCTTCCGTTCCTCTATACGTGTCATATATCTGCGTTAACTGTTGTTGCATTTCTTGCTCATATATGGAGTCTTTAAATTGCTCCGGAAGTGATGTCTTGGCCTGGTCTTTATCGTTGTCTGTTTTACCCTCCTCCATTCTTTCATCTGTACATTTTAAGATACATTTTGGCAAATAATGCTAATTAACTCTTTCCACGTGGCAGGCGTCTGCAGACGACATTCCAACATTTCACAAAATGTTTCAAATACGTCAAAATTATTGACTTTCATTACCAAATTTGTAATCGCCATGAGAAATGCATTAAAATAAGTAAAAACATGCCTAACATTGGTTCAGTAATCTTTGAGATAGACCTTGAGAGTTGGGAAAGGTTTCTGAAAACCTGATTTGTATATAGCCGTGTGGAAAGTGTTGAGAAACTAAAAAAAACGGAATTTAAATGAAGCATATTCCAGTGAACAACACAACGTTTTTAAGGTGCAGGGATTGATTTTCTCAACATTTCCAACTATCTATGTTTTAATTCTTTTATCTTTGATGATGATTTTATGGTTTTCTTTAGTAATTTTTCCATCTCTGTCGACTGTTGCAGCTACAAATTTGTGAAGTGAGAGACAGGGGGAAAGTGGATGGTTAATAGGTAATAGGGGTGGGAGTGGGGCATATACAATTTGGTATAAATGAGAGTACAAAGGATAAACTTGTCTCCATTAAATTTCAAAAATTGATATTTGATGGTGAAATATTTCGAAAAATAATAATGCAAGCACTAAGCCGAGATTTGTTTTATTGCCTTATTTGATTTTCCTTGTAGCCGTAGTAACCAGTAATTTATTTTGAAGTAATTTATCATTCCCCTACCCATCCCTTCCTGCAGCTCACATAGTACATATATAAATAGCTTATCAGTGCCAAGAGCCCTTCTATGCCCTTCAAACTGGTTGAAATCCAATGGCATCACCCTCTTGTCCCCGGCAAGGGAATTTGCCAGGACTAGGCTAGTGACGCTTGGTGGTTTCATGTCTTATTGATGTGCATCACCAGATTGAGAAAGCCTAGCTTAGTACATATACGCAGTTCAACAAAAATAAGTTCCCCTTTAGGTTATGCCTGATATTTTTTTTAATGAGTTACTCCATCGGACCGATTTTTAGCATGCATAATGTACGTGTTCACAGCAACACTGGAACTGGGCTGTCACTACACAGGTGTTGTTATGATTGAATGAGCACACATTGAATGGAGGACTACCTCAATTCAAAAGTTGCTTAATGATGTATTCAAGCAGTACAACACCTGTGCGTTGTTCAAGCAAAGACCCTGGGTCAAGCTGCTTAACCATCCTCCTTCAATACATCATTTAGCAACTTTTGAATTGAGGTATTCCTCCATTCAATGTGCGCTCATTTAAGCATTACAACACCTGCATAGTTATAGCCCTGTTCTAGTGTTGCTGTGAATACTTACATTATGTGTGCTAAGAATCGTTTCAATGGAGTTACTCATTTTACAAATATCAGGCATAATCTAAAGGGGAACTTATTTTTGTTGAACTGTGTAGTTCAATTAGTTCCAAATTGGCAAGAAATATTAGGTTTTTATCTATCCGCGCGCGCAAAAGTAATCCAAGTGTATAAGGCCAAACAAAGAAGATAGTCTGTCTCAGAAGCCCGCTCACATTGGTACGTGAAAAGAGCTACGGCGCGTAGGTCTATGCGCTGAGGCCTAAAAAAATATATATATTTTATTTTTTATTTATATTTATTTTTATTTTTATTTTTGGAAAAAAAGTTAGAAAAAAGGTCTCTGAAGCTTGGATTAGCAACAACAACAACAACAAAATTGCATCCCTCAAAGCCTATTTTCTAAAAAAATAAATCGCACAGCACTTAGCTTATTTGCAAAATGTTTCTTTGTTTGGCCTAAGCGCGATTTTGGCATATGCAAGCGTCAAGCATACAATAACGCTGCGACATTGCACCATGCAAGCTTTTTGCGCGCGACGCTCTTCTGAATTCATTCGGTCCTGTAAACAGGTTTCGCCAATTTGGAACTGACTGAAAAAACTGCCTTCTGACCTGCTTCATGTGCAGTGGCGTCATCTGCCAGGTACTGTACAGCTGATGAGTCCTCGTTTAAGACATCCAAGAAGAAATCTGGCGGGTTGTTGTGCTCCTCACAAACGTAACCTGTGTGGAAGCAAATGAGGATTGACAGATTGATGATCAATTGATAGATTGATTGGTTAAATTGATTGATTAATTCATTAATTCATTCATTGACTAGTGGATCATGGCATGGGGTCCAGAGGCCTTCTTAATGTTTTTTTATGTTTTTTTAATGCACTTTGAGGGTTCCTGCCACATAATTTCTTGTTTTATGAGGTAGTTTAATGAATTTATCCACAAATTGTTTTTAAAAATAAAATAATAACAATAATATTTGTAATAACATTTTAGAGTTTTTTAAACTTATTTTTTTAGAATGCCGGTCGGCAATCGTGAGTGCCGGCTACACCCGACCGGCACCGAACGGCTTAGTGACAACCCTGGATTTGTCAATTCATTCATAATTTACAATGTCCAAGAAGAAACACAATAATTGTTGTTCTACACATACATTTTCATGAACATTTTGGTGAATTTTCAACAACTTTCAAAACAATTGTGCCCCCGCCCCAAGGCCTATAATTGTTCCCACGGCCCATTCTCCGGATGTAGTGTGTATAGGCATAATGACAACTTACATGGACCATTTTTCGAGCGTGTTTTGTGTAAAACATGCCCTAACCTCCCCCCCACCCGCTCTTAGCTGACTCCAAAAAAAATTGGGGCACCCTTTTACAAAAAAATTGGAAATCTTGCCACCCTGATAAAAATTATAGCTACGCCACTGCCTAAGCAGTCTTTCAAAGAATATGCACTTTCTTTCACCCACGCATATTTCTCTACTGAGTAGAGAACTAAGATAGACGTCTTTCATGGCTCTCTAAAACAATAAATTGGGTTATTTTTTAAATACTCACCATTCTTAGAGAAATATTCCAATGCCCTGTCTGCCTCTCCATGATAGACTGTCTCCCCATGGGCAAGCAGATGGAGCTTGTCAAATACACGATAGATGGAATAACGAGGCTGGTGAATGGAGAATATAATACAGCGCCCTCTATGGGATAATCTGTTGAAATACAAGTAATTTGAATGATTTAGTTGAACTTGCCCATCAATCTGTGTGGGACATTCAAACATAACTTGTAAAAGGGGGCCAAAAATAACAACAATTGTGTCATTTTACCAAAATGGGCTCCATTATCCAATCCATTCTTTGTTATGTTAACACTTTTCACGCGGCAGGCGTCTGCAGACGACATTTCAAAAATTCACCAATTTTTTCAAAAATGTCAAAATTATTGAATTTCATGTCACCATATTTTGATTCACCATGTGAAATGCTTTGAAATAAGTACAAACATGCCTAGTATTGATTCAGTTTTCCTTTGGATGGACCTTTAAATGGAGAAAGGTTTCTGAAAATTTTGTTTTGTATATGGTAAAACTAATAGCCGCGTGGAAAGTGTTGACAATAATCTTCCTTCACCATACAAAATCACCTAGCCAGCAGCATCCAAAAGCAAACGCACCCAACACTGTCCACGCGGCAGTCGTCAGCAGATGACAGTTCCAAAATTTCACAAAATGTTTCAAACATTATTTAATTCCATCACCATATTTGTAATCACCATGAGAAATGCATTAATAGAAGTACAAACATACCTAGCATTGGTTCTGTTATTCTTGAGATAGACTTTAAAAGTTTAAAAAGGTTTCTGAAAAATCTTTTTGAATATGGTAAACTAATAGCCGGGTGAGAAGTGTTTATATTAATCAAATGCCTCCACGCTATGGACACGGAAACGATAAATGGGTGAGCCCAGCTTTTGAGGTGTGGTGGCAGAGTCGGCTTATTGCAAACCCTTGTTATACCTTCAGGGACTGCAGACCATCATAATTGGCTTTACCTCTCCTGCTTACGAAGTTCACATTAGTCACTCAAGGTTACTGGTTCAAGCCTGAGCCCATACATCTGTTCTGAATTATGATACTGTCAATAGGCTTTGTGTTATGATTAATTTGATCAGTGGTTCATAACACAGTTAGCATGAGCCAGTTGATCTGGCAGCGGTTATATTCTAACATGCACCTTGATTTGGGTGCTGAGGGCAACAAAAAAAAAAGATTGCCATAGAAGAGTGCACACCACCAAATAATATTTTGCATTCCAGCAATACCGGGCAGTGTTTGAAATTACGATTGACCCCACCATAAGTCTAAATATCGCATCCTCGAAAAGGTCAAAGGTGCTGTAAATATACCTAAATGTTTCATTATTTGGCATTTGTAGGTTATTTCCACCACATTAGGCCCAAAATCTCTAGCTTTTTCTTGAATAGTATCATTTTACACAATCTTACTGTTTCCACCAATCTTAGGATATAGGCAGCCTGTCGTACCGAAGATAGATATCATTGGCCCGTAGCGGACAAAAATGCTGGTTACCCCCACAAAAATGATTGTCTTTAAGCAGAAAACATCTTGATCATCAACAAAAAAAATGATTTGAATGAACCAGTTTGCTCTAAAGGTGAAAAAAATTAAACACGAACATGACCTCTTAACCACACAAAGCAATAGGGAACTGATTTGGTGGTGTGGGACCTGTAGGACACAGTGCAATACATACCTGGACAGTAAGGCCATGACGGCATTAGCTGTGCTAGAATCCAACCCAGTGGTAGGTTCATCCAAGAATAAAATGCTAGGTTTGATAATCAATTCCATTCCAATATTGGTTCGTTTTCTTTCTCCGCCAGATATTCCGCGACTGAAAGCACCGCCAACCTGAAAGGGAAAATAGTACATGTGTCTAACAATGTTCCTTAAAATTTGAAGTACAACATTAACAGAAATGGTCAAAGCAGGCCTCTGGAGTTTGAAATATTAACAGAAATGGTCAGAGCATGTCTCTGAAGTTTAATTGGTCAAAGCAGGCCTATAAAATTTGAAATATTAACAGAAATGGGCAAAGCGGGCCTCTGAAGTTCGAAATATTAACAGAAAAGGTCAAAGCAGGCCTTTGAAGTTTGAAATATTAACAGAAAAAGTCAAAGCATGCCTTTGAAGTTTGAAATATTAACAGAAATGGTCAAAGCGAGTCAAAGTTTATGCTCCAACACAGGTCTCTCAATTACAAAGGTGTCATTTTTTTGCTTGATGTTTTAAAAATTAAAAATAAATTCTGCATTTTAGTTAATGTCTTTTATGTTATTTCAGTTGTTATGCAGTGAAGCGCAGCCCCATGAGCGTCGCTTGAGGCGCTTTATATTATCATTATTATTATTTTACTGCCTTGCTCCTTGTGCCACTATGTCCCTAATACCCACATTGTTTTGCTCTTATACTTGAACAAAACATTTTTCCAAATCATTATCATACTTTTAGTATTTGGACAAGCTTTCAGGCCCAGTTCAGTGACGGCGTCTCCCCCCCCCCCCCCCCCCCCCCCCCCCCCTCTTTCAAATTTTGAAAATTCAAGAGCAACAGCATAAAAGGCAATATTTTATTTTGGTTTTTAGAGCTTATATTTTCCAATAATGTAATATTAAGGGGAAATGGATCATAAACTCCGTTTCCCATTAGAGCTTTACCTTGGTATCAGCACAGGCCTTCAGGCCCAGTTCCTCGATGACTTCCTCAACTCTGTCAGCCTTCTCCTTACTACTCACATCAGACGTTAAACGTAGGGCGGCAGAGAAGGCAAGATTTTCACGTACGCTAAGAGTTCCCATGACAACATCATCCTGGGAGTAAAAGAATGGGAGGAAAAATAATTCAAATGTTACAATATTGACTATAGTATCCCCTATCCGTATATGCATGTAAGCTTAGTATATTATGTTGATATTTTTGTACCAAATATTGACATATTTTTCCACAGCTTTGGCAAAAAAGAAAGAAAAGTTGACTTGCCCTTTCAGATCAAGAATGTGGGTCGGACGGTCAGTTTTTTAATAAAAAATTAAAAAAATTAAAGCAGATACAACACAAAAACATGATTTTAAAGAATCCTTAAACATGCATATTACTTTATTTCTGTAAAATCTCATAACTAGACCTTTGCTGTGAATAAAATTATATATACCTATACACAGACCGTCGCCCAACTGACGCTGGTTTTCGGCAGAAAAGCAACCGCGGTCTATAAAACATTTACGCAAGTGAAATAAACATACAATGCAACAGTTGATATAAAGTATGTGAGTAAATGACAGGGCAAGTCAACTTTTTGTTGTTGTTGGCCTTATGATGATTTTAATGACCTAAATGCTACCCCTATCCTGAGCTGATACACACATCAACTAACACTTTCCACCGGCAGGCGTCTGCAGACGACGTTCCAAAATTTCACAAAGTGTTTCAAAAATGTCAAAGTTATTTAATTTCATTACCATATTTGGAATCAACATTAGAAATGCATTGCAATAAGTACAAACATGTCTAGTATTGATTCAGTAATCCTTGAGATGGTCTTTGAAAATTGGGAAATAATTTGTGATATGGCAAAACTAATAGCCGCGTGGAAAGTGTTAATGAGCAGTTTCCACATCTGGTTTAAAGATACAATATTTGGCATAGGCACTTTTTAAACATATTTTTATATACCCTGGTAGTTAACAAAATGTGGAAGTGTCATTTTAATCAGAATGAGAGCATTTTAATATAAAATAAATTTTAAAAAAAAGTTCCAGATTTTGTTCATATTTTGCCACAATGTTGACATTTATTACCATAATATTTTACCCCTTCTTCAAAATAGGGAGTTGAGGGCAATGTCTTGCTACACTTAACTGATAACTGATGTACATATGCTTTCCAAATTGGCGAGAAATATTCGGTTTTGATCTCTTCGCGCTCAAAAGTTATCCAAGCATATGCGCGAGATTATGGCCACATGCATGCAGTTTTGGCCGTACGCTCACGTCACGCATATTATGCACAGTGCGCTTCAGGTGCGCCTGCGTCGTTCTGTATACATTCGCTGCTGTAATGAAGATTCACCAATTTGGAACTAATCAAACTATACATGGTTTATTCCATACAGGACGTCTAGCAAGATACAGCCAAGTTGAGATATACCTGCACTACGTATCCTGATATCAGTTTGAAGTTTGTTGCTTGTGTCTCTCCATCAATAAGCACGGTACCCTGAAGACCTGCGGGATCCTTACGAGCAGCTAACACATCCAGTAAGCTATAATAAAAGAGAAGATGCATACACAAATCACTAGCTATGTTCATAATGATTAAATAACTATCATTAGTTCAATAGTTTCTCAATAATTTAGAACAATTTCCACGAGTCCTATGTGACTGGTGCGTAACTGCAACAACCGCATAGTGTAAGGGCGCTCGATGTTATAAAATGCAGTGCGACATTACACTGCGCATTGTGCGTTGATAAATGTGAGCGTGACGCTTAGATCGAAGATCAAGATATTATTAAACTTATAACACATTGTGTTTCAGGGTTCCGATGAATAATGAATAATATTTTTAAAAATATGTGTGAGGAATAGGGTCAAACAAGTAACACTGACACCTTTCTTGCTGTAAGAATGGAGAATGATGGGTGTTGTGGGGCACAGGGAGAAGGGGGGGGGGGGGGGGGTTGATGTTAGTGAGGGTCAATTTAAATCATTTTTCAAAACATTGGGCCACTTGAACATCTGTAGCCAAGAAGAATATTTCCAATCTACCTTGTAGTAGTGCATTGCAAAAAGTAACTCTAAAGTTTACATTCGTGAAATGTTCACGCTGTGGATTAGGCGCTAGTATATTGCTGATTCGTGACATTTTAATCTCACGAACATTCTGGTTCTACAGTAACTGCCACTGTAAGTGTTGCATCTCAGTTGCAGCCCCATTAGAACATTTGTAATCAAACAAAAGTACAAATTAGGTGATGGAAATTCACATTTATGTAAACCTTTTGCTAGATTTCTAGGAGTTTTTAACAATTACAACAAAAAATCATCAAAAATAAATAAATACATTTTTAAACAACATTTCTTAAATGTTTCGAAACTGTTCAAAACTTTTAATCAATTCTAAAATTACAAAAATATTGGTAACAGGGTTTTCTTGGCTTTACAACAACATTCATGCTATTCCTTCTGAGCAACAAGACACATTTTGTTATAACATCTCAAGTACAACTATAGATGTGATTTATGTGTATAATAGATAGATACAGTATGATAGCTCTTGTGACACATTTTGTTATCTTATTTTGGATATGTATGGATCAATCCCAGGGGATGCCCTTACATTCAATAATAGGTTTGATGTCGGACAAAATTAAAACTGTGAAGTTTTTGTCAGGATTGTAGCTCTGACATCTTAAAGTCCAAATTATTATGATCAAAACATTTTGTTCCTACATCGACACAGGAATAGATTTTGGCTGTGCAACTTTGCATTCTTTCTTGCATAGTAATAATGTTATGTACTTCTTGTATTTTCAATTGCCGTCCTCTTATCTGGATAACATGCTCATGTAAAGGCCCTGTCACACTGATGCGTACAGAGCTAACATGTGCCTGACGTTTTGGACATTGCGGTGTACGTTTGTGTAAGTTGTCATTTGTTCCTGACATATTTGGCATACATACCTCTGCGAACCCCTATGCGAAAATAGTGGAAATTCCAGACAAAGTTTTTTAACCGTTTCTTTTCTAAACTGTTTTAAAACATGATGAAATGATATAAAAGTAAAATATTTCCATTCACATCTAATTGATCAATTATTACACATCTTTTGAATGTGATTTAAAAAAATTAAAAATACAAACTATCGATCCGATCCTAGCCTTTGGAGACAAACGTTTATTTACTTTTGCTTTATGTGAAAAATTACCCTTTTTTAAAAAAAAAATTTGTATGTTTTTGTGGGCAAAACTTGGAAATTTATACTGATAAAGAAATTAAAGGAAAACATTAGGGACAACATTATTAAATTTGGGAAAATGTGGGTCAATTGGGTGGCTTTGGCCTGTACAACAGGGTTTTTCCTTTACCTTAGGGGCCACTCTGAAAGTGCATACCAAAAGTATGTTATCAACATCCCAACCTAACTCCTGGGATTGATAGGTTATTTTGTTAAAGCCTACCTATTTTTTTTCTTCATTTTATTAAAAAAAATTATTTAATTATTTTTGAGTGTGTTTCTTTCTTTTTTTTACTCTAATGTTGCAATTGTATACTGTAATACATTATAATTTCGCAGATACTTTATTTCGGAAAAAAATTAAAATTACTGCTTTATATGTCAGTTCCGCAGGTATTTTATTTCATGAATCAACATCCATTGAGAAATTCGCAAAATTAAATCCCTTGCGAAATTTAGTGGTTTTACAGTATTCTCAATCACAAGGTATCAGGTGAGCAAACTTTAATTCAGGAAGCCTAACATATTATTTGTCTATACCTACAATTCCAAAGTTCAATCCCTGTCTGTTTAATATTGATCAAGATATAAATAAATTGGGAACAAAACACTGCAAGGTCATACAACACTGTTATATAAGACACGAAATAATTTTTCATAAAGGTTTATTGTACTTTTATTAACCCATATTCTAAAAGTTCAATGGTTGTGGTACTTGGCACTTATTCAGTTGTTGAAAACATAACATGCTGTTCTGTCAAAACCTTGTGATTTTTTCTGGCCCTTCAGCATTTATAAAGTAACGAATCAGCAATACTGGCCTAATTCCCTGCATAACTTTGAGAATGTAAACTCTGGAGTTACATTGTGTAACTTTGCAATGTTCAGCTACAAGGTAGATTGGAAATATTCGCCGCATTAAATTTTCGCGAGTAAGTGCTCCTTGCGAATTTACAGTTTATGTTCAGGGGCAAGTTAAAGGAGGTGTCCCGCAAGCATAAAAGTGTGCATTATATGTTAGAAAAATAACTATCGAGCCCAACTTTTGTAATTATATAGAACAAAACACCACACTTATGACAAAAACAAATAAAAACCGCAATCTCTCAACATGCACTTTTTAAAATTCGCGGCGTTCGAAAGTCCCAGTGTCGATGATGTCATAGTTATACAATGCACATGCGCAAATTTGAGCACCAATACCCATGACGTCATCGACACCGGGACTTTCGATCGCCGCGAATTTTAAAAATTGCATGTTGAGTGATGGCAGTTTTTATTCATTTTTGTGACTAGTATGGTGTTTTGTTCTATATGATTATGTAATTTCGGCTCAATAATTATTTGCCTAACAAATAATGCTCAATGTTGTGCTTGCGGGACCCTTCCTTTAAGAGCACTTACAACAATTCCAAGGTTTTGACAGATGTGTTTTTGGCTCTTGAACATGTTTAAAGCAGCTGCCCAAAGGCTATACATAGGCTTTATGCTAAATGGTCGGATACAGATACGACGATAAGGCAATGATAAAACTTGCATTGTATACTATAGGGAAACAAAAAGCTCTGCTTTATGGGCCTGACAGATCCATCGTTTTGTGAATTTGAGTTTTGGGGGGTTTTTGCAAACATTTTTTTTTTAAATGAATTTTCTAGACAGTTTCAAAATCTTTTTGCAAAATTTAGTTTTTCAATAAATTGGGATCTTTAAGAGCTGATACAAGTTCAAAAGAGGGGGGGTCTTAAGAACGAGCAGAAGATGGTGAAAAGGAGGTGTTCATGGAGGCACATATCTACACCCCTTTTCTTCTTTATGTACTTGGCACTTAAGGTTGGGCAATGATCACATTTGTGTTGTACAACTACTGTAAAACAATTTAATTTCGCAGATACTTAATTTTGCGAATTAAAAATTACTGCTATTTCAACAGACATTTAATTTCGCAAAAATCTGGATAGTTACATTTAATATGTGAAATTGTCAATTTCGTGGGTATTTAATTTCGCGAATCCACATCCCTCACGAAATTAAATCCCAAGTGGTTTTACAGTATATGGAAACAAAAAACCTCTAGAATGTTTGCATTGGTTTTATGTTTTTAATCTAAAGATCCAGTGGTGGTACTTGGCACTTGTACAGTTGTTGAAAACATCAGGCAACAATCATATTCACATTGTATACTATAGGGAAACAACAACAAAATCTATTATATTGGCTTGACAGACCCATAATTTCTGAATTCGATCATATTTTGTGCAAACAATTTCATTAGTTTTGTTTTTCAATTTTCCAAAAAGTTGTAACACTTTTGCTTTCTTCAACCATAATTATTTTTCACATAAAAACTCTGCAGTGTTTAACCCTAACTCTGCTTAATAAATCCAACAGAAGCACCATGCCGGTGAACCCCCATTCCCTAGTCATCTCATTGCGCAATCACTCAAAGGTACATATGGGCTCCGAAATTTTAATTTTGAGAGCTCGACCCCTGTAGCGTGATGCACGATCACCTGGACTCCGGCTGCAGTGGCCGGGGGCGGCACACACTAATTGTTCCTTCATAATTTGTCTTGTGTTCCCTTCCCCCAGTTAGCTTCATTGCTACACCCCCACCCCACCTACATGAGGGGTTAATCAGTGCAGATACCCTATCCTCATCAAAAATGTTTACGAAAAAGGTCAACTTACGAGGTCTTTCCACTCCCTGTTGGGCCCAAGATGGCGTTCATACCAGGTGCGAAGTAACCACTGTCAAAAATAACAACACAAATAATAATTAGTCATATTTTGTTCACATAATTCTACATAATATAGACAATGTAATATGAATAATGATTTGATCCGATTCTGACGTCACATTTCCGAAAGGTCAAGACCGCCAGTTCGAGTCATTAGTTATCTGCTGGTGAAAGGTGTACATAGCAAAACCTGAAAATTCCAGGTAATTAGTATTTTGTGTAGAGAACCAAAGATCAATTTCAAATTATTAATAATGATTTGAGATCATCGTTGAGGTTTAGTTGGGTATTCCGCATTCCGTGGTAATTTTGGCCAACAGAGCAAATAAACCGGTATTCCACAGTATCATTATACTAGGTACAGTGTATACCCATAAAGTAGAACAATGTTTTGTTGAAATAGATGGTCCACATGCACACTCAGCAAACCATTTGATCTAAAACCTATCCCCAACCCATTACAAGTGGACGTTATGATCACTTTAATTTAGCTTCTTTCCTTTTTTTGCCCATCAACTTATTTTGAAATCAGAAGAAACCCCATATTTTTCTCATTATTTCTGTAAAATGTCTGGCGCAAGATATGTTTCATTTAAATGTTATAAGTCAAAATGCAGTGAATTACTGCCAAAGGTGGTTACCACACAGCCAGTTGGTGCACTATTCAATGGGCAAGTTTCATGTCACCTTGTGCCTCTAAAATATGAACCATTGGAGTTACGCAACTCAAACTTTAGAATACGACTATTTTAAGGATGACCCTTCACGTAGAATAGAAAACATCTAGTTGAAAATGAGGCCAGCAATCAGAACACCTATCACCTACCATTGGAAAAGTGAAAACTCATATTAACTTTGCTCATGATGACAGTGTGACAGGGCGCAATGTGTGTGTTTCACACTTGCACAGTTGTATTTGATAAATCTGATAGACTTAACAGATACACAGAGAGGTCTATACTTCAATTCTGAGGAAATGGATTTGATGTGTATAATTTCAACCACAGTAATAAACAAATTAGTTTTTGCTTTTCAACTCACTTTACATTCTTGAGGATGTATCGGTCCACTTTCTGCTTATTCTCCTTCACCTGAACAACGTAGTTGATATCGTGAAATGACACGGTCGATCCCTTGACGGATTGGCTAATTTCCAGCCTGGCCTTCTTGAATCCATTTTCGTGACTTCCTGACTTACTATCGATTGCGCCATAAGGGCTGTTATTATGACCGACAAGCTTAGCCTGTCGAATTAATAATGACAATACAATGTTATTAATCGCCCAAGATCGGTATATTTTAGTGTGGTGATATCTGCTAACGATGGACGATAACATTTTTGCACCATGGTATTGGTGGAAATTGTACCTCCTGTTCTATAGCTTTGTCAATAATCACTATTTTATTCCAATTACTCAGAAATCAGAGCATATACCGTTGATTTATGCAGCACTTGTTTTTGATCAGATGGGTACATACAATATAGGTGACCCCGGAGATTCTCTTTTGCCGTTGACAACAAAACAACAAATCAGCTTGTACGCTCTACTCAACCATACAGTAGATCAATTCAAGTGATCACATCAAGTAGTGTAAGCAACTTTTGTTTACATATCGTCGCTGTTCTGACATACCGGCACATCACAACAGAAATAAGTAAAGAGATGTGCCGGTATGTCAGAACAGCGACGATATATTTGCAACATTCGTAAAATTGGCAAAAAAGAATTGGCTGAATTTAAAATGTCAAAATGCACATATCCGGGGGAGGGGCACTCAGGGTCTCAAAAATGTGAGCTTTAGAGCGGAGTAGATTTTTGATGAAAAATAAGGTCTCACTCTTACTCTTAAGAAGTGATTTTCTCCAAAAAGTATGGTCTTAAGAATGCAAATTTTCAGGGACTTTGGAATGCAAATTTTCATAATTTATGAATTTTAAATAAATGGTGGTCTTAAGAGCTGATACAAGCTCAAAAGAAGGATCTTAAGAATGAGCAGAAGAGGGTGAAAAGGAGATATTCAGGCACATACCTACACCCTTTTCCAATGTCAGTGCCCCCCCCCCCCCCCCCCCCCCCCCCACCCCTCCCCGGGTGTATACTGATCTGACTTCACATGCAATTGAGCAGTGTCAGTGTGTGACAATCACATTTAATATTATTCTCTATTTGGCTTCCTTGGACAGTGACGTAACTTATCAGGCGCAGCTTTTATGTATGTATCTATCTTCTGTCTTTCAACGCTCTTGTGTATACGCTAGAGCCTCAAGTAGGCGTGCCTGTTTTGTGCTGCAATTAGAAGAATACGCAGTTACGTCACTGTCTGGTGATGGACAAATAGACTATAGAATATCATACAATTTTCTGCAAATTACTGTTGTACCAAGAATGCTTTAGTAGATTACAGGATGTGCATATTCATTTTTCCCCCAACCATCCAGCCGGGCAGGTTACAAGTTAAAGTTACCAGCCCGAAATGCAAACTAATAACCAGCCCAATAAAATGAACAATTAGTCGTAACATCAGTGTACAAAATAATCATGTTATTTTACAGTTTTGAGTTTAATGTTAATGTCGGCCACCAAACAAACCTTGCTTTTTCCCGATGATTGTGAATTATTGTCAATAGTGCAGTCTATGTACTCAATATGAGATACGTGTAGATATGTCATGAAATGAGAAACTTAAGTAATAAAAAGATTTCTTGATATAAGGTTTGATTAAAAATTAGCTATAATTGAAGATTTTAGAGCCTTTGAGTGGCGTTAAAGGGGTACTAAGAGATGTGTTGAAGGCTGCGCCCTCAATTATGATAACAACCGGGATTTCTACATTTTTACAATTGTATGACATACACAAACTTACAGCTGTAAAGGATTAAGAAAAATCAGCCGTCTTTGTGCAATACAACGTCGTTCAAAATATTCCATCCCCGGCTTGGACAGTATTTCATGGTAAAGTGAGTGTTACCCTATTTTTCTTTTCTATTGAAATTACATACCATATCACATAGAGGGCATTTTTTAAAAAGGGGTTTCAATAAATAGCGATGATATTTCAACATATTTAAATAGTGTTTTAATCAAGTTTTGCTGCTTTTATGTGAGTAGAAAGAACAATAATAGCCAATTATAATGATCAAACATCTCTTAGTACACCTTTAAGGGGGGACTTAAGGAAGTTTTTGATTTGATTTTTTGAATTTTGTGAGTGCTGTAATTATTGAACTATTAATCAAATGCATATAAAAGTATACCTTTTTGGAAAGGAAATGGATCAGAGAATCCAAATTTGGCATCAATTTTGACCAAAAATATTGATTTTTTGAGAAAATCACAAAATTCACTTTTTGGACCTTTTTTTTTGTTTGAACAAAGCTAACAAAAATAATTTTGAGTAAAAAATGGCCAAATCACTTTATAATGATGTTAAGATACTTATGAAGGGACAATTTTTTTTTTTTAAACCTTATCTAATATTTTTGAAAATGTTGACCAAAAAAGTGCCAAAAAACGAGAAAAAAAAGGATTTTAATTTATTTTTTACACTTTTTTGGCAAAATTTCAAAAAATATTGGATTATGTTAAAAAAAAAAATCATCCCTTCATTAGTGTCTTAACAGACATCAAGTGATTTGGGCATTTTTAACTCAAAATTATGTTTGTTAGCTTTGTTCAAAAAAATTGGGTCAAAAAAGTGATTAGAAAATTTGGATTCTCTGATCCATTTCCTTTCCAAAAAGGTATACTCTATGCTTTTATATACATTTGAGTCATGGTTCAATAATGACAGCACTAACAAAATTCAACAAAAAACTTCCTTAAGTCCCCCTTAAGCCAGGCAATCCTTACCGGCCAGCTGGGCAGGTATGTTTCAAAAGTTACCAGCCCAACGCAAAATTAGATTACAATGACAATCCCCATGAGGACATCAAGTTGTAAGCATTTGAGTAAATGAAAATGAGGATTGAGATTGCAATTTTGAACCATAATACAAGCCCACCCTAAGGGTATACAAATCACACAGACGCTAAGGGTATAAAAACACAATTTAACTTGAAATGTTAATTGACCGATAAATGAGACATTCAACCACAGCTTCTTTATAATATCAAGAAGCAATCGTTATTAAGGTACGGGTCTCTCAGTAAGGTAAGGCAAAAAAAATGTTTGATTGTCCTCGTCCGCCTGACCCTCTAAATCCTTCCGACCCAATTTTCTTTTTCTTTTTATCTTTTTTTGAAAATTAAAAAAAAATCATCAAATTTTTTGTTGAAAATTTATTTATTTTTTACAAATTTTAATCGAAAATCTAAATTTTTAATTTTTAATTTTTTTTAAAAATAAAAATACTCATCAAAATATTACAGATTTTGTTCCCCGTTTTGGTTACCACAACAAGTACATCTCATTTCACTTTTGGTACCTGAAAAAATGGCACTTAAGGGAGAAAAACAAAATCCAGACCGACCTACCCAACTTTTAAAAGTAATCTATGGACAATCAAACAATTTTGTTGTTGTTGGCCTAACTAGGGTCTTCAATGGGGGAGGTGGGGGGGGGGGGGGGGGGGGGTGGGGCATGCCTGTGTTCGGGGGTGGGGGGACATACAGTACCAACTATTTTTGTATTATATATATACATTGAGTTTGCCATTTCATTTGGGGGCATCGATCGGGTGGGGGGAGGAGCCTTCCCCCTCTAGTTACGCCCCTGGGGTCACTCAATACTGTATAAACATCCTTGTTAGCCAAGAAAGGTGTAGTTTCTGGGGGCAATATCATGTGAATAGTTACACATTTTAAATACGAGTGCTCCTCCCACTCGCCATGAATACAACTATAGTTTGATCAGTTCCAAATTGGTGAAGCCTCCATACAACAGCGAATGTATACAGAAGGACAGGGGCGTGCATGAAGGCTACAAGTGTACTGTACATCATTATATGCGTGGCGCCTGCATGTGGCCATAATCGCGCGCATACGCTTGGATTACTTTTGAGCGCGGAGAGATAAAAAACGAATCTTTCTCGCCAATTTGTAACTGATTAAATTATACCGTGATATTGGTTGAGATGTGGAGGTATCACAATAGTATGTAGGCCTATGATAACATTTAATATGGTGATATGTCTTCAATATCATTTTTAGAATATAAGACAAAAATGTCATTTATAAAGTGCTGTGCAAAACAAAGAACATAGTCCCAAATAAAACAAACAAGAATAAAGAAACAAGCATTCAGCTTTTACATTATAAACAAGAATAAAGTGTAACAAAGAAAGGATAAATTAGAAAGTATAGATGGGTTGACAGCAATGTTTATCAACAAATGCAACGATCGAAGGGACTGGAATGTTGATACATGCTTGAGGGAACAGCATGACCGCAACACTGTCCACTATGCCTTATTGCCCTTTATAATGCTTTGGTGCGAGTTTTAAAAGCATGGGTCCTAAACAAAACAGAATGCACTGTCGGACAAAGAACAATGGCAACTGCCAACCAAATGCCCGGTCGGACGTCACCTGTCACCCCATCTATGAACATGTACTATGGCCTCATCAAAATCCTCTTTTTTTTAAAGAAACTGAGTGGTTAAAGGAACTGTCTGTCACCAATTCATACAGAAGATTTAAAAGACATAGATTTTGTAAGTTATTCCTCAAAGTGTTTATAACATGATGTAAACTTATTACAATGACCCAATATGCTTCTATAAGGAGGCATTTGAAATAAAACTACCAGTGCATTAATTAGTTATACATAAAAATGCATAAAACAGAACATAAAAAAGAAAGGCTTGTGCCGACCGAATACACGCGTCACGTCACATCACTTTCACAGATCTGCGCCATAGTATAAGAAATAAATGTATCTATGACCAGACTGGTATGAAACAGTCCTGCAAAAGTTTAAATCGCATTTTTATTTGTCTCAGTTTATACCTAACGTATCTTTAAACATGAATGTGAAGCGTGATTAACATGAGCGTGATTGCTGAGCGTGATTGCTGAGCGTGAATGCTGAGCGTGATTGCTGAGCGTGAATGCTGAGCGTGAATGCTGAGCGTGATTGATAAACACCAGCGTGAAGTGTGATTAACACCAACGTGATTAACACCAACATGATTAACATCAGCTTGAAGTGTGAACCGTGACATAATGTGTGTATTCGGCACAAGCCAAAAGAAAATACTGAAAGGGTGATCAAACTAGATCTAAATTTACATCCTCGGTTTACCCCATCTCTGACTGCCCCAATCCAGTGTCCATCGAGCCAGACGGGACTAAGTACCTCTAGGCTATAGTTAGAGAATAAAGGTATTGTTTTTAGACCGTACCCGTGTTATATTGTCTGACATAAATGTGGACGATAGTATTATTTTAAGTAGAACAATGACGCCGCAGGCGGAGTTGTTCTACGCAAAAAATAATACTACCGAACGCATTTATGTCAGACAATATAACACGGGTACGGTCTAAAAACAATACCTTTATTCTCATTCTTAAACAATCATGACATTTATCAAAGAAATAAATACATTTTATTGTCCACATTTGACAACTTTTACCCCTGCTAGGATCGAATAACCCACAAACATTCCAACCAATCCCATGCGATGAGTACACCATGCGTAAGCGTCGCGGGCATAAATGCAGGAAAGGCGCCAAAGACGCACTGCAGAAGTGCGCGTTATGGAGCAAACCACGCATTGTGAGGGTCGGACGCACAGTTAAAACGTAAGCCCCGCCTCCCCGTGTTCAATTGTCTCATCTAAATGGCGCCGATTTCTCTGAGAACCAATGAGATTGCTTAAACTTTCTTAGCTGTTTAAGAATCTAGGCTCAATGCATTTAGAGTATGATCTGTGATAATACAATGGATAAGCCATTTCTTCAGCTGGTCAGGAGGATGTATTTTATACATCTAGATTAAACTAGCACTGCTTTAGAGCTTCAGATTTCCCTATATTTATCCACCTTGTTTTTCCCAATTTTATATTTACCCACCTAATTGTTTCAAATTTAGATGAAACCAAGTTCTAGAAACACTATAGAACAGCTTGGATGAGGCCTATTATTAGATCAGCTTGGTTGATACTAATAGAACCGGGCGAGGGCGTATTACGTCTAGGAATGCCTTAGACTACCTCAGACTGGTGTGTGTAAATTAAGAATTCCTATAAAAGGGCTGGGCAAGTAAGTTATTGAATTAAGATTTACACCAACGATTGAGAAAAGTGCTTTGGCGTATTTGTACTTGGAGCTCATTCGAGCGCAAAAGTGTGAAAATTAAATGTAGTGCGAAGATTTCCACTTTTACAAATGCTATACAAAATACAACAATGAAATACTACCATGCTACTATAGTGTTAAATGCACATGCATAATGGGTTAGCCCTAATACTAAAATAGTCGGATTTATAATTGAATGAACACATTGAAGCAGCGTTTTGCGTACATTACGTGAAGCGTGCACAACCATGAGGGTGAACATTAAGGGCGCGATCATCTTTGCGCTGCGTGCGCAGTGTTCATTCAGTTTTTAATCATACTTTAACAGAAAATGCATAAAAAAAAAAAGTTAAAAAAAGTTTTAAAAAAAATATAGACACACAACAATTAGTTTGTTACCGATTAATTACTTACAGGCAATTCAATATCCGGTTGCTGTCATAGGTTGAGCCAAAGGAAAAAATAATTTGGGTTATGCGATGATAAATGGAAGTGTTACAAAGCAAATTGCACATTCTAGGCATAAGGTTATAGTGTTTTTATAGTAAATGTCAATGTCAAATCATAAAAGACCTCTGTAACAGGTGTGGATAGTTCACCTGAAACACATGTGATGCAGCACATCAACAGGGGGACTTTGCGGCTGTGCGTTTTTCAAGATGAAAACGGACAGAAAAAAATAAAGAAAATAATATAAATTTAGGAGTCATTTTCACTCGTAAAATCAGAATGCTGTGATACATCTTGATAAATTTTGTGTCATTTTAAAGCTTAGAAAATGCTCTGAGAGCACACATAATCAACTTAAAATTGACTTCACCCGCAAAGTCCTCTTTTTGATGTGATATACGTCACTATATATCTGTGTGGTGACATTGCACTAAGTTGTAGCGGAATTCATTTGAACTGATTCCAAGTGCAGGACTTACAAGGGTCAAGTTTGGGCCCTGATGGTTTGTGCCTGAGTTTGATCCACTGGTGATGGATTGAATCCTAATGGTCCCACAGTCCAAGTCCTGAAGGTTTGTGTCCAAGCCACAGTCCATGGTGTCCAAGTAAGACTCCTGAGAGTACAGTTTGAGAGATTTGTGTCTGAATCCAAATCCAAGTCTTTGTGTCTAAAAGTCTATGTCGCTGGTGTCCGAGTCTAAGACCTGAGGGGACAAGTCTGAGTTCTGAAGGTTCATGTCCGAGTCTCCTGTCACTGGTATCTAAGGAGTCTGAGTCATGTGGGTCTAAGTCTAGTCCAAAAAGTCTCTGTGTCTGAGTCTGTGTCATCACTGCTGATTGAGTCAAGTTCTGAGTCTAGAAGGTTTGAGTCTATGTTCGAGTGTCCAAGTCAAAATCCAAATCAAAGTCCTGAAGGTCACAGTTTCAGTTTAAAAGGTTTGAGCAAAAGAAGACTAAACAAGTAGAAGTTCAACTGGCCTAATCCAAATTCGCAATCCGACACGAATTGTTGTTGTGATGACATTCAGCAATAAACGAAAAATGCAATGCCCGCATTTGCGTGTTGAAACTGCGTCTAATATGTTATTATAGCAGACGCAGTAACCCGTGTGGTGCATTGCACTATGCATTCGCTCTATCATCGTTCAGTAATGAGATGCACCAGGCGCCATAAAAGTTAAGTTTGAGTCTTTTGTGCTCAAATCCAAGTAAGAGGTCTGAAGCCCAGCGGCTTTGTCTAAATGATTTAAGTCTTAGTCTCGTCATTGGTGGTCATCGAGGATAAAGAGTCGGAGTCATTGATGGTCATCGAGGAAAAATGACTGGAGTCCAATAATAAAATAAGTAACACTGCTGGCGAGGGGCACTATATCAGGTAATCAGGAACTATAAAGCAAATCAAGCGGAATTTTGCTAAAAGCATGGATTTTGTTGATTGGATTGGATTATATGGTTATTTTGGTGAGCCTGTCTGATGACTATTACTTAGTGGTAAATGTATGGGATATACATGTATTAGGGGTAAGTAGGGGTATGGGAGCAGTAGGATTATGTAAAGACATGCATACTGTTTTACATTTTGCGGCCAATGGAAGCTGCTACCCTTCCCCCTATTATTCATGGAATCAGATTACACATATTTTGTAGCTCTAAATTCTTACCATTTTTCAATAAAATACTTATTAAAATCAATTTTTTATCCCATATATTCCACTAGCCATCAGAAACAAATATTTGTAAATTGGATCCCCTTGGAGGGTATGGGTGTAATCTAAATCTAATCTGATAACTGTAGAGCGTAATATATTCTATTGTAATAAATAAGTATGGTTTATATTATGCCATTATTATAATAGCACACTACAGCAAGACCACTGATACTCATCCATGTATAAAATAATGTTCTGTTCTGTGTAAAAAAGCTTATTGTTAAGCAGGGGTATGTATAGCATGCACCAATTACACAATAGAATATACTCCATCATATAAAAACTGATGTACTTTATTCTAACATGTAAATAATTCATCCCTATACTCTATTTGGCTTCCTCTCTGGACAGTGCCGTAACTTAGCAGGCGCGGCTTTTACGCACGTGTATATGTATCTTTCGTCTTTCAACGCTCATGTGTAAACGCCAGCTCCTCAAGTAGGCGTGTGCGTTATATGCTGCAATTAGTAGAATACGCAGTTACGTCACTGTCTCAAATAGATGGCCGAATAGTAAATTTAATAGACTAAGGAGTAGGACCTTAACATTTTATCCAAAGGGAAGCCAAAAGTGTTTTATTACTATGGATATGGATGGGCCTACCTAAACCCTTACATTCATATAAACTGTGCAAGGACCTGACTGATTGACACGATAAGTAAATAACTTATTATCATTTGACCTCTCACCACAAATACTCTCATTTCATACTATTTTAATGAATATTCATGATAAAAAAATTAAAAATTAAGCTTTCATGAGCATAATACATATTATCTGGATAATAAAAAAACAGTCCTACCTTTTCATCCGTTGTTGACATGTTGCTGACTGTACACGTTCGGTGGTGTTTATCTATGTGATACTAAACACTCATGCCGCGTACAATGTAACTGCTGAGGTACTGTAATCATTAATCAAATAAAACTAGTAAAAAGATAGGCTTAGTCTTATGGTTGCACATACCATAAAGTGGTGTATAGGCTATAAAATATTACAATTCTGTTATATACAATTGGTTTGATAAGGTTAATTGAATAAGGGGAGGAGGTAGGACTGACGTTAGTAAGTAAGATTGATTATAAAGGCATATTATGTGATCTTTTCCAAGTAGCGCCCTCTATCATTGATTTTTACTATGAAAGCAGATTTTCTTACAAGTCGATATGAAGTTACAGATCGATACGATTCCTTATTACTTCGAAATCATGGTTTGAAAATAGATTGTACCGAGCGGTACAATTTATTTTTTCAAATTTTACTCTAAATTCACTCTAAAACTATGATTTTGAGGTTATTAGGAATCGTATCGCTCTGTAACTTAGAATATATTTATGATTTATGATCAGAAAAGTAAATCTGCAAGAAAATCTGCTTCCAATTTTATTTCGAGGATTGAGGGCATCCCCTGGAAAAGATCAATAAAATGCGCAACATTGTCTTCTCATATTGACGAAGAGCAGTGGCGTAGCTCGGGGGGGGGGGGGGCAGGCAGGGGGATGAAAAAACTCCAATTTGGGCCCCAGCCCCCCACCTCCCTCAACAACAAAAAAGGGGTGAGAAAAAAGGAAATAGGAAAAAATTGATAAAAAAGACCGAGGTTATTAGCCAAAAAGAAGGCAAAATTGCACATGTAGTACATATACTGTGCGATTTTTTTTTGACTGCTTTTCTTTTTGAGACTGTGCGAAATTTTTTGACCTCCCCCTGAAAAAAATCCTAGCTACGCCACTGACGAAGAGAGTGTGGTACGGGTACTATTATTAATTTATTTATGTTCTCTTTCATTGAGGTATATGCTTCAGTGCCTATACTTCCTAGCACTTCTTTTGCACACAAGCGAACCTCCATTTTGGATCTATAGATAAACAGGCATTATATGCTTAAATGTCAGTCACAATACATTGGCATTTTCTGGAACTGATACTACATGCGTAATTATATGCAGACAAAATATTGCTATCTTTGTACTAGATTCCCCTTGTCAAATGAACCAACAGTGCCAATTTCATTCAACAGACTCAGAATTAAGATATACAATGTACATGTACATGTAGGGGCCACTGCTGGCATTGAGAGTCAAAATGAGTGTGACCGCCAATTTTCAAAAAAACAGTGTTTTTGGAAAGGGAATTGGATAAGCAATCCATTTCCAAATGTAAAAATGTTTAAGTATGAACATGTTGTAGTTTGATGACCTTTTGACCTTGAATTTGACAATGTGGATCACTTGATTTGGAGACGAGCTTTATTGAAATTATACCCCAGTAACCCCACATGTTTTCTATATAAGATCAAAGAATTAGAGATATAATTTTTTTGTTTTCTTTCCGGGGCTTCTCAAAGTTGGATAGTTGTGAGCAAAAATGTGAAATGGTTGTGCAATGAATAGCTTTAACGTTGGAAAACCGGCAAATTTTCAAATTACCATATCTATGCACAGCAGATCACAGGATCATGCTGTGCATGTAATTGACAGCTGGTTCCGACCGAGAACCACCATAGATAAGGCTAATGAAAGTGAATTGTTAGTTTCCCGTTACCCGACCGACTCACATTTTGGTCCCCGCATGAATATTTCATTATTTGGTAAATATTTCATTATTTGTTTGTTTAGAAATTTATAATAAGCGAAGTTTGACTACAATTTTATCGTATTTCATCAATAAATAAGTACAAATACGATGGAAATCGAATACTCGACATACCAACCCATCCATATGACAATTTTTTTTCATTTTTCGAAGCCGTACAACTTGTACAGCAGGCATATACACCACAAAGAAATTTAATTATTGCCTCCGCGATCGCTGATTTCCATCAATCCATTTCTATCGCGAATCGTGATCGCAAGTTCGCAACAGAGCCACTAACCACCATGCACCATATACATTTAGAATGTGCATATAAATATACCGTATCGTGGAAGTAAAATACACTAAATATGTACAATTAATAAACCCAAACATACGATATTTGCACACACAAAATGTAAAAATTATTAAAAAATGGTAAATTATATATTTAATTACTACGGGTAAATTATTTCCTTTTAAATTTCAACATTTATAAGAAAATACAAGCATATATTTACCCCACTATAAAACTGAAAGCATACGTGAACTATAGTTTGAAAACTGCAGAGGACGACAGTGTAGTATCTGCTACAACTCTTGTTCCTTCGTTCACACCGTTTGATAAAATGATAGCGACGAGTGAACGCAAACTGGTGCGACAGAGGCTATCTTTATAAAAAGACGATGCATGAGTGTACTACTGGTGCAGCTAGCTAGCTATCACATGAATGTTTTTTGAGGATTGTTTTTGTTGCTTTGACGATGCTTCTCTCGGTGAAGGTCGCTGAAGAAGGAAGCACGATAGTCCAGTGGATAATTGGCCACTACACCGAGAATTCATTTATTTATTGTAGTAAGGACATATTTATGCCCCTATTCACAATTATACACTCTTGGTTCTATACACTACACGTATTTGGGCACATATTATAAAAAATAATGAATGTTTTAAAAATAATGAATAATGAATAATGAAATAGTCGCCTACTCACTGACCAAAAAAAATGTAACGGGAAACTAACAATTCACTTTCATTAGCCTAAGCCCTAAACCATGGTTAGATCGCCACCGCTTTATTCCGTATGGGACGTCTAGCAAGATATAGCCCTGATTCTATTCAAAAAAGTTGAAAAATATTGAATGAAAATATCCGACGCCGACTCTTATGTGACCTGCTCCCACAAAATGAGCGTAAAGTCAGGGCGAAGATGTTGCTGAATTGAGCTATGATAGCATGTTATTGATTTTTGCCGTTTGTTGTTAGTATGGACCAAGCCTTTCTATTTATAGTGGGATTACAAAATAAATAGCCTGGCAGGGCTGGTAATACTCTTAAAATAAGTATACATACTATCATTTTAGAATTCCCCCATAATAGAAGGGACATTGGGTCCATACCAACAACAATTTAAACGGCAAATCAATAACATGCTATACTGCCTCAATTCAGCAACATCTGTGCCTCGACTTAATGCTCATTTTGTGGGAGCAGGTCACATATAATATGCTTTCCTTCCATAGCTCAGACACTAGACAGAGATATTGAGTTTTGAGTAGTACAATAAGTCATACTCATGTACTTAAAAGAGTAATTTGTCATCAGTTGATATTATTCATCATGGGTATTTTGCATGTTTCACTATCTGTCCCATTTCATTGATTGGTACTGGTGCCAGGTGGGTACAAAACCCACACCAACGTATGGGTTTCCTGTTGTACTAACATGACTAAGAAAATGGCTATTCGTACAACTATTGTAGGAATTAGCGGGGCATCGCTGTTATTCGTACAACTGCTCTGGTTCCTAGTCAGTCGTGGTGGAGTGTTCCCACTGAATGACCATTACACAATGAGCTCCAAAACTAAATGTTATGGAATGAAATTAGCAAAGTGTTTAACAAAATTATATATTGGATGGTTTCAGAAAATCTTTAATTATTTATTGGTCAAAATTGAGAGTAAAGTGAGAGTAAAGTAGCAAAAAATAAAAAATGATTATTTTTTCTTCACATTTTCAGAAAATAGATGTCCTCAGGTTTAAAATGACACCAAAGTTGGGAGTTGTTATAATAGGCCATTCCAAAGTGAAATTATGATCAATTGAAGTTAATCACCACTGAATTATTGAATTGGAGAAAAAGGCCTTCAAAGTCAGCGAAACTTATCGTCACTTGGCTCTCCAAAATATTCTGTCAAAACTTAATCGAAAGGTTGTTTTAAATGCCAAAGACCTCTTATTAAACGGCCTGTCATTGGTTCATTTGGGAATTTACAGGGTTCAAACTACTATTAATAGCTTCAAAAAGCCCTGACCTTTATTAAAGACCATGTACCAAATTTGCCATAGGGGATACTAATTTTAAACCTGTGGAAATGACAATGTAAACAAGGTAATGTAAGAAACATGCCCTCTCTAAAATAACTTTAAAAAAATATATAGACCCAAAATATGGCATAATTCTGTTATACCCTACACACCAACATCGGTAGTATGCGTCGTTCTTAAAAATCATGCACTATGAATACCTCTGTGAAGGGTATAACAGAATTACTCCCAAAATAGTTGTGAATGTGATACATAAATAGTTTATCTTTCGAAAATTATCTTTCGAAAATGAAGATATCTCATTTTCGACCTCCCATTGTCAAATCGACTATTTCAGGCCATCTCAAAATCAGCCCCAGTGACTTTACGGTCATTTTGTTTTGCAAGGTCACATGTTTGGCACAAATGAGATACAGGTTTAATATTTGGTATTCTCTTTTAATTTCTAATAAAAAGTATTAAAGTTAGATGACCCGATCACATTTTCGGAACACAGAATTATTTCAAACATACGGAGATTTTCATATCATATGAAAGCTCATATTTTTCTCATCATCATACTGAAATTTGACGGCCTAAATCGGTATAATTACGGAGAAATCGATGAAATAACGTCGAATTACCGCGAAAGGTGGTAACCACCAATATCGTTTGTGTACAACTCAATGGGTACATTTCACGGCATCTTTTGCGTCTAAAATAAGAACCATTAGAGTTATGCAACTCAAACTTTGGAATACAACTTTTTTAAGGATGACCTTTCATGTAGAATAGTAAACTTCAAGTTTAAAATCGGAACATCTACCTTTAAATAACAGAATTTTTTTTTTGTGTGTGATGTATTTGTATGGAAATTAAACACGGTCTTTTAAAAAACTGGCCGAGACCCCAAAGCATAAGCTATAATAATAAATATTTTTGTATGCGATACAAATTATTTATAATTTTTATAAACATTTTCAAATTTAAAAATAGTTTTTTCGAAAAAACACAATTTCCTAATAAATTCAGACCATTCAATTAATTTGATCATATCTAATTAAATTAATTTCTATTCGCTGTAAAGCGTTAATAACTAACCACTGTTTTTCCATCGAACGACAGCACGGCAATCAAATACAAATAATACACCGTCAACTCCAAAAAGGTAAAATGTTGATGCACTAATCCCTTTTATTGGCCAAAACCGATAACAACTTTAATATTTACGCTGTTTCGGCCAATCTAAAAATTCGACAGTGGTGTTGAGTGGACTATCGCATCTCAAATGTGCCCTCGACGCGACGCTGTTTCGGCAAAATGATAGTGAATTCATTAATTTTGATCTCTCAATACAATAGGCTTAGTCGTTGACTTTCAGCGACTTGTACAATGGTTGTAAAACAGAGATACTCCGCTTAATATTTGTACAAACTACAATAGTTGTATGAATAACACTAACAGCGATATTCCGCTAATTCGTACGACAGTTGTACAAATAACAGCGATGTTCACAACAGTAAGTTGTACGAATAGACTCTGCCCATGACTAACAGTAACAATAACATTAACATGACCAAGTCTTGTGTCAGCTACCCTCAATTTATGTCCATGCATCTTTCAAGTCAGAAATCTTCTTTAAAATGAGTTATAGTCATATGATAGTATTATAAGCTTACGTCAATTTGTCTTTGCAATTCCAATTCAGCCAAACGATTGATTGCTGCTCTATTTTATGGACCTCTGCTCTACAAACACCAATACAAAGCTATACAACCACGCAAGGTACACAATCAACACATGACTGAGCATAGCAGCTGATTTCATAACTTGAGTGAAAATGAGTTTATACAACACTGTTGCTAAAAGGTCGTTTGACCTGTCATGTATTTAGCCCAACTCATTGTTAAAAAGGAGCCCAAAATCATTTTTGAGTCCATTGGTTTCCTCGAGATGAAACGACGGTGTGGTCCAAATGGTGTCATTTTGTGGACTTTGGACTAGCGCCCAAATCGGCACCAGTTTGATACTCGGGGATGGGGGCGGGGGCTTGCTTATTACTCCCGGGGATATCCGGGGGTGTGCGGTCCTAAGGGTGGGGGGGGGGGGGGGGGGGGGGGGGCGTGGTTATTTACTCCGAGATATCCGGGGGAGTTTGATACTTTCGGGACTTTCGGGGAGCATACTCCGGGGGTGGGGGGGGGGGGGAAGCTGGCTTACTCCGGGGTACGGTGTACCAGCCCAACCCGTAGGCCCTGCCAGGTCACTTGATTGAATAATATTGGCTTAATATCACTACTATTTAATAGCCGATTGAATTGAATTTATTTTCTCACGATTTATATAAATAGGCCGCCTATCCACAATGAATATATTTATTTATTTATTTGAACATACACTTTTACAACAGTGGCACTCGTCTACCCACGGTGCGTTCATACTATATAGGCCTACATACAGTAATTTAACCAAGGAGTTAGTTAACTCCTTGATAAGACGAAAGAACATAATTATTTTATGTAGGCCTAGTCTCAATAGACTCAATAGAGGCCCTAGGAATACTGAAAGTCCATCGGTTTACACTGAGACGATTTCTCAGGGAACAGTACTATATACTGATGTCATGTTGCGCTAACTTTTTCACAAATAACGGAAGTTCAGGCGTTTATAAACTGCCTTTCATTTCAGCTTTGATTTGGATGGTGTAAACCTCCAAATACTCGTACAGAGTTTTGACTGGAGGTGCTAAACATTGATAGGTATGTATCGATACATACCTAACTTTACTCCAAATCCCGACTTCAAAATTTTAATTGGTGACGTTGGTACAAATGCCTAACTTTACACCAAATTAATATAGTTTACATGTTTTATAAAATATATTTCTTTTTAAATTTGGTATAAAAAACATGTTGTATATTTAAAAATGTAGGTTTGATACCAAATGTTTCTATTGGTGTAACATGGAAGTAATTTATGGTGTAAACCTCACACCGAATCTTTAGATTGGTATACAATTGCGTAACTTCACCGAATGGTCAGATTGGATTTGTTATTTGATGCACTAATGCCTAACTTCAAACCAACCCTTTAGATTTGAGTTGGTACAAATGCCTAAACTTCAGACCAAATGTTTTGACACCAAATGTTTGATTAGAGTTGGTGCAAATAAATTCACACCGATTGCCAAGTGGTCCAAATGTTTAGCATATTTGTAAATATCAAAGAGTTTCGAGTTGGCAAATTGTCTGCCAGGGTGTGGAGTGGGGGACCCCTTATATTTTCTTTTTATTATGTTTTCGAGCCCCAAGTTCTGACAAAAATTAGGTCAAATTCATGAATGACCCCGCCCCCCACCCACACGTTTGAAGACCAATTGACATGGCCTCAACTAGTCATTGGCGGTATACTTCAACCCAGTAACAACCCACATCTCTTTTGACACTTTCCATGGGGCTTAGTTTTACCAGATACAAAACAGTCTTCTTCTTTTTTAATTCTTTTTTTTAAAACTTTTTTCCATGACCGTAAAAATAAAGCAAATCTGTAAAAATCTTGCCGTATTTTATTTTGACAAGCCAACAAAATATTTGGGTTGGTATTCATTTGCACGTGAACATTTTTATCACACTCTAAAAAAACCATTTCTTCGGAATTGGAAAAGGTATATTATGTGATCTTTCCAGGGAACTCCCTCAACATCGAAAAAATAAATTGAAAGCAGATTTTTTTGCAGATTTACATTGCTGATCATAAATCGTACGTACATACATTTCAAGTTACAGGGCGATACGATTCTTAATTAATTCAAAATCATGGTTTTAGAGTGAAAATAAACTGTCGGGTTAACACAACAGTTTATATTTTCACTCTAAATTCACTCTAAAACCATGATTTTGAGGTAATTAGAAATCGTATCGCTCTGTAACTTGGAATGTATGTACGATTCATGATCAGAAATGTTCTACTTTCAAAAAGAAATCATGAATAGAGGGCGCTCTCTGGAAAAGATCACATAATATGCCTTTAAAGTAATTCATCTCATCAATGAATTAGAGGCAAGGTATCAAGGTGCTCTAATATGCTTTTCTATGATGTAATTTATTGTTGAATATTCAAATAACAAACAGAAACCCAAATCTACAGATGGACTTCAAATGAACTAAGTTTGACCAAACATAAGTTTAATTGGGAGAATAATCTCCATGCAGGGAAACTTGCACACAACGCACACACAGATGCAACGCGTGGATGGTGTATTTCTAAAATCAGAAACAAATGTGTTCTGACCATTCTCTATTCAAATCTTTGCGTTTCCAAAATTTGACATCAGATTGGTCTCACAATTTCAAATATATTTTCTTTCATATACACTGTAAAAACAGTGTTTAGAGATTAAACGCTTTTCTAAACACCATTTTGCACCACGTTTGTAAACATGTCAAATTTCTAAACACTTAAATGTCAGATCCCTAAATATGCATGTCAAATATCTAAACACACGGTGTTTAATTTCTAAACATGAGCGATCTAAACACCATCTTGCACCATGTTTCTAAACACTGTTTTTACAGTGTATATACAAATCAGTTGCATTTCCTGAATTATAAGCTTTCCAGATTATGAACCCAGTTTTTTGGGACACGCTGTACAACAGGGTTTCTTTTTTTCATTGCCTTTACCCTAAAAATTCATTAAAATGGTGTAAACTCGCCTAGAAAATGGTAGTCTCATTGCGGTATATGGTAAATGCTCAAAAAGGTGTAATTTCGACCTGTATTGCGAGTTGCTGGGGTCAAAGGGGAGATGAAATAAACAGACTAGCTACCAGGAGGATTTCTTTTACCTAGGCTGCCCTCAATTCGTTAAGATGTTAATTTGTATGTTTCAATATTTAGAGTTGAAAAGGGAAAAGTGCAATGATTGCACAATTTGAAAGGGTACATGTTATAACAGTGACACACACCAGTCAATTTATAGCGCCCTCAAGTGAAACGGACTCTCGTTTCGGAGCTGACTGGTTATGAAAAAGGAAGTCCTCCTGAAATGATGGGACGAATTTTTAAAGAATAAGTATACTACACATGCATTTTGTGAGCTCTTATAATATTTATTATTTTATTATTTTTATTATACCTTGAGTTGAATAACAAATTCAACTGATATACATATTACATATTCATACAATTGATAAGTTTTAGTGTAAAGTCAAAACGATTTGTCTCAGCAATATACACACAAAGCAAGCTTAGCTACGAGGGTCATCCCTGCCCAAGTTCCTATTGAAAATATCTGTGTTGAAAATAGATTCAATCTACCTGCTTGTCCAAAAAGTTTTTAATATCTTATGAAAGCTTTATAATAATTCTCAATATAACACGCAAACGCACACTTTCATCAATAAATGCGCAACAACATGAATTCTTTTTGCGCACAGACAAATACAAAAGCCTCACAATTCTCCCCAATTTGGAACTGATTAAACTATAGGTTTTTCATATGGGGGGGGGGGGGCAAAAATAAAAGTGAACATACAAGGACTTTACCAGGCTGTCAACTTTTGAGAATTGCCGCCAAGCCACAAACTTGTGAGCGGAAGGGGGGGGGGGGGGGGGGGGGGGGGTTGTGACGTCCCCAACCAGCCCAACAAATTAAGCTTATAACCGACAGGGCCAATATCAACTGACACAACTTGAATATGGGGGGGGGGGGGGGGGTTGTGGTGTGGCGTCCCCAACCAGCACGAAAATTTTGAAATTCTTAAAAATCACATGGAAAAGTGTTAACGTATAAAATTTCACTTCTAACTTATAAATGTCTTGATGGTACTGCACACATCTAATATCTTATTAAGCAATATACACCCTCACACAATCTTCATTCTTCGGGCAGAATGGAGATACGAGGTTTTGACAGAACAGCGGTTATAAGCTCATGATATTTTGTGTTTATGAAAGCGCAGTTTTACAAGTTCAGGAAAACATTCTTCTGTACTTCTATATAGTTCTATAAGTTTCCTCTATCCAAATATGTTTTCAGTTTTATACTACACATTATTTTACTGGAGATAACAACACTTTGTCCGTTATTAAAACTTTTGGGACACCCTGTACATTCAACAAAGGTGGAAAAGATGATAATTTGGATAAAACATCTGAAAATATGTGAATATAGATATTTCAAAGAGGGGTAAATTTGTTGAAAAATCAGTGCAAAGGGGTACTTTGAAAAATTGAAGAACAGTCATGGTTATCAACTTTTGTGTTGAGTTGGGGGACCAAGGGTGATTGCTAACCAAAAAAATTTATGAAGCACTGTAACTTTTTGAACTACGAGGGGCAGTCAATAAATAATGAAAGTGATCATGGTATGGGATGCATGAGTGATTCTATTGAGGGATAATGTGATCAATACAAAGTATGAACCTTTGTCTTTCAAACAATACACTTTTGGATTGTTAGAATACCTTTGGTTATGTAACGTCATTAACATAAACACAATAGGTTTCAGACACTGACTGAAATCTGTCGATTATTTGGCTGGATATGTAATATGTTGAATATGGGTTGATTGATACATTTGCATGTATCTCGGCAATGCAAGCATAAAAACAGATAAACACTTGGCACATAGTTAGAACACACACTTATCTCTGTTTGACACTCTTTTTTAGATCTGAATTCCTTAATACGAACAAGAAGGGACCATCTCAAATACGCTTTTATTTAGCAAAATCCGCAATAATATACCTTAAAAAACAACAAAGGATAAAGAACAATGGAGGGATTATAATTTAATCAATTGTTGTGGGATGTAAAGCAATAATAGTGGGGATTTCAAAAGGAGCTGTTCATAAAATTTCCTCAAACCATTGAAATTATGTGACGATTACATACACAATACATATCTAGTAGCTCTAAAGATACTACAGTAATAAGAGAGGTTGTAACGGCCATCCTGCCTGTCTTTGATTGATACATTCATGTATATCTTAATTTTGACTATCACAATATTTTTACACATTATTTTAAGCAATTTTCATTATTTCTGATTATAATTTGAAGCCACAGTAAGCTTATATCTGGTAAATTTCATGATTTTAGCCATTTTTGGCCCAGTTCAAAATGATCTGCCGTCTGCGCATGTGCATATTTTCTGCAGGTTTCATGCGAATAAGTTCAGATAATTAGTTAAGTATCATATGGAATCTCCCAAACTGGTAATTGTTTGGATTTTTCCTAAATTGTTTGATATTCCGCAATATTAGTGATTCACTGACTGGGTATTTTTCAATGAAAATTAGCTATTTGAAATACTGATATTTGTATACTTTTCATTCGATTGCCTCTCCTTACTTTTTCATATTATACTACCAATATCAAATTACACAGGGATTAAAGGGTTTTTTTATCATACTTACGCGAAAAAAATTAGGATTTACCTGCTTCTGGTGTCATTTTATGCAATCTTCTTACCACTTGTTTCATACAAACAATTCAAATTTCCCGCCAAATAACTGATTTAGCAGTGTCCCAAGTGTACTTACTTTGAGACAATGCTATGATGTCATAGTTCACACATACAAATCCAAAACTGTATTGTTTGAAAGACAAAGGTTCATACTTTGTATTGATCGCACTATCCCTCAATAGAATCACTTATGCATCCCATACCATGATCACTTTCATTATTTACTGACTGCCCCTCGTATTAATGTGATTTGTATAAAAGTATACATTTTTGGAAAGGAAAGGAGTTAGAGAAAATATTTTTGGTATCAAATTTCACTAAAATGCTTTTTTGGCTCAAATTTTTCCGGACAACGTAGCAAAATCATTTTTTGGTAAAAAATGCCGTCACTGCACAAAAATCTCTAAAGACAGTTTTCTAGGTGTGCATTTTTCATTTTTTCATTATTTAAAAAAAAAAAATTAGAGGTAAAAAATCAACAACCCAAATGGTAAAAAATTAAACAAATCAGCATTTTAAGTTAAATGTGATAAAAAAAATGGATTTTCTGACTTATTTCCTTTCCCAAAATGTATACTTGTATAAAGTTCAAAAGTGACAGCGCTTGATAAATTTCATATTATTTGGGTTAGCACCGCCCCTTAATATTGGACTTTGTCATAATGTGGCCAGTCACAATCAGAGAAGCTTATGTCTTTAAAAATAACAATTGAGGTTTATTTTCATGCAAAGATTTATCTTGTGAGCTTCAAAACAACCCTTTCTTGTTAGAATTCGTCGGTCTCATCACATACTGATCTATTCGAGAGATTATGAATTTTTGAGAAATCGGTTTTTAGTAATATTGTATCGTGCTCTTTCAATTTTCCAAGTTACAGACCTCAATTCTGTTAAATTATTGAGATTATAAGTCCTTGAATTTGGTGTATTTGCTGTTTTTTTACATTTCAGCGTTTCACATATAGCGCTATTCCATATAGCATAGGATATAACGTGGACGACACATCACGCTATTTGAACATCGCAAATTCTACGCGTTTCACATACAGATCTATTCCATGAGCTATTTGAACATCGCAAATTCTACGCATTTCAAATACAGATCTATTCCATGAGCTATTTGAACGTCGCAAATTCAACGCGTTTTACATACAGATCTATATGCGCTCTATACGAGAAATCATCGTTTCATCATTTTTGGGGTTATAATCTGTCATAAAAGCACAAAAACTACCACTTAACAGTACAAGTCAAAATGTTCTTCTTCGATGTCAAGTAATACATGATTTTGACCTCATCTTAACAAAGCCAATACAAATCATATTAATTCAAAAAGTCCTTTTTTCATCTGAAAGTGATTCCTCGAAAAGTTTCAGGTTTGCGGCAAAATGGTTCAATGTGCTCTGACAAATATGCATAAAACATGTGACTTTTACTTTTAGTTGCGTTGCCTCATGCTATAAGGAATTAATAGCACTCATCAACACCCCTGCAACTCAGACGCTTTAATACAATATACACACCACTTTCACAGTAGGACAACTCTAAGCAACACTGATAAAGATATATAATCATCTACTCAACACACACACCAAGTTGGGTAATAATTACAGAGCTGTAATTAATCAGGTTATTTACGATGTCAAATTTATAGCACTCTGAAGCTGCACTGTAAGTGAAATTTGTGGAATTCTGGACTGGCTGTGTATGTGCTATTATTTTCGTTGTAGCACTGTACTATTTCAGGCTTTGCAACTATTTCAGGCCTTTGGAGACAGAGACAAACACAGTTTTGGCTTAAGCTTATAGTCTACACTCTAATTGTAAGAGGAAAAACCACTCAAAAAGAGTGAAATTTCACTCTTACAAAGAGCCAACTGAGTGACCAATCGTTTTGAGTGAAGTTCACTCTTCCAAAAGATTGATTTTGCTAGCTCTTTTGGGAGAGTGAACTTCACTCTAAACGAGTGGTCATTCCATCTCCAGAAAATCGTTCCTTTTGAGCTCTTTTACATTTATCATGATGTAGCCTATAACAAAGTGGATTTGGTGAAGAAATAGTTGAAATTTAGCGGTGAGTACATTTTATGCGTAGGTCAATTTATAGTATAGGCCGACATACCAAAAAGACGACAGTGCACGCGATATTTTTGGTCACTTTTTCGCTGCGGGGAAACAAATTCTGAAAAAAGTGGCTGGTAGGAATAAAGCAGTATTATACTGCTTTATTCCTACCAGCCACTTTTTTTCAGCCACTATAGTTTGCATTGCCACATGTAAGCTTCTGTAGTAAACCACATTGTTGTCTAAATCTACATAGATGTAAGGTCTATGCCTCCATTATTTTACGATGCTGCTGTTATGATGAGATAGTGTTCAAAGTCTAAATGTATCATCATATGTTGTCGGCAAACACAGTTTTGAGATAGAGGCCAATATATTTGGTGAAATATATAGAAAATAATAGACAAATAAAAGCTTCTTCAAATCATATCTTGTGATTACAAAGTCTGATTGACTTTAACATGGTATCACTTTAAAGCTTAGCATTTTCAAGTCATACCAATAACTCGGAGTTAACTCGAGCCTCCAACATATCCATTTTGACGTCACAGGTCACACATTCACTACACACACAAGCGATTATTTCAGATGCAGACTTCTTCTCAGCTATTGGTAGGTAAGTATCAGTAGCAAAACAATGATACACAAAATGTCAGAAATATTTGCAATCTCCAAAATGAGCAGTCAGTCAGTTAGATTTGAACCGAGGACTTCTCCTTAGCTGGACATAAGTAAGTGTTAGCAGTCCAACTGTGATACATGAAAGTGCTAGTAGATTTTGCCATAATCCCCAGAAAGAGTAGTCTATGCCTTGCTCCTCCATGTAGTCTTCTCCAGTCTCACTGAAACATAAATTTATAGTATATCAACTGTATGCATGGTTTATTGGTTTAAGGGGGTGATAACCCCCAAAATATGACTTTATCAACCGCTTTTAATGTGATGTATATAAAAGTATACATATTTGGAAAGGAAATGAGTCAGATAATCCATTTTTGGCATCAAATATTACTAAAAAACTCTGTTTTTTTGTTTTGACCAACAATCAATTTTTAGCTCAATTTTCGGACAATCAGTTTTCGGTAATAAATGCAGACATTTCACCAAAATCATCTAACACTTCTCTAGGTGCACATTTTTTTCATAAACATTTTTAAATTATTAAAATTTTGACCAAAAAAGGTCAACAATATGTAATTTTGAGGTTAAAAAAATAAATTGTGCTATGTTGTCCAAAACAATTTGAGCCAAACAAGTTAATTTTTGGTCATGATTAAATAAAATCTGCATTTTTAGTGAAATTTGACACCAAGAATTCTCTGACTAATTTAGTTTTTTAGAAGCTAGTTTAAAGCCAAAATGTACCTCAATCATGGCAAAATCATTGTGAAAGAGCAAATTGTCGCACACTATAAACACATTTGTTTAGTCAGTAAAGTCTTTTTGATTCACTTTAAATTATCTTCCTCCCCCCCCCCCCCCACCCCCCCCCCCCCCCCCCCCACCCCCGAATATGAAAAATCTAGCTATGCCACTGCTTACTACTGTTCTAAAATCAAAGGCCTCACCTTTTTGAAACCATGGGTAACCATCCCGATCACAAAATTAAATATTTGGTGTAAATAGGAGGCTTACAACTCAACTGAGAAAAATTAGAATTATAAGAACTTTATAACAGGATGAAAAAGTAGGTCTTCATGCATTTTCACTCTCCTTTGTTATTTCTTAAAAGAAATAACAAAGGAGAGTGAAAATGCATGAGAATTGTTCAATTTTTAAAAACATTTTCCCTCAACATCAGTGATTTTTAAAAAAAACCATTTTCCTCAAAATTCTTCAAAATCAGTGATTTTTAAATATCTGGTATACAGTATTTCTTTTCTTTTTGAAAAAACAGCAACTAACAACAACTAAACAATGCTTATCTAACCAATCACAATTTCTGCTTGTTGAGTGAGCAGGTTCTTTGCGCAACGAATACTTACCAAAATGTTATGTTGTTTCTGACACCGCAAAATTCTAGACCATTGAGCTCATTGATGTAAAGTGCCTGCAACAAAGACAAAGATTTGTCATAAGTTACATTAACACACCGGGGTGATCAGTGGTCATTACAAAGACGGTATCAGGCATGTCCAAAAATTCACGTAAATAGGGTAGTTTTTCAAGCCGGGGCACGTTACGTACGTAATGTGAATAGGGTATCAAAACAAGCAAAATTAAGAAAAAGGGTACACTTTACATGCAATGGCCATATCTGTTCTGTGCAGAATAAATAGCTGAGATATATAGGTGGGATTTCCATTGCATAGGGGATTTAATCTACATGATCTAGAACAGCTCATCTTTGTTTCATTATACTAAGGGAAGGAAAAAGTAGTTTGAAATGTATCATACTTAGTAAAGGTGCCATACAAACTACTTGCTTAGGGTATCAACATATTTTCACTACTTATTTACGGTATTGAAATACTGATATTACTTGCTTAGGGTATGTAAAATAGTCTCCATACTTGTTTAGGGGTGCTTTTTCACATTAATGCTATATCTTATTTAGAGTGCTTTTTGAAAATCCTTGAAAGCACCTGATACTCTCTTGTAATGATCACTGTGCACCCCAGGGTTTACATGGTGGTAACTTGGAGGCGTAACTTATGCTAACAGCAATCAAAATTCCACAAATATTTGTGTTATTCTGACCGTGTGTCCACACACATCTATGGCTACGCCGTGTAACTTATGCCTATCATCAGCGGCCAGAGTAAGTTCAGCTTCGAATTGCCAACTTTGCTTACATTTGACCTTTGCAATAACCTAACCCTGGTTTAGGTTTTTTTGACCGGGATCACAATTTTCGAAGAAAAAACACCAACTAAATCGCCGGGAACCTGCCGGGATTTGATCCGGGGACCATCCGGACCCTGGCCCTATGTCCCACCCACTAAGCCATGGCCCTCATCTACTCGTTCGCACAGTATACTGCGCTCACTATATCAGGGTTCCCAGCATTTCACAAGACCAAAATTCCCTGAGTTTTCCCTGATTTTTTCCTGACAAATTTATATTATTCCCTGAGAAAATATTTTCACTTTATCGGAAGTTGGGAAGGCAATAATTATGTGGGTTGGTTATTAACATATATAGGCAAAATTTCTAGTTTTCCCCCCTAAAATGGTCCAGAAAACGTTCCTGAAACCATGTTGTTAAGCTTGAATAGCAGTGACGTATAGGTAGATTATTGATATTGGGGGGACAAAAATGAAAATGAACCGACAAAACTTTTGTGAGCCAAGAAATGCGCGCATAGCGCGCGATGTTTTTTGACTTTACACCTATTCATTGCCTGGAAATGTGTTAAGTCACACTACATATGCACACAAAAAAGCCACCATAGCCAGTCAGTCAATGGATAAAACTTAGACAGAAAAATACCAAAATAATTACTCACTTGAGCCATCAAATTCCCTGAGTTTTCCCGGAGTTTCTGTCTTTTTTTCAAATTCCCTGAGTTTTCCCTGTCTGGAAAAAGTTATTTTGATTTTCCCTGATTTCCCTGATTTCCCTGAGTGGCTGAGAACCCTGTATATAGGCTCGGTTGATTACGTCATCGAAAACTGGCGGCACAGGTGCTTGGAGATGGACTTAGGATTAGCATTGTTTAGCATTCGGGAGGGGTTAGGGTTAAAATTGTGTAATGGAATTCCCATTTATATGAAAGACATTCCGGTTTTCTTGCTTATAAGCCACTTTAGCACTGAGGTGTCATAGGCCTAGGGGCCTATCCGTATTTCTAACACAGGCCCATTGTGGACCACGTTCATGACGCGAGACGGTAGATGCATCACAGTTGCATGATCAGCTGCGTGACTTGCCACATTTCAAGCGCGCTTTAATTAATGACCACATAGCAACCAACCTTTATTGTTATTTCCGAAGTAATTGAATAGTTTTGCAAAAAAGAATGTCAGATGGTTCAATGGCAATATGTACCCAATCAATGCACAAATAAATCAGAGTTGAAAGTCAAGGCATCTCGGAGAACACTTGCGGACAATATTTAGCGATCTTTCTTTTATTCATTTTAGCTGCAAACTCAGGGGGAGCAGTGCTTTTAAGAGCTATAAAAGTAATCTATTAGATTTGACTTCTACTTACATTAAGACTATATCTCATAATGCTGAGATACTGAAGCCATTGCAACCATTTAGGTAATGATGTTATGTTCACCAGCAAGCCACTGAACACCTGTGAGAATTTACAAAAATGCAAAAGATTAGGCCAAAATAAAAGAAACAAGTTTGTTACAGAAGACTGCGCGTGTAGCTTTTTAAATTCGCATTTTACTGCATAATTTTTTCTTCTTCTTGAACCTTTGAAAATGATGGTGTGAGCCAAGTTGTATCTGCATGGCATGGGTGGTTGTTTTTTCAATTTTAAAACAGTATTTAAACTCAAGAAAAACAACCGACTCCAGTGATTTATTGGACTGTGCTTCTTCAAATTTAATTTCACATTGTGAAATACCATATATCAGCTTCATTTTCTTGCTTCACAGAGCCTGTCTCGTGTAAAAAAGAAAGAAAAAGATACCGCATTTCGTATAGCGTTTTTTAACTTTAAAAAAATTGCATTTCGCATAGCCTTTATTTCAGGTTTCTTCTGAGACAAACTTTTTTTGCCTTAAAAAGTTATAAGGATGAATAATACAATCCTGCATTTAACATTTTGGAATCCATTTAGAGCAACCCTAGTCACTATAGTAAAGGGTTAGAAGAAGGATTAACTGCCATCTCTATGACACGGTCCAGTTTATCAACGTTATAAATGGAACATGGGTCATACCTAGGGCAGGGTTGATGAAAAAGTGTTAAGACATACACGTTTGAATAGGCCTACATGTGCCACTCAAATAGGACTCTTTCATAAATGATAAGCCAAACACATTTGAGTAAATATACACCAACCTCCCCCCTTTTCCAGTAAAAAAACCCCCTCTCACTTCATCAGCACGGTAACTAACATTGATGAACAAGAGGGATACATAGAAAGGGTTGTCTCTTCATAAATGCATAGCAACAAACACATTTAGAGATTGACATCTCCATTTCCCTCTACTCCTCCCCCTCCCCAGTAAACATCTTACTCACCAGCATGCTAACAAATGTTGACGATACAAGGATACAAGGATACACCAACAGTTAATCACATCATAAATGCATAGCAACAAGCACACATAGATGTCAACATCGCCATCTCCTCGCCCCCCCCCCCCCCTACTCCTCCCCCTTCCCCAATAAATTGTTTACTCACCAGCATAATAACAAATGTTGACGATACAAGAAGGATGACTACAGAATATGCGGTAACAGTTAAGCTCATCACAAATGCATAACAACAAGCGCACATGGACGTCAATACCAGTACAAGCACATAGATGAAAAATGATTCCAAATCATTCTGGAATCCTGTGGGGTGAGGGTGAGAATAACATTTGTTTTTAGTCTGGGTCAAATAGTGTGGGACCAGGCTTGTATCCTTGGGATGAGTGAAAGACAACTCTCCTCAAATCTTAACCACAGACCTAACATCCCTGCCTCCAAAAAAACATGTTTTTGCACATAACAATGTGTGAGCTTGAGTAAGTCTGACTTGGTTGAGATCACAAGACCTCTAGCTTATAGTAAGCGTCATAATACTTTGGACATAATTCCAACAATGTTTGCATATGTGTGTGTGTGCGTACATGCGTAAACTCGGAAGTGCGTACCGGGCATTTTCAAAAATGACCACATGTCCTGATTGGTCAATCGTGATGCGCATGCATGCATAGTTGTTCGCGCATTTATAATCTGAACGCAGCTTTGCAAAAAAGGCAACAAAACACGCTCGCGTGAAAAAAGCTTGTGTCCATAATATTAAGCCGGTGACTATAGCAAGAAAATCATGTTAAGGATCACCAATTCATCTTACCCCATGAGAACTGGGATAAGATCACTGAATACCTTAGGTAGAAATTCAAGTTAAAGCCTAATGCCCCTATACGCTTCTTTCTCCTTCCCATACAAGGTCATTATGTCCCCATACTGATCATCCATGAGACACAACTGAAAACATGAGAGCTGGGATCAGTCTAAATGGGATAAAACTACATAACACCTAGGCCAGAAAATCAAATTAAAGAAGGGCCAATGCTACCTCTTTTCTAATCCTCCTCCCATACCCTCCACTTCAAGCATTGCCATTATCTCATCATACCTATCATCCAATAAGACACGACTGAAAACATGAGAGCTGGGATCAGTCTAAATGGAATAAGATCACAGAACACCTTCGCCAGAAAATATGCCGACGGTCGGTAGAATCCACTTCTCGATTCATGCCTGATAACAAGAAAACAAGAAAGAAACATTTCTATGACATTAATAAGAACCAAATTAGCCTTTTGACATTATAACGAAAACACAATGCTTGCAAATATGCTCCTCATCAGAAATGCAATGATTTTAGGCAAAATTAAAAATAAACATGTTTAGCGTCAAATCCTGCTTCCTTTTTTGGGTTTGCTTCAATTTCCTTTTTTCTTCTTTATTTTATTCATAACTCTCTTGGTTCAGATGTTTCAGAGTTTGAGATGTTTGTAACAGCTTTACTTCTTTATTATAAGCAATTTAAGCAAGTTTTGTGGTGAACAACCCCTCAAAACCATGAAATAAAAACCATATACACAAACCTCCTCCTCTTTTAAGGTTTGCAAAGTTTATCGCTAACAGGGGCGATTTTGCACTAAAAAGGTGGTTTTTTAAAGATAACAAAAAGGACCCCTTTTAAAAACGTCATGACGCAAAACACGTTTTTGTTTTATTTTGCCTTGTGTGTTCCTGAAAACTTTTTATTTTCAATTTGGATTCTTGCAACATGTGACACAATATTCCAATTTCACAATTTAGTTGACTTGGTACAATAGTCAAGTTAACTGATTTATACAGGTGAGTCAAAAAGAAGTTGTACGGGAATGAATATTTGTTTAAAAATAGACCAAACAAATTTGAAAACCAATGAGACACATATTCAAAGAGCACCTTATTCCGCTCATATGACAAAAGAAATCATTGAAATCGATCAATTATGTCAGGAGCTATGACTATTTTAATAAAAGAACCCTTTTTTTAGCTGTCCACGGAACGCTTAATTCTCTTGATATCTCCCCATTCTAAGTGGGCAGCAAAATGTACACACGGTCATTCATTTTCAAATAAGATTAAAGCCCGAGAGTTTCAAACACAGGTGGGAATGGTGTGCCTAAAATAAATAATCAGTGACTACAATAAGACTTTAACCTTCTCTTTTTGACAGATTCTATGATTTTGCATTATGAAGAATAAAACAATTACTTCCTGATATGATAATGATGAGTTTTAAACATTTCCTTTAATTTGTTCTGTTTTACGTATCGGTGGACAGCTAAAAAAATGGGTTATTTTAGTAAAATAGCTATAACTCTGGATAGGAATGATCGATTTCAGTCATTCTTTTTTTCAGATGATCAGAATAATATTCCCGTCAAAATATCGCTTGAGTTTTAGGTCAATTTCCTTTTTCTTTCTCAAGAAAAAATATTCAAATCCATACAACTTCTTTTTGACTCACCCTGTAGTCTCTATTATAACATTTACAAGTGCAGTCCACACATGTATGTGGTATGTCCAACATACATTACAGGGTGAGTCAACAAAACTGCAATAGTGGTCCAAACCAAGTTAAAGTTTTTAAATGTTGCAAGAAGGATATCTTTGTGTGAAAAATGAAGTCAATCGCATTTTCCATTTGTCTTTGGTGAACTTTTTTGCTGCACAACTGAGTTAACGTGTTTGTTCACGAGCATAGTGAATTTCAATTGAAATTGCTCACATTTTTCATGTTCACATTTGAATATCCCGCCAACAAAAATTTGGAACAATTTCATTTCGTATTCAAATTTAGACCATTGTAAGCAATTCATAGCATAGGTAAGGTAAATTGATTATGTTATCTCCCATGTAAATAAGAAAGGATGCATTAAATTCCATAAACGTCACAAATTTCCTCAAGTTTTTACATTTGAATGAGAGATGCATTTGCAATCATCTTCAGTGATAGCAAGTATAACAGAGTAAGTTGCTATCTTCAGTAGATAGCAAGTTTATCAGAGTAAGTTGCTATCTTCAGTAGATAGCATATGCATGTTTTGGGTGTCTCGTGGACAAGCATGTGAAATGGGTGAATTTGTAAAAAGATTCACCAAAGGCAAATGAAATATGTGATTAACATCCTTTGTTCACATGAAATAAGTAACAAATATGTTATTCTTATAACATTTAAACATTTCCAAACATCAACTTGGTTTTGAAAACAAGATGGCTTTTTACTCACCCTGTAGCTATCATATGTACTCCTCTGTGTGGAAACCTTTTTGCATACAGATAAACATGAGCCTCACAATTTCACCTAAGTGTACTCTCCGTCAAACCCACTAACCTATATATAGCGCGTTCCATCATAAAAATGTCCACCGCTCCCAGATTACTAAACACAATGTTCAGAGTGATAAACAGAAAAGCCCCAGTTCTGAAATAGTAAATTGATATATATTAAACATAAAGAATATCGAAAATTGACCAGAAAAATATATTCCCTGTTCAGTCACAGACTATTACAACCTCATCAACCATCAGATGTGTGAAACACACTATTTCCAAGACTGGATGAATAATTCAGTAATCTTAACCTCCCTGCAATAAGCCTAACCCATCTTCGGCCAACCAGTGGCAGCACCAGCATCAACAAATGATGGGGGGGGGGGGGGGGGGGGCAAGAAAAAGATTTGGGGGTAAGATTTTGCCTTTTATTGTAAAAAATGCTTGAAATTAGCTTAATTTGATATGAATTAGACATTTCAGACCAAATTTAGGGAGCACAGCACCAAGACGCTCTCCATAGACTTTACTGTTAGGAAAGGCTTACTTAAATGGCTCTACAATCAAGGAAAATAATAGTTGGCACACTTGACGCAACTTATTACAAATATCCCTGTGCTCGCAATTGAGATCAGACTTGGGACATAGCACTGTTTAATAGAAAGCAAAAGTCTCCCCCTTTCTTATATCCTTCCCCATCCCCCATCAATCAATGTTGGGGGACCTACCATGGCTTCTGATAATATGACTCGGATCAACATTGCCTCCGGGGAGAGGGGCGGGTTTTTTCCGTAATTAAGACAAAGTGTGCCAACCTTTTTTTCCTTGATTGTCTGAGTCATTTGCTAAAAAAATCATCTGTGTTAAGTCTTTTGGCTATAACATGAGATTAAACAGAGATTTCTTCACCAGATTTGGACGACAGATAGGTTATAACACTGGTCACGTGTTCAAACAATATGCGTCAACGTACTTTTAGGGACCGGTCACTTTTAAATACGGAGGTATATTTTTCACTTAAAATGGCAGTGAAACTATAGACATGACCAGTTATTTAAATTCAGATGGATGCTCGACCTCATATATCATCAGCTAAACGTTGAGAAAACATCTTCCTGTCGTTTATATATATCTCAAGACCAGTATCTATATCTATATATCTTAATACCAGTGGCTATATAACTTAAAAATATAGACCCAACATGAAATATGCCTGTTTTGTTTTGACAATAAATCAAAGTTGTCAAGCCATTACGCCCATTTATAAGAATGAGTACATCTGCACTCTTTCGGTACCAAAATCTAGGACATTATGATTATTCAAGAAATAGAAGACACAATGATAGTGCTGATTAAAAACAAATAATGCAAATCATGATTGTTAGAAAAAAGAAGCAACAAATAAATCATTATCGAATAGAAGCTTAGACAAGGATTCGAACCCGGGACAGTGGGGTGCAAGTCTCATATGTTAACCACTACACCAACCGGGCGTGTGTGCATATTGTAACTGAATTATACGCTATCAATGCTCGTGTATTGTCATCGCAATGGTGAATCAATATCATCGGTTCACCATAAGAAATCATCAAATGTGTCATTGTTACGAAATACAGAACTGATTTTTCAATGGATAAGGGATTAGAGGACCAATACCGTTCATATAGACCCTTTTTAAGCAAAGATTAAGCACCGCATACCTACCTTTCAACGGTGTACCATTGGTGAAATAATATAAATCTATAGTCATATATGTTTAAATTCAGCAGGGGTGAACCGTTGAAACATACCGAAGATGCGATTCATTTCTTCTAAAAGATAGCCTATGAGTTTCACATTGTCCACTAAACACTAATCCATTGAGAAAAAAAGTTTTGCATTTCATAATAATGAGAAATTTGATGAGTTGTAATGGTGTACCGTTGCAATGATTCACCGCTGCAATAACAATGCACGTGTATTGATAGCGTATAATTCAATTACAACATGCACACACGCCCGGTTGGTGTAGTGGTTAACATATGAGACTTCCACGCCGCGGCCCCAGGTTCGAATCCTTGCCCAATCTTCTATTTTTCTTCTTCTTGTGTGTGCCTCTAAGCTTATTTCTAAACGATCATAAAGTCCATTTTTTAAATAATCGGCACGTTATCTTAGAGTTTTGTCTTCATGGCGCATTATTTGATATATGTGACTTTATTTATTTTCCATAATTTCATATTTAAATGATAAGAACATAACGTGTCATCTTCTGAAGATGGTAATGTTTGCATGAACTATAACAATGACAAGGCCTATTATACACCTATAGTCGCACACAATTAACATACAGAGACAGCGTTAGTAAATAATGACCAGTCCCTAATACACAAAGTGACTTTTCGTTCTTCTATCTTTGTTTGTATTAGCCATTCTGTTTATGTGGCTTTATTTATTTTGTAAATAAATGATATTATGATTATTGTCCATGATTATATATTTTAATGCTAGGAACATAACATGGCATCGTGTCATTAATTGCTATCTTCTGAAGATAGTAATGTTTGCATGAACTATAACAATTGCAAGGCCTATTATAGACCTATCGTCGCACACATTTAATATACAGAGACAGCCTTAGTACTTAATGGCCAGTCCCTAATACACTTTTGTCTGACTTAATATGCCGTCTATCAAATGTTGATTAGAAATCAATTAATACATATACGAACTCTAATTGTTCTTCAACATTTTGTTTCACATCCATGAAAATAAATTGTAAAAATAACATGTTTTGACGTATATGTTGTCTAAGTATTGACTGACCAATCCCTAAATGACGTAATTGATACTTGTAACTTTTTGGGAATGTTGACAATATACCCTACAATAATCGTGCAAAACCTCGTTAGCATCGGGCATTTGGTTCTAAAGTTATAGCCAAAAAACCAATCCCACATGGTGAATTTAGGATTTCGCTCAGACAATCAAGGAAAATAATAGTTGGCACACTTGACGCAACTTATTACAAATATCCCTGTGCTCGCAATTGAGATCAGACTTGGGACATAGCACTGTTTAATAGAAAGCAAAAGTCTCCCCCTTTCTTATATCCTTCCCCATCCCCCATCAATCAATGTTGGGGGACCTACCATGGCTTCTGATAATATGACTCGGATCAACATTGCCTCCGGGGAGAGGGGCGGGTTTTTTCCGTAATTAAGACAAAGTGTGCCAACCTTTTTTTCCTTGATTGTCTGAGTCATTTGCTAAAAAAATCATCTGTGTTAAGTCTTTTGGCTATAACATGAGATTAAACAGAGATTTCTTCACCAGATTTGGACGACAGATAGGTTATAACACTGGTCACGTGTTCAAACAATATGCGTCAACGTACTTTTAGGGACCGGTCACTTTTAAATACGGAGGTATATTTTTCACTTAAAATGGCAGTGAAACTATAGACATGACCAGTTATTTAAATTCAGATGGATGCTCGACCTCATATATCATCAGCTAAACGTTGAGAAAACATCTTCCTGTCGTTTATATATATCTCAAGACCAGTATCTATATCTATATATCTTAATACCAGTGGCTATATAACTTAAAAATATAGACCCAACATGAAATATGCCTGTTTTGTTTTGACAATAAATCAAAGTTGTCAAGCCATTACGCCCATTTATAAGAATGAGTACATCTGCACTCTTTCGGTACCAAAATCTAGGACATTATGATTATTCAAGAAATAGAAGACACAATGATAGTGCTGATTAAAAACAAATAATGCAAATCATGATTGTTAGAAAAAAGAAGCAACAAATAAATCATTATCGAATAGAAGCTTAGACAAGGATTCGAACCCGGGACAGTGGGGTGCAAGTCTCATATGTTAACCACTACACCAACCGGGCGTGTGTGCATATTGTAACTGAATTATACGCTATCAATGCTCGTGTATTGTCATCGCAATGGTGAATCAATATCATCGGTTCACCATAAGAAATCATCAAATGTGTCATTGTTACGAAATACAGAACTGATTTTTCAATGGATAAGGGATTAGAGGACCAATACCGTTCATATAGACCCTTTTTAAGCAAAGATTAAGCACCGCATACCTACCTTTCAACGGTGTACCATTGGTGAAATAATATAAATCTATAGTCATATATGTTTAAATTCAGCAGGGGTGAACCGTTGAAACATACCGAAGATGCGATTCATTTCTTCTAAAAGATAGCCTATGAGTTTCACATTGTCCACTAAACACTAATCCATTGAGAAAAAAAGTTTTGCATTTCATAATAATGAGAAATTTGATGAGTTGTAATGGTGTACCGTTGCAATGATTCACCGCTGCAATAACAATGCACGTGTATTGATAGCGTATAATTCAATTACAACATGCACACACGCCCGGTTGGTGTAGTGGTTAACATATGAGACTTCCACGCCGCGGCCCCAGGTTCGAATCCTTGCCCAATCTTCTATTTTTCTTCTTCTTGTGTGTGCCTCTAAGCTTATTTCTAAACGATCATAAAGTCCATTTTTTAAATAATCGGCACGTTATCTTAGAGTTTTGTCTTCATGGCGCATTATTTGATATATGTGACTTTATTTATTTTCCATAATTTCATATTTAAATGATAAGAACATAACGTGTCATCTTCTGAAGATGGTAATGTTTGCATGAACTATAACAATGACAAGGCCTATTATACACCTATAGTCGCACACAATTAACATACAGAGACAGCGTTAGTAAATAATGACCAGTCCCTAATACACAAAGTGACTTTTCGTTCTTCTATCTTTGTTTGTATTAGCCATTCTGTTTATGTGGCTTTATTTATTTTGTAAATAAATGATATTATGATTATTGTCCATGATTATATATTTTAATGCTAGGAACATAACATGGCATCGTGTCATTAATTGCTATCTTCTGAAGATAGTAATGTTTGCATGAACTATAACAATTGCAAGGCCTATTATAGACCTATCGTCGCACACATTTAATATACAGAGACAGCCTTAGTACTTAATGGCCAGTCCCTAATACACTTTTGTCTGACTTAATATGCCGTCTATCAAATGTTGATTAGAAATCAATTAATACATATACGAACTCTAATTGTTCTTCAACATTTTGTTTCACATCCATGAAAATAAATTGTAAAAATAACATGTTTTGACGTATATGTTGTCTAAGTATTGACTGACCAATCCCTAAATGACGTAATTGATACTTGTAACTTTTTGGGAATGTTGACAATATACCCTACAATAATCGTGCAAAACCTCGTTAGCATCGGGCATTTGGTTCTAAAGTTATAGCCAAAAAACCAATCCCACATGGTGAATTTAGGATTTCGCTCAGACAATCAAGGAAAATAATAGTTGGCACACTTGACGCAACTTATTACAAATATCCCTGTGCTCGCAATTGAGATCAGACTTGGGACATAGCACTGTTTAATAGAAAGCAAAAGTCTCCCCCTTTCTTATATCCTTCCCCATCCCCCATCAATCAATGTTGGGGGACCTACCATGGCTTCTGATAATATGACTCGGATCAACATTGCCTCCGGGGAGAGGGGCGGGTTTTTTCCGTAATTAAGACAAAGTGTGCCAACCTTTTTTTCCTTGATTGTCTGAGTCATTTGCTAAAAAAATCATCTGTGTTAAGTCTTTTGGCTATAACATGAGATTAAACAGAGATTTCTTCACCAGATTTGGACGACAGATAGGTTATAACACTGGTCACGTGTTCAAACAATATGCGTCAACGTACTTTTAGGGACCGGTCACTTTTAAATACGGAGGTATATTTTTCACTTAAAATGGCAGTGAAACTATAGACATGACCAGTTATTTAAATTCAGATGGATGCTCGACCTCATATATCATCAGCTAAACGTTGAGAAAACATCTTCCTGTCGTTTATATATATCTCAAGACCAGTATCTATATCTATATATCTTAATACCAGTGGCTATATAACTTAAAAATATAGACCCAACATGAAATATGCCTGTTTTGTTTTGACAATAAATCAAAGTTGTCAAGCCATTACGCCCATTTATAAGAATGAGTACATCTGCACTCTTTCGGTACCAAAATCTAGGACATTATGATTATTCAAGAAATAGAAGACACAATGATAGTGCTGATTAAAAACAAATAATGCAAATCATGATTGTTAGAAAAAAGAAGCAACAAATAAATCATTATCGAATAGAAGCTTAGACAAGGATTCGAACCCGGGACAGTGGGGTGCAAGTCTCATATGTTAACCACTACACCAACCGGGCGTGTGTGCATATTGTAACTGAATTATACGCTATCAATGCTCGTGTATTGTCATCGCAATGGTGAATCAATATCATCGGTTCACCATAAGAAATCATCAAATGTGTCATTGTTACGAAATACAGAACTGATTTTTCAATGGATAAGGGATTAGAGGACCAATACCGTTCATATAGACCCTTTTTAAGCAAAGATTAAGCACCGCATACCTACCTTTCAACGGTGTACCATTGGTGAAATAATATAAATCTATAGTCATATATGTTTAAATTCAGCAGGGGTGAACCGTTGAAACATACCGAAGATGCGATTCATTTCTTCTAAAAGATAGCCTATGAGTTTCACATTGTCCACTAAACACTAATCCATTGAGAAAAAAAGTTTTGCATTTCATAATAATGAGAAATTTGATGAGTTGTAATGGTGTACCGTTGCAATGATTCACCGCTGCAATAACAATGCACGTGTATTGATAGCGTATAATTCAATTACAACATGCACACACGCCCGGTTGGTGTAGTGGTTAACATATGAGACTTCCACGCCGCGGCCCCAGGTTCGAATCCTTGCCCAATCTTCTATTTTTCTTCTTCTTGTGTGTGCCTCTAAGCTTATTTCTAAACGATCATAAAGTCCATTTTTTAAATAATCGGCACGTTATCTTAGAGTTTTGTCTTCATGGCGCATTATTTGATATATGTGACTTTATTTATTTTCCATAATTTCATATTTAAATGATAAGAACATAACGTGTCATCTTCTGAAGATGGTAATGTTTGCATGAACTATAACAATGACAAGGCCTATTATACACCTATAGTCGCACACAATTAACATACAGAGACAGCGTTAGTAAATAATGACCAGTCCCTAATACACAAAGTGACTTTTCGTTCTTCTATCTTTGTTTGTATTAGCCATTCTGTTTATGTGGCTTTATTTATTTTGTAAATAAATGATATTATGATTATTGTCCATGATTATATATTTTAATGCTAGGAACATAACATGGCATCGTGTCATTAATTGCTATCTTCTGAAGATAGTAATGTTTGCATGAACTATAACAATTGCAAGGCCTATTATAGACCTATCGTCGCACACATTTAATATACAGAGACAGCCTTAGTACTTAATGGCCAGTCCCTAATACACTTTTGTCTGACTTAATATGCCGTCTATCAAATGTTGATTAGAAATCAATTAATACATATACGAACTCTAATTGTTCTTCAACATTTTGTTTCACATCCATGAAAATAAATTGTAAAAATAACATGTTTTGACGTATATGTTGTCTAAGTATTGACTGACCAATCCCTAAATGACGTAATTGATACTTGTAACTTTTTGGGAATGTTGACAATATACCCTACAATAATCGTGCAAAACCTCGTTAGCATCGGGCATTTGGTTCTAAAGTTATAGCCAAAAAACCAATCCCACATGGTGAATTTAGGATTTCGCTCAGACAATCAAGGAAAATAATAGTTGGCACACTTGACGCAACTTATTACAAATATCCCTGTGCTCGCAATTGAGATCAGACTTGGGACATAGCACTGTTTAATAGAAAGCAAAAGTCTCCCCCTTTCTTATATCCTTCCCCATCCCCCATCAATCAATGTTGGGGGACCTACCATGGCTTCTGATAATATGACTCGGATCAACATTGCCTCCGGGGAGAGGGGCGGGTTTTTTCCGTAATTAAGACAAAGTGTGCCAACCTTTTTTTCCTTGATTGTCTGAGTCATTTGCTAAAAAAATCATCTGTGTTAAGTCTTTTGGCTATAACATGAGATTAAACAGAGATTTCTTCACCAGATTTGGACGACAGATAGGTTATAACACTGGTCACGTGTTCAAACAATATGCGTCAACGTACTTTTAGGGACCGGTCACTTTTAAATACGGAGGTATATTTTTCACTTAAAATGGCAGTGAAACTATAGACATGACCAGTTATTTAAATTCAGATGGATGCTCGACCTCATATATCATCAGCTAAACGTTGAGAAAACATCTTCCTGTCGTTTATATATATCTCAAGACCAGTATCTATATCTATATATCTTAATACCAGTGGCTATATAACTTAAAAATATAGACCCAACATGAAATATGCCTGTTTTGTTTTGACAATAAATCAAAGTTGTCAAGCCATTACGCCCATTTATAAGAATGAGTACATCTGCACTCTTTCGGTACCAAAATCTAGGACATTATGATTATTCAAGAAATAGAAGACACAATGATAGTGCTGATTAAAAACAAATAATGCAAATCATGATTGTTAGAAAAAAGAAGCAACAAATAAATCATTATCGAATAGAAGCTTAGACAAGGATTCGAACCCGGGACAGTGGGGTGCAAGTCTCATATGTTAACCACTACACCAACCGGGCGTGTGTGCATATTGTAACTGAATTATACGCTATCAATGCTCGTGTATTGTCATCGCAATGGTGAATCAATATCATCGGTTCACCATAAGAAATCATCAAATGTGTCATTGTTACGAAATACAGAACTGATTTTTCAATGGATAAGGGATTAGAGGACCAATACCGTTCATATAGACCCTTTTTAAGCAAAGATTAAGCACCGCATACCTACCTTTCAACGGTGTACCATTGGTGAAATAATATAAATCTATAGTCATATATGTTTAAATTCAGCAGGGGTGAACCGTTGAAACATACCGAAGATGCGATTCATTTCTTCTAAAAGATAGCCTATGAGTTTCACATTGTCCACTAAACACTAATCCATTGAGAAAAAAAGTTTTGCATTTCATAATAATGAGAAATTTGATGAGTTGTAATGGTGTACCGTTGCAATGATTCACCGCTGCAATAACAATGCACGTGTATTGATAGCGTATAATTCAATTACAACATGCACACACGCCCGGTTGGTGTAGTGGTTAACATATGAGACTTCCACGCCGCGGCCCCAGGTTCGAATCCTTGCCCAATCTTCTATTTTTCTTCTTCTTGTGTGTGCCTCTAAGCTTATTTCTAAACGATCATAAAGTCCATTTTTTAAATAATCGGCACGTTATCTTAGAGTTTTGTCTTCATGGCGCATTATTTGATATATGTGACTTTATTTATTTTCCATAATTTCATATTTAAATGATAAGAACATAACGTGTCATCTTCTGAAGATGGTAATGTTTGCATGAACTATAACAATGACAAGGCCTATTATACACCTATAGTCGCACACAATTAACATACAGAGACAGCGTTAGTAAATAATGACCAGTCCCTAATACACAAAGTGACTTTTCGTTCTTCTATCTTTGTTTGTATTAGCCATTCTGTTTATGTGGCTTTATTTATTTTGTAAATAAATGATATTATGATTATTGTCCATGATTATATATTTTAATGCTAGGAACATAACATGGCATCGTGTCATTAATTGCTATCTTCTGAAGATAGTAATGTTTGCATGAACTATAACAATTGCAAGGCCTATTATAGACCTATCGTCGCACACATTTAATATACAGAGACAGCCTTAGTACTTAATGGCCAGTCCCTAATACACTTTTGTCTGACTTAATATGCCGTCTATCAAATGTTGATTAGAAATCAATTAATACATATACGAACTCTAATTGTTCTTCAACATTTTGTTTCACATCCATGAAAATAAATTGTAAAAATAACATGTTTTGACGTATATGTTGCCTAAGTATTGACTGACCAATCCCTAAATGACGTAATTGATACTTGTAACTTTTTGGGAATGTTGACAATATACCCTACAATAATCGTGCAAAACCTCGTTAGCATCGGGCATTTGGTTCTAAAGTTATAGCCAAAAAACCAATCCCACATGGTGAATTTAGGATTTCGCTCAGACAATCAAGGAAAATAATAGTTGGCACACTTGACGCAACTTATTACAAATATCCCTGTGCTCGCAATTGAGATCAGACTTGGGACATAGCACTGTTTAATAGAAAGCAAAAGTCTCCCCCTTTCTTATATCCTTCCCCATCCCCCATCAATCAATGTTGGGGGACCTACCATGGCTTCTGATAATATGACTCGGATCAACATTGCCTCCGGGGAGAGGGGCGGGTTTTTTCCGTAATTAAGACAAAGTGTGCCAACCTTTTTTTCCTTGATTGTCTGAGTCATTTGCTAAAAAAATCATCTGTGTTAAGTCTTTTGGCTATAACATGAGATTAAACAGAGATTTCTTCACCAGATTTGGACGACAGATAGGTTATAACACTGGTCACGTGTTCAAACAATATGCGTCAACGTACTTTTAGGGACCGGTCACTTTTAAATACGGAGGTATATTTTTCACTTAAAATGGCAGTGAAACTATAGACATGACCAGTTATTTAAATTCAGATGGATGCTCGACCTCATATATCATCAGCTAAACGTTGAGAAAACATCTTCCTGTCGTTTATATATATCTCAAGACCAGTATCTATATCTATATATCTTAATACCAGTGGCTATATAACTTAAAAATATAGACCCAACATGAAATATGCCTGTTTTGTTTTGACAATAAATCAAAGTTGTCAAGCCATTACGCCCATTTATAAGAATGAGTACATCTGCACTCTTTCGGTACCAAAATCTAGGACATTATGATTATTCAAGAAATAGAAGACACAATGATAGTGCTGATTAAAAACAAATAATGCAAATCATGATTGTTAGAAAAAAGAAGCAACAAATAAATCATTATCGAATAGAAGCTTAGACAAGGATTCGAACCCGGGACAGTGGGGTGCAAGTCTCATATGTTAACCACTACACCAACCGGGCGTGTGTGCATATTGTAACTGAATTATACGCTATCAATGCTCGTGTATTGTCATCGCAATGGTGAATCAATATCATCGGTTCACCATAAGAAATCATCAAATGTGTCATTGTTACGAAATACAGAACTGATTTTTCAATGGATAAGGGATTAGAGGACCAATACCGTTCATATAGACCCTTTTTAAGCAAAGATTAAGCACCGCATACCTACCTTTCAACGGTGTACCATTGGTGAAATAATATAAATCTATAGTCATATATGTTTAAATTCAGCAGGGGTGAACCGTTGAAACATACCGAAGATGCGATTCATTTCTTCTAAAAGATAGCCTATGAGTTTCACATTGTCCACTAAACACTAATCCATTGAGAAAAAAAGTTTTGCATTTCATAATAATGAGAAATTTGATGAGTTGTAATGGTGTACCGTTGCAATGATTCACCGCTGCAATAACAATGCACGTGTATTGATAGCGTATAATTCAATTACAACATGCACACACGCCCGGTTGGTGTAGTGGTTAACATATGAGACTTCCACGCCGCGGCCCCAGGTTCGAATCCTTGCCCAATCTTCTATTTTTCTTCTTCTTGTGTGTGCCTCTAAGCTTATTTCTAAACGATCATAAAGTCCATTTTTTAAATAATCGGCACGTTATCTTAGAGTTTTGTCTTCATGGCGCATTATTTGATATATGTGACTTTATTTATTTTCCATAATTTCATATTTAAATGATAAGAACATAACGTGTCATCTTCTGAAGATGGTAATGTTTGCATGAACTATAACAATGACAAGGCCTATTATACACCTATAGTCGCACACAATTAACATACAGAGACAGCGTTAGTAAATAATGACCAGTCCCTAATACACAAAGTGACTTTTCGTTCTTCTATCTTTGTTTGTATTAGCCATTCTGTTTATGTGGCTTTATTTATTTTGTAAATAAATGATATTATGATTATTGTCCATGATTATATATTTTAATGCTAGGAACATAACATGGCATCGTGTCATTAATTGCTATCTTCTGAAGATAGTAATGTTTGCATGAACTATAACAATTGCAAGGCCTATTATAGACCTATCGTCGCACACATTTAATATACAGAGACAGCCTTAGTACTTAATGGCCAGTCCCTAATACACTTTTGTCTGACTTAATATGCCGTCTATCAAATGTTGATTAGAAATCAATTAATACATATACGAACTCTAATTGTTCTTCAACATTTTGTTTCACATCCATGAAAATAAATTGTAAAAATAACATGTTTTGACGTATATGTTGCCTAAGTATTGACTGACCAATCCCTAAATGACGTAATTGATACTTGTAACTTTTTGGGAATGTTGACAATATACCCTACAATAATCGTGCAAAACCTCGTTAGCATCGGGCATTTGGTTCTAAAGTTATAGCCAAAAAACCAATCCCACATGGTGAATTTAGGATTTCGCTCAGACAATCAAGGAAAATAATAGTTGGCACACTTGACGCAACTTATTACAAATATCCCTGTGCTCGCAATTGAGATCAGACTTGGGACATAGCACTGTTTAATAGAAAGCAAAAGTCTCCCCCTTTCTTATATCCTTCCCCATCCCCCATCAATCAATGTTGGGGGACCTACCATGGCTTCTGATAATATGACTCGGATCAACATTGCCTCCGGGGAGAGGGGCGGGTTTTTTCCGTAATTAAGACAAAGTGTGCCAACCTTTTTTTCCTTGATTGTCTGAGTCATTTGCTAAAAAAATCATCTGTGTTAAGTCTTTTGGCTATAACATGAGATTAAACAGAGATTTCTTCACCAGATTTGGACGACAGATAGGTTATAACACTGGTCACGTGTTCAAACAATATGCGTCAACGTACTTTTAGGGACCGGTCACTTTTAAATACGGAGGTATATTTTTCACTTAAAATGGCAGTGAAACTATAGACATGACCAGTTATTTAAATTCAGATGGATGCTCGACCTCATATATCATCAGCTAAACGTTGAGAAAACATCTTCCTGTCGTTTATATATATCTCAAGACCAGTATCTATATCTATATATCTTAATACCAGTGGCTATATAACTTAAAAATATAGACCCAACATGAAATATGCCTGTTTTGTTTTGACAATAAATCAAAGTTGTCAAGCCATTACGCCCATTTATAAGAATGAGTACATCTGCACTCTTTCGGTACCAAAATCTAGGACATTATGATTATTCAAGAAATAGAAGACACAATGATAGTGCTGATTAAAAACAAATAATGCAAATCATGATTGTTAGAAAAAAGAAGCAACAAATAAATCATTATCGAATAGAAGCTTAGACAAGGATTCGAACCCGGGACAGTGGGGTGCAAGTCTCATATGTTAACCACTACACCAACCGGGCGTGTGTGCATATTGTAACTGAATTATACGCTATCAATGCTCGTGTATTGTCATCGCAATGGTGAATCAATATCATCGGTTCACCATAAGAAATCATCAAATGTGTCATTGTTACGAAATACAGAACTGATTTTTCAATGGATAAGGGATTAGAGGACCAATACCGTTCATATAGACCCTTTTTAAGCAAAGATTAAGCACCGCATACCTACCTTTCAACGGTGTACCATTGGTGAAATAATATAAATCTATAGTCATATATGTTTAAATTCAGCAGGGGTGAACCGTTGAAACATACCGAAGATGCGATTCATTTCTTCTAAAAGATAGCCTATGAGTTTCACATTGTCCACTAAACACTAATCCATTGAGAAAAAAAGTTTTGCATTTCATAATAATGAGAAATTTGATGAGTTGTAATGGTGTACCGTTGCAATGATTCACCGCTGCAATAACAATGCACGTGTATTGATAGCGTATAATTCAATTACAACATGCACACACGCCCGGTTGGTGTAGTGGTTAACATATGAGACTTCCACGCCGCGGCCCCAGGTTCGAATCCTTGCCCAATCTTCTATTTTTCTTCTTCTTGTGTGTGCCTCTAAGCTTATTTCTAAACGATCATAAAGTCCATTTTTTAAATAATCGGCACGTTATCTTAGAGTTTTGTCTTCATGGCGCATTATTTGATATATGTGACTTTATTTATTTTCCATAATTTCATATTTAAATGATAAGAACATAACGTGTCATCTTCTGAAGATGGTAATGTTTGCATGAACTATAACAATGACAAGGCCTATTATACACCTATAGTCGCACACAATTAACATACAGAGACAGCGTTAGTAAATAATGACCAGTCCCTAATACACAAAGTGACTTTTCGTTCTTCTATCTTTGTTTGTATTAGCCATTCTGTTTATGTGGCTTTATTTATTTTGTAAATAAATGATATTATGATTATTGTCCATGATTATATATTTTAATGCTAGGAACATAACATGGCATCGTGTCATTAATTGCTATCTTCTGAAGATAGTAATGTTTGCATGAACTATAACAATTGCAAGGCCTATTATAGACCTATCGTCGCACACATTTAATATACAGAGACAGCCTTAGTACTTAATGGCCAGTCCCTAATACACTTTTGTCTGACTTAATATGCCGTCTATCAAATGTTGATTAGAAATCAATTAATACATATACGAACTCTAATTGTTCTTCAACATTTTGTTTCACATCCATGAAAATAAATTGTAAAAATAACATGTTTTGACGTATATGTTGCCTAAGTATTGACTGACCAATCCCTAAATGACGTAATTGATACTTGTAACTTTTTGGGAATGTTGACAATATACCCTACAATAATCGTGCAAAACCTCGTTAGCATCGGGCATTTGGTTCTAAAGTTATAGCCAAAAAACCAATCCCACATGGTGAATTTAGGATTTCGCTCAGACAATCAAGGAAAATAATAGTTGGCACACTTGACGCAACTTATTACAAATATCCCTGTGCTCGCAATTGAGATCAGACTTGGGACATAGCACTGTTTAATAGAAAGCAAAAGTCTCCCCCTTTCTTATATCCTTCCCCATCCCCCATCAATCAATGTTGGGGGACCTACCATGGCTTCTGATAATATGACTCGGATCAACATTGCCTCCGGGGAGAGGGGCGGGTTTTTTCCGTAATTAAGACAAAGTGTGCCAACCTTTTTTTCCTTGATTGTCTGAGTCATTTGCTAAAAAAATCATCTGTGTTAAGTCTTTTGGCTATAACATGAGATTAAACAGAGATTTCTTCACCAGATTTGGACGACAGATAGGTTATAACACTGGTCACGTGTTCAAACAATATGCGTCAACGTACTTTTAGGGACCGGTCACTTTTAAATACGGAGGTATATTTTTCACTTAAAATGGCAGTGAAACTATAGACATGACCAGTTATTTAAATTCAGATGGATGCTCGACCTCATATATCATCAGCTAAACGTTGAGAAAACATCTTCCTGTCGTTTATATATATCTCAAGACCAGTATCTATATCTATATATCTTAATACCAGTGGCTATATAACTTAAAAATATAGACCCAACATGAAATATGCCTGTTTTGTTTTGACAATAAATCAAAGTTGTCAAGCCATTACGCCCATTTATAAGAATGAGTACATCTGCACTCTTTCGGTACCAAAATCTAGGACATTATGATTATTCAAGAAATAGAAGACACAATGATAGTGCTGATTAAAAACAAATAATGCAAATCATGATTGTTAGAAAAAAGAAGCAACAAATAAATCATTATCGAATAGAAGCTTAGACAAGGATTCGAACCCGGGACAGTGGGGTGCAAGTCTCATATGTTAACCACTACACCAACCGGGCGTGTGTGCATATTGTAACTGAATTATACGCTATCAATGCTCGTGTATTGTCATCGCAATGGTGAATCAATATCATCGGTTCACCATAAGAAATCATCAAATGTGTCATTGTTACGAAATACAGAACTGATTTTTCAATGGATAAGGGATTAGAGGACCAATACCGTTCATATAGACCCTTTTTAAGCAAAGATTAAGCACCGCATACCTACCTTTCAACGGTGTACCATTGGTGAAATAATATAAATCTATAGTCATATATGTTTAAATTCAGCAGGGGTGAACCGTTGAAACATACCGAAGATGCGATTCATTTCTTCTAAAAGATAGCCTATGAGTTTCACATTGTCCACTAAACACTAATCCATTGAGAAAAAAAGTTTTGCATTTCATAATAATGAGAAATTTGATGAGTTGTAATGGTGTACCGTTGCAATGATTCACCGCTGCAATAACAATGCACGTGTATTGATAGCGTATAATTCAATTACAACATGCACACACGCCCGGTTGGTGTAGTGGTTAACATATGAGACTTCCACGCCGCGGCCCCAGGTTCGAATCCTTGCCCAATCTTCTATTTTTCTTCTTCTTGTGTGTGCCTCTAAGCTTATTTCTAAACGATCATAAAGTCCATTTTTTAAATAATCGGCACGTTATCTTAGAGTTTTGTCTTCATGGCGCATTATTTGATATATGTGACTTTATTTATTTTCCATAATTTCATATTTAAATGATAAGAACATAACGTGTCATCTTCTGAAGATGGTAATGTTTGCATGAACTATAACAATGACAAGGCCTATTATACACCTATAGTCGCACACAATTAACATACAGAGACAGCGTTAGTAAATAATGACCAGTCCCTAATACACAAAGTGACTTTTCGTTCTTCTATCTTTGTTTGTATTAGCCATTCTGTTTATGTGGCTTTATTTATTTTGTAAATAAATGATATTATGATTATTGTCCATGATTATATATTTTAATGCTAGGAACATAACATGGCATCGTGTCATTAATTGCTATCTTCTGAAGATAGTAATGTTTGCATGAACTATAACAATTGCAAGGCCTATTATAGACCTATCGTCGCACACATTTAATATACAGAGACAGCCTTAGTACTTAATGGCCAGTCCCTAATACACTTTTGTCTGACTTAATATGCCGTCTATCAAATGTTGATTAGAAATCAATTAATACATATACGAACTCTAATTGTTCTTCAACATTTTGTTTCACATCCATGAAAATAAATTGTAAAAATAACATGTTTTGACGTATATGTTGCCTAAGTATTGACTGACCAATCCCTAAATGACGTAATTGATACTTGTAACTTTTTGGGAATGTTGACAATATACCCTACAATAATCGTGCAAAACCTCGTTAGCATCGGGCATTTGGTTCTAAAGTTATAGCCAAAAAACCAATCCCACATGGTGAATTTAGGATTTCGCTCAGACAATCAAGGAAAATAATAGTTGGCACACTTGACGCAACTTATTACAAATATCCCTGTGCTCGCAATTGAGATCAGACTTGGGACATAGCACTGTTTAATAGAAAGCAAAAGTCTCCCCCTTTCTTATATCCTTCCCCATCCCCCATCAATCAATGTTGGGGGACCTACCATGGCTTCTGATAATATGACTCGGATCAACATTGCCTCCGGGGAGAGGGGCGGGTTTTTTCCGTAATTAAGACAAAGTGTGCCAACCTTTTTTTCCTTGATTGTCTGAGTCATTTGCTAAAAAAATCATCTGTGTTAAGTCTTTTGGCTATAACATGAGATTAAACAGAGATTTCTTCACCAGATTTGGACGACAGATAGGTTATAACACTGGTCACGTGTTCAAACAATATGCGTCAACGTACTTTTAGGGACCGGTCACTTTTAAATACGGAGGTATATTTTTCACTTAAAATGGCAGTGAAACTATAGACATGACCAGTTATTTAAATTCAGATGGATGCTCGACCTCATATATCATCAGCTAAACGTTGAGAAAACATCTTCCTGTCGTTTATATATATCTCAAGACCAGTATCTATATCTATATATCTTAATACCAGTGGCTATATAACTTAAAAATATAGACCCAACATGAAATATGCCTGTTTTGTTTTGACAATAAATCAAAGTTGTCAAGCCATTACGCCCATTTATAAGAATGAGTACATCTGCACTCTTTCGGTACCAAAATCTAGGACATTATGATTATTCAAGAAATAGAAGACACAATGATAGTGCTGATTAAAAACAAATAATGCAAATCATGATTGTTAGAAAAAAGAAGCAACAAATAAATCATTATCGAATAGAAGCTTAGACAAGGATTCGAACCCGGGACAGTGGGGTGCAAGTCTCATATGTTAACCACTACACCAACCGGGCGTGTGTGCATATTGTAACTGAATTATACGCTATCAATGCTCGTGTATTGTCATCGCAATGGTGAATCAATATCATCGGTTCACCATAAGAAATCATCAAATGTGTCATTGTTACGAAATACAGAACTGATTTTTCAATGGATAAGGGATTAGAGGACCAATACCGTTCATATAGACCCTTTTTAAGCAAAGATTAAGCACCGCATACCTACCTTTCAACGGTGTACCATTGGTGAAATAATATAAATCTATAGTCATATATGTTTAAATTCAGCAGGGGTGAACCGTTGAAACATACCGAAGATGCGATTCATTTCTTCTAAAAGATAGCCTATGAGTTTCACATTGTCCACTAAACACTAATCCATTGAGAAAAAAAGTTTTGCATTTCATAATAATGAGAAATTTGATGAGTTGTAATGGTGTACCGTTGCAATGATTCACCGCTGCAATAACAATGCACGTGTATTGATAGCGTATAATTCAATTACAACATGCACACACGCCCGGTTGGTGTAGTGGTTAACATATGAGACTTCCACGCCGCGGCCCCAGGTTCGAATCCTTGCCCAATCTTCTATTTTTCTTCTTCTTGTGTGTGCCTCTAAGCTTATTTCTAAACGATCATAAAGTCCATTTTTTAAATAATCGGCACGTTATCTTAGAGTTTTGTCTTCATGGCGCATTATTTGATATATGTGACTTTATTTATTTTCCATAATTTCATATTTAAATGATAAGAACATAACGTGTCATCTTCTGAAGATGGTAATGTTTGCATGAACTATAACAATGACAAGGCCTATTATACACCTATAGTCGCACACAATTAACATACAGAGACAGCGTTAGTAAATAATGACCAGTCCCTAATACACAAAGTGACTTTTCGTTCTTCTATCTTTGTTTGTATTAGCCATTCTGTTTATGTGGCTTTATTTATTTTGTAAATAAATGATATTATGATTATTGTCCATGATTATATATTTTAATGCTAGGAACATAACATGGCATCGTGTCATTAATTGCTATCTTCTGAAGATAGTAATGTTTGCATGAACTATAACAATTGCAAGGCCTATTATAGACCTATCGTCGCACACATTTAATATACAGAGACAGCCTTAGTACTTAATGGCCAGTCCCTAATACACTTTTGTCTGACTTAATATGCCGTCTATCAAATGTTGATTAGAAATCAATTAATACATATACGAACTCTAATTGTTCTTCAACATTTTGTTTCACATCCATGAAAATAAATTGTAAAAATAACATGTTTTGACGTATATGTTGCCTAAGTATTGACTGACCAATCCCTAAATGACGTAATTGATACTTGTAACTTTTTGGGAATGTTGACAATATACCCTACAATAATCGTGCAAAACCTCGTTAGCATCGGGCATTTGGTTCTAAAGTTATAGCCAAAAAACCAATCCCACATGGTGAATTTAGGATTTCGCTCAGACATGTCTGAGTCATTTGCTAAAAAAATCATCTGTGTTAAGTCTTTTGGCTATAACATGAGATTAAACAGAGATTTCTTCACCAGATTTGGACGACAGATAGGTTATAACACTGGTCACGTGTTCAAACAATATGCGTCAACGTACTTTTAGGGACCGGTCACTTTTAAATACGGAGGTATATTTTTCACTTAAAATGGCAGTGAAACTATAGACATGACCAGTTATTTAAATTCAGATGGATGCTCGACCTCATATATCATCAGCTAAACGTTGAGAAAACATCTTCCTGTCGTTTATATATATCTCAAGACCAGTATCTATATCTATATATCTTAATACCAGTGGCTATATAACTTAAAAATATAGACCCAACATGAAATATGCCTGTTTTGTTTTGACAATAAATCAAAGTTGTCAAGCCATTACGCCCATTTATAAGAATGAGTACATCTGCACTCTTTCGGTACCAAAATCTAGGACATTATGATTATTCAAGAAATAGAAGACACAATGATAGTGCTGATTAAAAACAAATAATGCAAATCATGATTGTTAGAAAAAAGAAGCAACAAATAAATCATTATCGAATAGAAGCTTAGACAAGGATTCGAACCCGGGACAGTGGGGTGCAAGTCTCATATGTTAACCACTACACCAACCGGGCGTGTGTGCATATTGTAACTGAATTATACGCTATCAATGCTCGTGTATTGTCATCGCAATGGTGAATCAATATCATCGGTTCACCATAAGAAATCATCAAATGTGTCATTGTTACGAAATACAGAACTGATTTTTCAATGGATAAGGGATTAGAGGACCAATACCGTTCATATAGACCCTTTTTAAGCAAAGATTAAGCACCGCATACCTACCTTTCAACGGTGTACCATTGGTGAAATAATATAAATCTATAGTCATATATGTTTAAATTCAGCAGGGGTGAACCGTTGAAACATACCGAAGATGCGATTCATTTCTTCTAAAAGATAGCCTATGAGTTTCACATTGTCCACTAAACACTAATCCATTGAGAAAAAAAGTTTTGCATTTCATAATAATGAGAAATTTGATGAGTTGTAATGGTGTACCGTTGCAATGATTCACCGCTGCAATAACAATGCACGTGTATTGATAGCGTATAATTCAATTACAACATGCACACACGCCCGGTTGGTGTAGTGGTTAACATATGAGACTTCCACGCCGCGGCCCCAGGTTCGAATCCTTGCCCAATCTTCTATTTTTCTTCTTCTTGTGTGTGCCTCTAAGCTTATTTCTAAACGATCATAAAGTCCATTTTTTAAATAATCGGCACGTTATCTTAGAGTTTTGTCTTCATGGCGCATTATTTGATATATGTGACTTTATTTATTTTCCATAATTTCATATTTAAATGATAAGAACATAACGTGTCATCTTCTGAAGATGGTAATGTTTGCATGAACTATAACAATGACAAGGCCTATTATACACCTATAGTCGCACACAATTAACATACAGAGACAGCGTTAGTAAATAATGACCAGTCCCTAATACACAAAGTGACTTTTCGTTCTTCTATCTTTGTTTGTATTAGCCATTCTGTTTATGTGGCTTTATTTATTTTGTAAATAAATGATATTATGATTATTGTCCATGATTATATATTTTAATGCTAGGAACATAACATGGCATCGTGTCATTAATTGCTATCTTCTGAAGATAGTAATGTTTGCATGAACTATAACAATTGCAAGGCCTATTATAGACCTATCGTCGCACACATTTAATATACAGAGACAGCCTTAGTACTTAATGGCCAGTCCCTAATACACTTTTGTCTGACTTAATATGCCGTCTATCAAATGTTGATTAGAAATCAATTAATACATATACGAACTCTAATTGTTCTTCAACATTTTGTTTCACATCCATGAAAATAAATTGTAAAAATAACATGTTTTGACGTATATGTTGCCTAAGTATTGACTGACCAATCCCTAAATGACGTAATTGATACTTGTAACTTTTTGGGAATGTTGACAATATACCCTACAATAATCGTGCAAAACCTCGTTAGCATCGGGCATTTGGTTCTAAAGTTATAGCCAAAAAACCAATCCCACATGGTGAATTTAGGATTTCGCTCAGACAATCAAGGAAAATAATAGTTGGCACACTTGACGCAACTTATTACAAATATCCCTGTGCTCGCAATTGAGATCAGACTTGGGACATAGCACTGTTTAATAGAAAGCAAAAGTCTCCCCCTTTCTTATATCCTTCCCCATCCCCATCAATCAATGTTGGGGGACCTACCATGGCTTCTGATAATATGACTCGGATCAACATTGCCTCCGGGGAGAGGGGCGGGTTTTTTCCGTAATTAAGACAAAGTGTGCCAACCTTTTTTTCCTTGATTGTCTGAGTCATTTGCTAAAAAAATCATCTGTGTTAAGTCTTTTGGCTATAACATGAGATTAAACAGAGATTTCTTCACCAGATTTGGACGACAGATAGGTTATAACACTGGTCACGTGTTCAAACAATATGCGTCAACGTACTTTTAGGGACCGGTCACTTTTAAATACGGAGGTATATTTTTCACTTAAAATGGCAGTGAAACTATAGACATGACCAGTTATTTAAATTCAGATGGATGCTCGACCTCATATATCATCAGCTAAACGTTGAGAAAACATCTTCCTGTCGTTTATATATATCTCAAGACCAGTATCTATATCTATATATCTTAATACCAGTGGCTATATAACTTAAAAATATAGACCCAACATGAAATATGCCTGTTTTGTTTTGACAATAAATCAAAGTTGTCAAGCCATTACGCCCATTTATAAGAATGAGTACATCTGCACTCTTTCGGTACCAAAATCTAGGACATTATGATTATTCAAGAAATAGAAGACACAATGATAGTGCTGATTAAAAACAAATAATGCAAATCATGATTGTTAGAAAAAAGAAGCAACAAATAAATCATTATCGAATAGAAGCTTAGACAAGGATTCGAACCCGGGACAGTGGGGTGCAAGTCTCATATGTTAACCACTACACCAACCGGGCGTGTGTGCATATTGTAACTGAATTATACGCTATCAATGCTCGTGTATTGTCATCGCAATGGTGAATCAATATCATCGGTTCACCATAAGAAATCATCAAATGTGTCATTGTTACGAAATACAGAACTGATTTTTCAATGGATAAGGGATTAGAGGACCAATACCGTTCATATAGACCCTTTTTAAGCAAAGATTAAGCACCGCATACCTACCTTTCAACGGTGTACCATTGGTGAAATAATATAAATCTATAGTCATATATGTTTAAATTCAGCAGGGGTGAACCGTTGAAACATACCGAAGATGCGATTCATTTCTTCTAAAAGATAGCCTATGAGTTTCACATTGTCCACTAAACACTAATCCATTGAGAAAAAAAGTTTTGCATTTCATAATAATGAGAAATTTGATGAGTTGTAATGGTGTACCGTTGCAATGATTCACCGCTGCAATAACAATGCACGTGTATTGATAGCGTATAATTCAATTACAACATGCACACACGCCCGGTTGGTGTAGTGGTTAACATATGAGACTTCCACGCCGCGGCCCCAGGTTCGAATCCTTGCCCAATCTTCTATTTTTCTTCTTCTTGTGTGTGCCTCTAAGCTTATTTCTAAACGATCATAAAGTCCATTTTTTAAATAATCGGCACGTTATCTTAGAGTTTTGTCTTCATGGCGCATTATTTGATATATGTGACTTTATTTATTTTCCATAATTTCATATTTAAATGATAAGAACATAACGTGTCATCTTCTGAAGATGGTAATGTTTGCATGAACTATAACAATGACAAGGCCTATTATACACCTATAGTCGCACACAATTAACATACAGAGACAGCGTTAGTAAATAATGACCAGTCCCTAATACACAAAGTGACTTTTCGTTCTTCTATCTTTGTTTGTATTAGCCATTCTGTTTATGTGGCTTTATTTATTTTGTAAATAAATGATATTATGATTATTGTCCATGATTATATATTTTAATGCTAGGAACATAACATGGCATCGTGTCATTAATTGCTATCTTCTGAAGATAGTAATGTTTGCATGAACTATAACAATTGCAAGGCCTATTATAGACCTATCGTCGCACACATTTAATATACAGAGACAGCCTTAGTACTTAATGGCCAGTCCCTAATACACTTTTGTCTGACTTAATATGCCGTCTATCAAATGTTGATTAGAAATCAATTAATACATATACGAACTCTAATTGTTCTTCAACATTTTGTTTCACATCCATGAAAATAAATTGTAAAAATAACATGTTTTGACGTATATGTTGCCTAAGTATTGACTGACCAATCCCTAAATGACGTAATTGATACTTGTAACTTTTTGGGAATGTTGACAATATACCCTACAATAATCGTGCAAAACCTCGTTAGCATCGGGCATTTGGTTCTAAAGTTATAGCCAAAAAACCAATCCCACATGGTGAATTTAGGATTTCGCTCAGACATGTCTGAGTCATTTGCTAAAAAAATCATCTGTGTTAAGTCTTTTGGCTATAACATGAGATTAAACAGAGATTTCTTCACCAGATTTGGACGACAGATAGGTTATAACACTGGTCACGTGTTCAAACAATATGCGTCAACGTACTTTTAGGGACCGGTCACTTTTAAATACGGAGGTATATTTTTCACTTAAAATGGCAGTGAAACTATAGACATGACCAGTTATTTAAATTCAGATGGATGCTCGACCTCATATATCATCAGCTAAACGTTGAGAAAACATCTTCCTGTCGTTTATATATATCTCAAGACCAGTATCTATATCTATATATCTTAATACCAGTGGCTATATAACTTAAAAATATAGACCCAACATGAAATATGCCTGTTTTGTTTTGACAATAAATCAAAGTTGTCAAGCCATTACGCCCATTTATAAGAATGAGTACATCTGCACTCTTTCGGTACCAAAATCTAGGACATTATGATTATTCAAGAAATAGAAGACACAATGATAGTGCTGATTAAAAACAAATAATGCAAATCATGATTGTTAGAAAAAAGAAGCAACAAATAAATCATTATCGAATAGAAGCTTAGACAAGGATTCGAACCCGGGACAGTGGGGTGCAAGTCTCATATGTTAACCACTACACCAACCGGGCGTGTGTGCATATTGTAACTGAATTATACGCTATCAATGCTCGTGTATTGTCATCGCAATGGTGAATCAATATCATCGGTTCACCATAAGAAATCATCAAATGTGTCATTGTTACGAAATACAGAACTGATTTTTCAATGGATAAGGGATTAGAGGACCAATACCGTTCATATAGACCCTTTTTAAGCAAAGATTAAGCACCGCATACCTACCTTTCAACGGTGTACCATTGGTGAAATAATATAAATCTATAGTCATATATGTTTAAATTCAGCAGGGGTGAACCGTTGAAACATACCGAAGATGCGATTCATTTCTTCTAAAAGATAGCCTATGAGTTTCACATTGTCCACTAAACACTAATCCATTGAGAAAAAAAGTTTTGCATTTCATAATAATGAGAAATTTGATGAGTTGTAATGGTGTACCGTTGCAATGATTCACCGCTGCAATAACAATGCACGTGTATTGATAGCGTATAATTCAATTACAACATGCACACACGCCCGGTTGGTGTAGTGGTTAACATATGAGACTTCCACGCCGCGGCCCCAGGTTCGAATCCTTGCCCAATCTTCTATTTTTCTTCTTCTTGTGTGTGCCTCTAAGCTTATTTCTAAACGATCATAAAGTCCATTTTTTAAATAATCGGCACGTTATCTTAGAGTTTTGTCTTCATGGCGCATTATTTGATATATGTGACTTTATTTATTTTCCATAATTTCATATTTAAATGATAAGAACATAACGTGTCATCTTCTGAAGATGGTAATGTTTGCATGAACTATAACAATGACAAGGCCTATTATACACCTATAGTCGCACACAATTAACATACAGAGACAGCGTTAGTAAATAATGACCAGTCCCTAATACACAAAGTGACTTTTCGTTCTTCTATCTTTGTTTGTATTAGCCATTCTGTTTATGTGGCTTTATTTATTTTGTAAATAAATGATATTATGATTATTGTCCATGATTATATATTTTAATGCTAGGAACATAACATGGCATCGTGTCATTAATTGCTATCTTCTGAAGATAGTAATGTTTGCATGAACTATAACAATTGCAAGGCCTATTATAGACCTATCGTCGCACACATTTAATATACAGAGACAGCCTTAGTACTTAATGGCCAGTCCCTAATACACTTTTGTCTGACTTAATATGCCGTCTATCAAATGTTGATTAGAAATCAATTAATACATATACGAACTCTAATTGTTCTTCAACATTTTGTTTCACATCCATGAAAATAAATTGTAAAAATAACATGTTTTGACGTATATGTTGCCTAAGTATTGACTGACCAATCCCTAAATGACGTAATTGATACTTGTAACTTTTTGGGAATGTTGACAATATACCCTACAATAATCGTGCAAAACCTCGTTAGCATCGGGCATTTGGTTCTAAAGTTATAGCCAAAAAACCAATCCCACATGGTGAATTTAGGATTTCGCTCAGACAATCAAGGAAAATAATAGTTGGCACACTTGACGCAACTTATTACAAATATCCCTGTGCTCGCAATTGAGATCAGACTTGGGACATAGCACTGTTTAATAGAAAGCAAAAGTCTCCCCCTTTCTTATATCCTTCCCCATCCCCATCAATCAATGTTGGGGGACCTACCATGGCTTCTGATAATATGACTCGGATCAACATTGCCTCCGGGGAGAGGGGCGGGTTTTTTCCGTAATTAAGACAAAGTGTGCCAACCTTTTTTTCCTTGATTGTCTGAGTCATTTGCTAAAAAAATCATCTGTGTTAAGTCTTTTGGCTATAACATGAGATTAAACAGAGATTTCTTCACCAGATTTGGACGACAGATAGGTTATAACACTGGTCACGTGTTCAAACAATATGCGTCAACGTACTTTTAGGGACCGGTCACTTTTAAATACGGAGGTATATTTTTCACTTAAAATGGCAGTGAAACTATAGACATGACCAGTTATTTAAATTCAGATGGATGCTCGACCTCATATATCATCAGCTAAACGTTGAGAAAACATCTTCCTGTCGTTTATATATATCTCAAGACCAGTATCTATATCTATATATCTTAATACCAGTGGCTATATAACTTAAAAATATAGACCCAACATGAAATATGCCTGTTTTGTTTTGACAATAAATCAAAGTTGTCAAGCCATTACGCCCATTTATAAGAATGAGTACATCTGCACTCTTTCGGTACCAAAATCTAGGACATTATGATTATTCAAGAAATAGAAGACACAATGATAGTGCTGATTAAAAACAAATAATGCAAATCATGATTGTTAGAAAAAAGAAGCAACAAATAAATCATTATCGAATAGAAGCTTAGACAAGGATTCGAACCCGGGACAGTGGGGTGCAAGTCTCATATGTTAACCACTACACCAACCGGGCGTGTGTGCATATTGTAACTGAATTATACGCTATCAATGCTCGTGTATTGTCATCGCAATGGTGAATCAATATCATCGGTTCACCATAAGAAATCATCAAATGTGTCATTGTTACGAAATACAGAACTGATTTTTCAATGGATAAGGGATTAGAGGACCAATACCGTTCATATAGACCCTTTTTAAGCAAAGATTAAGCACCGCATACCTACCTTTCAACGGTGTACCATTGGTGAAATAATATAAATCTATAGTCATATATGTTTAAATTCAGCAGGGGTGAACCGTTGAAACATACCGAAGATGCGATTCATTTCTTCTAAAAGATAGCCTATGAGTTTCACATTGTCCACTAAACACTAATCCATTGAGAAAAAAAGTTTTGCATTTCATAATAATGAGAAATTTGATGAGTTGTAATGGTGTACCGTTGCAATGATTCACCGCTGCAATAACAATGCACGTGTATTGATAGCGTATAATTCAATTACAACATGCACACACGCCCGGTTGGTGTAGTGGTTAACATATGAGACTTCCACGCCGCGGCCCCAGGTTCGAATCCTTGCCCAATCTTCTATTTTTCTTCTTCTTGTGTGTGCCTCTAAGCTTATTTCTAAACGATCATAAAGTCCATTTTTTAAATAATCGGCACGTTATCTTAGAGTTTTGTCTTCATGGCGCATTATTTGATATATGTGACTTTATTTATTTTCCATAATTTCATATTTAAATGATAAGAACATAACGTGTCATCTTCTGAAGATGGTAATGTTTGCATGAACTATAACAATGACAAGGCCTATTATACACCTATAGTCGCACACAATTAACATACAGAGACAGCGTTAGTAAATAATGACCAGTCCCTAATACACAAAGTGACTTTTCGTTCTTCTATCTTTGTTTGTATTAGCCATTCTGTTTATGTGGCTTTATTTATTTTGTAAATAAATGATATTATGATTATTGTCCATGATTATATATTTTAATGCTAGGAACATAACATGGCATCGTGTCATTAATTGCTATCTTCTGAAGATAGTAATGTTTGCATGAACTATAACAATTGCAAGGCCTATTATAGACCTATCGTCGCACACATTTAATATACAGAGACAGCCTTAGTACTTAATGGCCAGTCCCTAATACACTTTTGTCTGACTTAATATGCCGTCTATCAAATGTTGATTAGAAATCAATTAATACATATACGAACTCTAATTGTTCTTCAACATTTTGTTTCACATCCATGAAAATAAATTGTAAAAATAACATGTTTTGACGTATATGTTGCCTAAGTATTGACTGACCAATCCCTAAATGACGTAATTGATACTTGTAACTTTTTGGGAATGTTGACAATATACCCTACAATAATCGTGCAAAACCTCGTTAGCATCGGGCATTTGGTTCTAAAGTTATAGCCAAAAAACCAATCCCACATGGTGAATTTAGGATTTCGCTCAGACAATCAAGGAAAATAATAGTTGGCACACTTGACGCAACTTATTACAAATATCCCTGTGCTCGCAATTGAGATCAGACTTGGGACATAGCACTGTTTAATAGAAAGCAAAAGTCTCCCCCTTTCTTATATCCTTCCCCATCCCCATCAATCAATGTTGGGGGACCTACCATGGCTTCTGATAATATGACTCGGATCAACATTGCCTCCGGGGAGAGGGGCGGGTTTTTTCCGTAATTAAGACAAAGTGTGCCAACCTTTTTTTCCTTGATTGTCTGAGTCATTTGCTAAAAAAATCATCTGTGTTAAGTCTTTTGGCTATAACATGAGATTAAACAGAGATTTCTTCACCAGATTTGGACGACAGATAGGTTATAACACTGGTCACGTGTTCAAACAATATGCGTCAACGTACTTTTAGGGACCGGTCACTTTTAAATACGGAGGTATATTTTTCACTTAAAATGGCAGTGAAACTATAGACATGACCAGTTATTTAAATTCAGATGGATGCTCGACCTCATATATCATCAGCTAAACGTTGAGAAAACATCTTCCTGTCGTTTATATATATCTCAAGACCAGTATCTATATCTATATATCTTAATACCAGTGGCTATATAACTTAAAAATATAGACCCAACATGAAATATGCCTGTTTTGTTTTGACAATAAATCAAAGTTGTCAAGCCATTACGCCCATTTATAAGAATGAGTACATCTGCACTCTTTCGGTACCAAAATCTAGGACATTATGATTATTCAAGAAATAGAAGACACAATGATAGTGCTGATTAAAAACAAATAATGCAAATCATGATTGTTAGAAAAAAGAAGCAACAAATAAATCATTATCGAATAGAAGCTTAGACAAGGATTCGAACCCGGGACAGTGGGGTGCAAGTCTCATATGTTAACCACTACACCAACCGGGCGTGTGTGCATATTGTAACTGAATTATACGCTATCAATGCTCGTGTATTGTCATCGCAATGGTGAATCAATATCATCGGTTCACCATAAGAAATCATCAAATGTGTCATTGTTACGAAATACAGAACTGATTTTTCAATGGATAAGGGATTAGAGGACCAATACCGTTCATATAGACCCTTTTTAAGCAAAGATTAAGCACCGCATACCTACCTTTCAACGGTGTACCATTGGTGAAATAATATAAATCTATAGTCATATATGTTTAAATTCAGCAGGGGTGAACCGTTGAAACATACCGAAGATGCGATTCATTTCTTCTAAAAGATAGCCTATGAGTTTCACATTGTCCACTAAACACTAATCCATTGAGAAAAAAAGTTTTGCATTTCATAATAATGAGAAATTTGATGAGTTGTAATGGTGTACCGTTGCAATGATTCACCGCTGCAATAACAATGCACGTGTATTGATAGCGTATAATTCAATTACAACATGCACACACGCCCGGTTGGTGTAGTGGTTAACATATGAGACTTCCACGCCGCGGCCCCAGGTTCGAATCCTTGCCCAATCTTCTATTTTTCTTCTTCTTGTGTGTGCCTCTAAGCTTATTTCTAAACGATCATAAAGTCCATTTTTTAAATAATCGGCACGTTATCTTAGAGTTTTGTCTTCATGGCGCATTATTTGATATATGTGACTTTATTTATTTTCCATAATTTCATATTTAAATGATAAGAACATAACGTGTCATCTTCTGAAGATGGTAATGTTTGCATGAACTATAACAATGACAAGGCCTATTATACACCTATAGTCGCACACAATTAACATACAGAGACAGCGTTAGTAAATAATGACCAGTCCCTAATACACAAAGTGACTTTTCGTTCTTCTATCTTTGTTTGTATTAGCCATTCTGTTTATGTGGCTTTATTTATTTTGTAAATAAATGATATTATGATTATTGTCCATGATTATATATTTTAATGCTAGGAACATAACATGGCATCGTGTCATTAATTGCTATCTTCTGAAGATAGTAATGTTTGCATGAACTATAACAATTGCAAGGCCTATTATAGACCTATCGTCGCACACATTTAATATACAGAGACAGCCTTAGTACTTAATGGCCAGTCCCTAATACACTTTTGTCTGACTTAATATGCCGTCTATCAAATGTTGATTAGAAATCAATTAATACATATACGAACTCTAATTGTTCTTCAACATTTTGTTTCACATCCATGAAAATAAATTGTAAAAATAACATGTTTTGACGTATATGTTGCCTAAGTATTGACTGACCAATCCCTAAATGACGTAATTGATACTTGTAACTTTTTGGGAATGTTGACAATATACCCTACAATAATCGTGCAAAACCTCGTTAGCATCGGGCATTTGGTTCTAAAGTTATAGCCAAAAAACCAATCCCACATGGTGAATTTAGGATTTCGCTCAGACAGTCTGAGTCATTTGCTAAAAAAATCATCTGTGTTAAGTCTTTTGGCTATAACATGAGATTAAACAGAGATTTCTTCACCAGATTTGGACGACAGATAGGTTATAACACTGGTCACGTGTTCAAACAATATGCGTCAACGTACTTTTAGGGACCGGTCACTTTTAAATACGGAGGTATATTTTTCACTTAAAATGGCAGTGAAACTATAGACATGACCAGTTATTTAAATTCAGATGGATGCTCGACCTCATATATCATCAGCTAAACGTTGAGAAAACATCTTCCTGTCGTTTATATATATCTCAAGACCAGTATCTATATCTATATATCTTAATACCAGTGGCTATATAACTTAAAAATATAGACCCAACATGAAATATGCCTGTTTTGTTTTGACAATAAATCAAAGTTGTCAAGCCATTACGCCCATTTATAAGAATGAGTACATCTGCACTCTTTCGGTACCAAAATCTAGGACATTATGATTATTCAAGAAATAGAAGACACAATGATAGTGCTGATTAAAAACAAATAATGCAAATCATGATTGTTAGAAAAAAGAAGCAACAAATAAATCATTATCGAATAGAAGCTTAGACAAGGATTCGAACCCGGGACAGTGGGGTGCAAGTCTCATATGTTAACCACTACACCAACCGGGCGTGTGTGCATATTGTAACTGAATTATACGCTATCAATGCTCGTGTATTGTCATCGCAATGGTGAATCAATATCATCGGTTCACCATAAGAAATCATCAAATGTGTCATTGTTACGAAATACAGAACTGATTTTTCAATGGATAAGGGATTAGAGGACCAATACCGTTCATATAGACCCTTTTTAAGCAAAGATTAAGCACCGCATACCTACCTTTCAACGGTGTACCATTGGTGAAATAATATAAATCTATAGTCATATATGTTTAAATTCAGCAGGGGTGAACCGTTGAAACATACCGAAGATGCGATTCATTTCTTCTAAAAGATAGCCTATGAGTTTCACATTGTCCACTAAACACTAATCCATTGAGAAAAAAAGTTTTGCATTTCATAATAATGAGAAATTTGATGAGTTGTAATGGTGTACCGTTGCAATGATTCACCGCTGCAATAACAATGCACGTGTATTGATAGCGTATAATTCAATTACAACATGCACACACGCCCGGTTGGTGTAGTGGTTAACATATGAGACTTCCACGCCGCGGCCCCAGGTTCGAATCCTTGCCCAATCTTCTATTTTTCTTCTTCTTGTGTGTGCCTCTAAGCTTATTTCTAAACGATCATAAAGTCCATTTTTTAAATAATCGGCACGTTATCTTAGAGTTTTGTCTTCATGGCGCATTATTTGATATATGTGACTTTATTTATTTTCCATAATTTCATATTTAAATGATAAGAACATAACGTGTCATCTTCTGAAGATGGTAATGTTTGCATGAACTATAACAATGACAAGGCCTATTATACACCTATAGTCGCACACAATTAACATACAGAGACAGCGTTAGTAAATAATGACCAGTCCCTAATACACAAAGTGACTTTTCGTTCTTCTATCTTTGTTTGTATTAGCCATTCTGTTTATGTGGCTTTATTTATTTTGTAAATAAATGATATTATGATTATTGTCCATGATTATATATTTTAATGCTAGGAACATAACATGGCATCGTGTCATTAATTGCTATCTTCTGAAGATAGTAATGTTTGCATGAACTATAACAATTGCAAGGCCTATTATAGACCTATCGTCGCACACATTTAATATACAGAGACAGCCTTAGTACTTAATGGCCAGTCCCTAATACACTTTTGTCTGACTTAATATGCCGTCTATCAAATGTTGATTAGAAATCAATTAATACATATACGAACTCTAATTGTTCTTCAACATTTTGTTTCACATCCATGAAAATAAATTGTAAAAATAACATGTTTTGACGTATATGTTGCCTAAGTATTGACTGACCAATCCCTAAATGACGTAATTGATACTTGTAACTTTTTGGGAATGTTGACAATATACCCTACAATAATCGTGCAAAACCTCGTTAGCATCGGGCATTTGGTTCTAAAGTTATAGCCAAAAAACCAATCCCACATGGTGAATTTAGGATTTCGCTCAGACAATCAAGGAAAATAATAGTTGGCACACTTGACGCAACTTATTACAAATATCCCTGTGCTCGCAATTGAGATCAGACTTGGGACATAGCACTGTTTAATAGAAAGCAAAAGTCTCCCCCTTTCTTATATCCTTCCCCATCCCCCATCAATCAATGTTGGGGGACCTACCATGGCTTCTGATAATATGACTCGGATCAACATTGCCTCCGGGGAGAGGGGCGGGTTTTTTCCGTAATTAAGACAAAGTGTGCCAACCTTTTTTTCCTTGATTGTCTGAGTCATTTGCTAAAAAAATCATCTGTGTTAAGTCTTTTGGCTATAACATGAGATTAAACAGAGATTTCTTCACCAGATTTGGACGACAGATAGGTTATAACACTGGTCACGTGTTCAAACAATATGCGTCAACGTACTTTTAGGGACCGGTCACTTTTAAATACGGAGGTATATTTTTCACTTAAAATGGCAGTGAAACTATAGACATGACCAGTTATTTAAATTCAGATGGATGCTCGACCTCATATATCATCAGCTAAACGTTGAGAAAACATCTTCCTGTCGTTTATATATATCTCAAGACCAGTATCTATATCTATATATCTTAATACCAGTGGCTATATAACTTAAAAATATAGACCCAACATGAAATATGCCTGTTTTGTTTTGACAATAAATCAAAGTTGTCAAGCCATTACGCCCATTTATAAGAATGAGTACATCTGCACTCTTTCGGTACCAAAATCTAGGACATTATGATTATTCAAGAAATAGAAGACACAATGATAGTGCTGATTAAAAACAAATAATGCAAATCATGATTGTTAGAAAAAAGAAGCAACAAATAAATCATTATCGAATAGAAGCTTAGACAAGGATTCGAACCCGGGACAGTGGGGTGCAAGTCTCATATGTTAACCACTACACCAACCGGGCGTGTGTGCATATTGTAACTGAATTATACGCTATCAATGCTCGTGTATTGTCATCGCAATGGTGAATCAATATCATCGGTTCACCATAAGAAATCATCAAATGTGTCATTGTTACGAAATACAGAACTGATTTTTCAATGGATAAGGGATTAGAGGACCAATACCGTTCATATAGACCCTTTTTAAGCAAAGATTAAGCACCGCATACCTACCTTTCAACGGTGTACCATTGGTGAAATAATATAAATCTATAGTCATATATGTTTAAATTCAGCAGGGGTGAACCGTTGAAACATACCGAAGATGCGATTCATTTCTTCTAAAAGATAGCCTATGAGTTTCACATTGTCCACTAAACACTAATCCATTGAGAAAAAAAGTTTTGCATTTCATAATAATGAGAAATTTGATGAGTTGTAATGGTGTACCGTTGCAATGATTCACCGCTGCAATAACAATGCACGTGTATTGATAGCGTATAATTCAATTACAACATGCACACACGCCCGGTTGGTGTAGTGGTTAACATATGAGACTTCCACGCCGCGGCCCCAGGTTCGAATCCTTGCCCAATCTTCTATTTTTCTTCTTCTTGTGTGTGCCTCTAAGCTTATTTCTAAACGATCATAAAGTCCATTTTTTAAATAATCGGCACGTTATCTTAGAGTTTTGTCTTCATGGCGCATTATTTGATATATGTGACTTTATTTATTTTCCATAATTTCATATTTAAATGATAAGAACATAACGTGTCATCTTCTGAAGATGGTAATGTTTGCATGAACTATAACAATGACAAGGCCTATTATACACCTATAGTCGCACACAATTAACATACAGAGACAGCGTTAGTAAATAATGACCAGTCCCTAATACACAAAGTGACTTTTCGTTCTTCTATCTTTGTTTGTATTAGCCATTCTGTTTATGTGGCTTTATTTATTTTGTAAATAAATGATATTATGATTATTGTCCATGATTATATATTTTAATGCTAGGAACATAACATGGCATCGTGTCATTAATTGCTATCTTCTGAAGATAGTAATGTTTGCATGAACTATAACAATTGCAAGGCCTATTATAGACCTATCGTCGCACACATTTAATATACAGAGACAGCCTTAGTACTTAATGGCCAGTCCCTAATACACTTTTGTCTGACTTAATATGCCGTCTATCAAATGTTGATTAGAAATCAATTAATACATATACGAACTCTAATTGTTCTTCAACATTTTGTTTCACATCCATGAAAATAAATTGTAAAAATAACATGTTTTGACGTATATGTTGCCTAAGTATTGACTGACCAATCCCTAAATGACGTAATTGATACTTGTAACTTTTTGGGAATGTTGACAATATACCCTACAATAATCGTGCAAAACCTCGTTAGCATCGGGCATTTGGTTCTAAAGTTATAGCCAAAAAACCAATCCCACATGGTGAATTTAGGATTTCGCTCAGACAATCAAGGAAAATAATAGTTGGCACACTTGACGCAACTTATTACAAATATCCCTGTGCTCGCAATTGAGATCAGACTTGGGACATAGCACTGTTTAATAGAAAGCAAAAGTCTCCCCCTTTCTTATATCCTTCCCCATCCCCCATCAATCAATGTTGGGGGACCTACCATGGCTTCTGATAATATGACTCGGATCAACATTGCCTCCGGGGAGAGGGGCGGGTTTTTTCCGTAATTAAGACAAAGTGTGCCAACCTTTTTTTCCTTGATTGTAGTTTCTAAATTAGCGCTAAAATTTCAATGAAATTTTGATATGTTTTACTCACAAGGGTAATCTACAACATATCTCAATATGAAGCAAACTTTCTCGTGCACTTTTTTTGCTATAAGCCGCCGCATAACAACGTAGTGATATGCCTACCTAAATTCGGTCTCCGGTCTGGATATCACCGCGTGTGTAAATCGGTCCGTGAAATTAAAATTGACCTCAAATCACCTAGTTTAAATGTCAGAACATCAACTACACATTTCAAACACAACATATTAGTGAAAAATTATATCATAAACCGTCAAAAAATAACTCTCTTTCCCGCCAAATAGGAACTATTGTCGTACTCAACTTTGATTGATCGCGACGATAGCGTGTCGATAGCGTGTCGCGATACCTATTTAGGTATGTGCTCCCTTTAGGAAAATTTTACGTGATTTTGAGATAAAAACTAACATTTTTGATTGTTTGGGGGACAAAATGGGGTGGGACTTGAGCTGACTGGAGGAGTGGGGGTACAAAGGTCGTGACAGGGGTGATATACATCCCCCCCCTAGTGCCACCACTGGCGCCCACTAAGAACCCTTTATGTAGACATTTGATTTTGGCAGAGATTTGCTACTGGTAGTACTGGTTTGATGCCCACCTCATCTTTTTGGTTTGGGGAGGAGTACAAGACTAGTACTATCCACCAGCAAAACAGAACCTCATCAATACATGCGACCAAACCTCTGGCCTTCATAAATGAGCGTTCATGTAAGGGGTGGTAATTTTCTTTTGTAGGGGGGTCCCAAAAATGTAACTTATCATCATACTTTTTTATGACGCCCCATAAACGAAAGCAATTATTTTTATGACCCCCCTACTCAGATGTGGATTATTTTATTAATCCCCTGCCCCTCCCCCCACCCCAAACACACACACAAACCTGTATTTTATCGGAATTCGGAAGGCAAACAAATAGAGTGGACAAGCCCAATTTTTGTTTTATAATGTTGAAACATAAATATGGTTTAAACATATACCAAAACTAAATTTTTGTATTAATTTCATTTCCCCCTATTTTCTTTGTAAAAAAAAAAAGACCTCCCCCACTGGATATTTGGCACCCCCACAATGAAGAAAATGACAGCCCCCTAAATTACAATTACCTGTTTTGGATACCAGAAGACAGAGAGAGATCTTGCTTCCAATATATAGCACCGATAATAAGGGCCAGGATAAGGGCATTGAAAGGCTGCAGGGTTAAAAGAATAAGAGAGAACACAAAATGTTAAACATGCAGACAACTTACTAATTACGAGGGTAGATCAAAAAGTGTTGTCACTTGGCACATGTTTCTGAAGATGGCCATGCATACAATTTCAAAAACTATTATATCATGATAGGCTTGATTTCAACCATATGATATTGATAGTTTGATAGTTTTTACTATCATTATGTCTGGAAAAGAATAATGTGATATCATGATATAAAACAAATATTGAATGCTGTTTACTTGTGCAATAAAAATATATCACTCGGTCCAATTTAGATTATTCCATTACACTCGACTTCGCCTCCTGCAATCTAAATTTGACCTTGTGATTTAGTTTGTACTAGCACACTCTCGGGCATTCAATATTTGTATACATCCACATTCACTTGAAGAAGTTCCCTTAACGTCTATACACCGCTGCATCCTCATCCTCCATTTCTCGAAGCTTAGGCTGTGCTTCAAAGTATAGGACTTGTCTCATCTCTGAATGTACAGCTTTGGCTAGGTCTTGGATCCTTGAAAAAGGCCTCCCCGCAATCTTAGATTTGATTGTTTGGAAAGAGCCAGAAGGCGCGGGGAGCCAAGTTGGGTGATTAGGTTGCAAGATTTGGATGACTTGTGTTGTCGTGACGCAGCATGATTTGATACCGTCTTTGTAAGCTCCATTCAGAGGTACATGTAGATAAGTAGCTGCCAAATTGGGTGTGGCAAATTCTATACAGGCTATATATCCCCACTATATTTACATAAGAGGGAGCTAAGAATGTGATGTAATGGATGACATAACACAATAAAGACAGTATTGTCTTGTGTAGCTGGGCTGCCTTTGGTGACAGAACTTACTGATCCGCCCTCGTATAGTCTATTTATCTATCACGAGACAGTGGCGTAACTGCGTCCGTTACCAATTATTACAACACAAAAAACCTACTCAAGGCGCTTGCCTATACACACACACATAGAAAGACCGAAGATACATACACATGTATAAATGTTGCGCCTGTGAAGTTACATCCCTGTCCAGAGGAAGAGAAATAGAGTACAGCCTGTTTCTGGGTATACACCACCAAGACGCTCCCCATAGACGCTACGTGCAAAGTAGGGGTCATACAATCGGCTCTAACTTGAGTTATCCCATACGTCTTTTCATGACATTTACAGAGATTGTTCCCAAGGGTTGTCCGCAAAACATATCAAAAGCATACCCCTTGATGTCAGACTAGATTTTTCAATATTTTGCGATGAATTTGATGTAGCGATTTCGGCTATTTATTTACGCCCCATAACTCAGGACGGACCTTACGCCAATTTCGGTCGTTTAAAACTTTAAAATGTTTAAACTAGTGCGATTTTTTTTGGAGATTTGTACTCGGCACACTCATAAAAATGTAAAATACCCAAAAGTAATCAAAAGAATTGAAAAAAGTCTATCAAAATCTCGCAATTTGTACCGCAAAAAGGAACTATTGCTGTGATAAACTTTTACCGGATGTGCTATCCCATAGTGCTTTGGTGGTGTATACCCTTCTGGTAGAACTTGGGGAAAGAGTGGAGCCCCATGTGAACAAGGGTGTAATATGGTAATAGGCATCACTTGCCAAAGGAGAACTATCTCAGTTTGGGTAGATTTTCAGTGGGTAGTGGGTCATGTATAAAAGTTGTAATCATCCGTGTGAATCCACTCTAAAAAACAACCCTTACAGCGGATTCTGCCACTTTATGTCCCTATTGTGTCAATTTAACAAAGTATTATTAATTGACTTACCATGAAAAGGATAGTGAGTGGGTTCCTTCCAAAATTGAGCAATGCTCTTCTGGACACATAAAACAACTGAAAATAGTTTAAAACATCAACAGCAATATCTGTTATGAGTTGACATCAGGCACATTAATGCAGTGGCTCAATATTGTAGTAATCTGAAAATTAAAGCAATATTGTGTGATCTTTTTCAAACATTTACACATATTTTTTCTCTCTTATAAGGAAATTTGACTTATATATTAGGAAAGACATTTCTGGACTCCCAGATCAATTTGACTGTATTTTCCGTAAAAAACATCATAGAACTTTACTAAGGGGCCTTGCCCTTTTACAAGTAGAGGAAAGCTAGAGGAAAGTGCGATCCTTTTTTCTATATTGTTAAAAGGAGTGAAAAAGGATCAGTGATTAACACCTCACTGAATGGGTACCAAACAATGCCGCCCCACATGAAAAAGACTGCCTCACAATGCGTAGAATCCAGCGTGACACAGGTCACTGAACTTAACGTTAAGATTAAATGGCTGGCTGTTTCTACTGGGAAAGTGAATAATGGTAACAAACCTGGTTTGTGAAGGCTTTTGCGGTTACAAAACTTACCGTTAATTCATGTTATCTGGCTGTTTCTACTGGGCAAACTTACCGGTAATTAACGTTAAGTTCCCCAGTAGAAACACGCTTATTGTCCTTTAATCATAAGTTGCTCGATTTCTTTAAGCAAGATTCATTACACATAACAACATTGCTGTTCTGTCAAAACCTTGTATGTTTTTCCGGCTCTTTAACATGTATAAATTAAAACTTCCCAACGGTTATGCATAGGAAGTATTATTTTATACATGTTCAGTGGCAAGAGCACTTACAAGGTTTTGATGTGTTTGGCCCTTAAACATGTATAGAGCAGAGTGCCCAAAGATTATATATAGGAAGTCTTACTTTATACATGCTGAAGGGATGGATGAAAATATGATGTTTTAACAGACGATAATTAATCATTTACCTGAATTGGAAAAGATGTTGGATAACCTTCATCGTTTCACGTAGATGTGTTTTGGCCCTTAAACATGTTTAGAGCAGACTGCCCAAAGCAAGGATTATATATAGGAAGTCTTACTTTTATACATGCTGAGAAGGCCAGGACGTAAATATGTTTTGACACACGATAATTAATGATTTACCTGAATTGGAAAAGATGTTGGATAACCTTCATCATCCGTTCTTTTCATAGCATCTGCTTTCACATCTCGTGAAGTCTTCAAGATGTTGTCTGCTTTCATCTTAAGATCTCTGTAATGATCAGAACTTCTGAAGTGTTCTACCATAGATTTCTTTAGAGGTGATGGTTTTGTGGAAGCATTGCCATTGGTAACACCATTGGTCTTTGGTGATGGGGATGTAATGTTCATTGAGATGTGGTTGTTATGGTTACCATTTCCGATTTCAGTCTCATGATATGCTGTGTATTTGGATAAGGAGGAAATGTTATGGATTTGATTAATAATTTAGAGAAATGTGAAATACTAATAGATGGTGGTTCAAAAAAAAGTTGACCCAAGTTCAAAGTAATTTTTCAACCACATTTAAAGTTTCAGATAATTTCTGTTTGCTTAGTCTTAATCAGCAGTAAGTTTTGAAATTATCCTGATAAGATGGTACATTTATCTTGGTTGGTTCTTCAGATATGGTTCATTACAGAAAGCATGCACAAAGCTGCCTTGGCCACGGGAGCGTCCTTTAGTAGAGAAGGAATGCACAAAGTGGACTTACACACGATTGGTCACAAATTGTAAAAATAGGAGAAAAAGAAACAAGGAGACATCTGAGACATCTGTCTGGTGCTTGACATTACCTACCTACCTACCTATACGTATAGATGTTTCTTTGTTGAATGTGAATGGCACATAAGCATAGAGATTGGGATACTTTGTCAGGGCGGGCTTTTCAATTCTGAAACTAGAGCATGCTGTTTTGTTTAAAGACAAAAACTAAATAACGCTCCCGTGGACAAGTCAGTTTTGTACATGTTTTCTGTAATGAACCATATCTGAAGAACCAAACAAGCTAAACGTGCCATCTTTTCAGAATAATTTCAAAACTTACTGCTAAGCAAACAGATATTATCTGAAACTTTAAATGTGGTTGAAAAATTACTTTGAACTTGGGTCAACTTTCTTTTGAACCACCCGGTACTAGCTGAATGGCACAGATTCTTCACTTGACATTTTCATTTGATAAAAAACCTTTCAATTTTAAATAGTCACATACTGTTTTCATCTCAGGGAATGCACTATTCAGATATTCTGCTGATATACAAATGGTAATGAAGTGCTCATGTTGACACTTTCCACACGGCTAAGTTTTACCATACAAAATAATTTTTTCAGAAACCGGACCCAACTTTCAACGTTTATCCCAATAATTACTAAACCAATACTAGGCATGTTTGTACTTATTGTAATGCATTTCTCAAGGTGATCCCAAATATGATGATGAAATTCAATAATTTTGACATTTTTGAAACATTTTGTGAAATTTTGGAACTGTTGTCTGAGACAACTGCCGTGTGGAAAGAGTTAAAATTATGGACCTGATGTGACATCAATAGTATTATATTTGTCCCATTTGCACAGTGGCGACACCACAGGGGGGGGGACCTCCTGTCATGAATCTTCCCCCCACCCCCCACCCGTATCAACTCAAGCCCCACCCATTTTGTCCCATCAAAAATGTTGACTTTTAATACTAAAATTACCTAAAATTTGATTAAAATTCACAATCCCCACAAATGGATAGTAAAAACCAAACAAACAATAGTTTTTGAGGTATAAAATCTGCAAGAGCATAGGTCAGGGGTTCAAACCTCTAGCCTCTCATATACCTGTTAAAAGTAATTCAAATCCCTCCTTGATTTCTTACCGTAGTTTGTATATGCTGCATAGATTTGGGGTGCAGAATTCTGATCTATGACGTCAAGGAAGAAATCTGATGGGTTATTATGCTCCTCACAGTGGTAACCTTGATATATAAAAAATAGGCAAAAAGACATATGAACAAATAGAGGTTATCCATGTGCAATTGTGTGTTTTTGTTTCAAATTGTGGGGAGCGTTCGCTCCTTCCCAAATCCCAAAAGTAAAAAAGAGTTTTAAACATGCTGTTTGCGAGCTCGCATAGCAAGCGAAGAAAATGGGGGTTCCACATTTTGAGCCTTACTGCAAAAATTATGAAAATATTGCACCAAATGGCTTGATTTTAGCCTTCATTTTCAACCATGTTCCAACTTCTGTGGAGGAAATCCCCCCCCCCCCAAAAAAGGAAAACCCACCCAACTCAAATATTATTGGTTAGGCAATGAAAAAATACCCTGTTATACAGGCAAACGGACCTCTTAGATATTTTTGGTGAATTTTCAGCACTTCTCGAAATGTTCAAAAATGTTAACAACAATATCAAAATGTTCAAAAAAAATCCCAACATTTTTCCAAAAACATCTACTTTTTTTTACAAATTTGACAATTCGTAAAAAAGTGGCTCGTTGGGCCTGTAGAACAGGATTTGTTTTGTTGTCTTATGGGCCTGAGGATAAAGATTCTTTCTTACCAATTGAATCAAAGTAGTCCAATGCCTTTTCTGCTGATCCATGATATGCTGTCTCTCCTTTAGACAATAGGAACAGAGTGTCGAACAGACGATAAATTGAGTAACGAGGCTGATGGATTGAGAATATTATGGTGCGCCCTCTCTCAGATAACCTTCAAAACAGATTTGAAGAAAATAATTAGACAAAGAAACTATAATACAGTGTTTTTTTAAATGTCATCTATATACTAATTTTCGGAACATGGCTTTATTAGATAGTTCAATATAATTTTACACTCGCGTCCCTCCTCAACTGAAAAAGCGTGGTAATTGCGCCTCTAATACACGAGCTAATTAGATAGTTCAATGCCCGTTTTTTACCATTTTCAGACATGCGCAGAAAGGATCACATGTGAAAATCCGAAATGTTGAATTTCTTTTACTCGGGTAGCTACTTTCGGACACAAATTGTGGTTTTCGGAATGAGTGATGACATATGGTCTTCACCCAAAATATTTTCTTCAGGGATATAGCTACATTTCTGTATATGCGGCTGTTTGTTATTCTTAAAGATCGCATAGTAACAAGCATTTATACGTCCGACAAATAAAAATATTTCACGACATTTTCTAAATGTAAACAAAAACTCTTACACAGATCTTAAAGTGACACTTTCACATTAGTAACATAGATGAACGCGGAGTTTGCTAACGATAAAGAAACTGGCGGTACCATAACAACCGTTTCTATGTAGTGCTGCGCAACGGCGTTTAACATGGCGCACGCGGTTCGGCGCACACGTAATAACGCAGACAAAAGTGTACGCGTTTGTGGCGCAAACCGTGCACATTTTAACGGGGCAGAGTGAAAGCAGACAGTCCGTACACTCTTAGAAAAAGGATGCTTCAGGGGTTCTTGGCTGTCCCGTATTTTATGAAACCCTTATAGCACCTTAAAAGGTTCTAAAAAGAACCATTTTAAAGTTCAAAGTGGGCAAAATATGGGCAAACATTGGTCTTTAGAACCTCTAAAGGTTCTCTACAGAACCTTTTGGGGGCCTTTAAAATCAAAGAACCTTTAAACCATATACGGGACAGCCAAGAACCGCTCTGAAGCTCCCTTTTTTCTAATAGTGTACCCTAAAGCCACCTCCTCCTCTCCGCACTTGGGTATAAGGGCACATAGGGCATCTGGATAAACGGAACTTTTTTGTGTGTGGTACATTATCATGATTATTATAGAGTGTCTGGATTATTAAGGGCATCCGTGGTATCTGGATTACGGGGTTCACTATAAAACGAGTCTCAAATTACCTGGATATAATATGCGCAGGTGGGCAACCTTTGATAACTGGATTTTAAGGGTGTACACTCAGATAGTATCTCGGGAGGCTTTATAGAACACAGCAAACATGACAAATGGACTACATACTATACGTAAGGCCCCACATGCCTATTGGAGGAATAATGTATTTAATGTAAATAGGCCAAACAAAACCCGGATGGCATACATTGTGCTCAAGTACAAGCGTGGAATGGTACAAGTGATCTTGATCCGCCGACCATAAAACTAAACGACCGACTATAAAACTATAACGCTCAGAACGTAAGCCTACTGAATTACCTGGATACAGTATGTGCATATGGGCAGTGGCGACACCAGCACCAAAATGTTAAAGGAGGAAAACGGGGTGGCGGGGCAATAAAAGAATCGGGGGAGACATTTAAAATCTAAATTTTAAGTAACTGACATTAAAATTCAACTTTTTATTATTTGGGGTACAAAATACTACTTGGATTAGGAACATGGGTATCTGTATTATTTAAGAGCACATTGGGCCTAGGCTCATGGTGTATTAAGGGCACCATGTCACTTACATTATATCAAGGGCACTTTAGTACCTGAATTATTTAAGGACATACTCTTGATATTTATATAAACATTTATAACGCTTTGACCTCTGCCTATTGTGATATGACTTTTACTGCCCGCTATCTTCGGCACCCGCGTTTAATTTACTTGACTATGATAAAGTAAAGGCACCTGGGTATCTCGAGATAACGGCACACTGCAGTGGGCCTACCTTGATTATGTGGTATCCGGTGCATTATTAAGGGCACCTGGGGCAACTGGATTAGGGGGTAGGACTTAGGCCTATGGGGTCCCTGGATATAATGGGACAACGGGTACCTGCATTTCAGGTCTCATGGGAGGCCTACATAGGTACCGGGAAACACAAACGTAGGCCTACCTAGATTAAGGCACATGTATACCTGGATTATCAAAAGCACCTGCGCTATTCGGATTATTTAGGGCCCCGTGGATTATGTATACATGTAGGACATGTTCTTGATATTATTGTATCACATTTTCTTACGCTTTGTTTACTTATTCCCCGTGAAATCTTCTAGCGGGTCCAGCGCGAGGGCACCTGGGGCAACTGGATTAGGGGTAGGGCTTAGGCCTATGGGGTCCCTGGATATAATGGGACAACGGGTACCTGCATTTCAGGTCTCATGGGAGGCCTACATAGGTCTCGGGAAACACAAACGTAGGCCTACCTAGATTAAGGCACATGTATACCTGGATTATCAAAAGCACCTGCGCTATTCGGATTATTTAGGGCCCCGTGGATTATGTATACATGTAGGACATGTTCTTGATATTGTATCACATTTTCTTACGCTTTGTTTACTTATTCCCCGTGAAATCTTCTAGCGGGTCCAGCGCGAAGCGCTGGTGCCCGCTAGTAGAGATAAAGAATGAAACTATGTTTGTTAGAATTATCCACAGGCTAACCACTAACAAACTTTGACTGTGGCCACTGTGTGCAATCTGGGGGTATTTGGCTTTTTGGAGGACGGGTACCGGCATCCTAAGATTTTCAAATCGAAGTTTGTGTGCGAAATATCTCGAAAAATACAGCTTGAATTAGTAAGATTTGTGGACACGATATTGATACAGTATTTATCTCCGCTGAGTTCGAGTGACTGGTTATTTGGAGAATTATGAGGGATAATGTTCCCGCGATAGGGATATTTATTTTCTATTCCGACATCGTCACATCAAAGAAAATGGCGGCGATTCTAGTTATTGTACCCCCGTATATCACCATAATGTTTTATATACTCCATCCGCTCCGTCGCTGATCGCAAGCGTGGATCACCGTTTTTCCAATCAAGGGGCGTAATTTTGTTTTGTTGTAGTTTACTACTCATGTGTGTGGCGGAAAGAGTTCAAGCGTAATAGAGCATGAAACTAAAACTATATGAATCCCCCAATCCCAAACGCCACTACGCGCAATTGAGTTTGTTGAATTTTGTTCACCGCTAGGCTATGTACCACCCCTAGAGATTGCCTCAGAAAAAAATTGTGTTTGCGATTTCGTCTTTATTAATCCATCAATGGATTCCGGATTTTGTGAGCATGTACAAATCGCAAATAACTTGGACGAGTTCAAAGTTGGGGTTAATCTGCCTCATAGGAGTAAAAATATTTTTTTGCCTTGAAAAGCATATTTTTCTTAGTAAAATACAACGATGCATGCTCGGGGGTGGTACTCACGTATGTAAGGCATACGGGGACGTGCCGCTCCAGTGGGTCGTTTTTTCATGAGACATCCTTAGCCATGGGTAGGCTTTTCAACTGAAAAATCCTTAGACATGGGTCTATCCAAAATCACCCTTAGAAATGGGTATAGGGGATTTGATTCTCCAGCGGCACACCCCCGACCAAACCAAATCTGAGTACCCCCCCCCCCCCCCTTCCCGGGGATACATGAGCGTTGCTATTTTTGTTTGATGTTTACATAACAAACATAGTCCCCCGACTTGTCGCGGTTTTAGTTATACCATTGTAATACTTGCTATACGTCACCATACTTGATGTATGAGGGCGAATCTTTGCTGTATAGATATTCAATTGTTTGATGTTTACGTAACAATTGGATGCCTTTTTCACTGAATCACGCTGGGCCCATTACGTGGAAAGAGCGTGGACATTTACATAACAATAGTGATCACGTATCATACATGACTTCGACATAGATGGCGATAGTGATGAGCTAATCGATGCGTGCAGAGACGGTCGTTATACACAAGGATAATGTAAGTATAGATAAGTAATTGCCCAAACACAAGGACTATTTTCAATAATTTTGTTCAACATAAAACCGCTAATATTTCCCCTTAAAACATAACTCTGCCCTACACCCTTTTATTTTATTCACTGAGTTGTTATTCTAAATTAATGAATAGGCCTATGCTTCAAACATTTACATCAGATTTACATTTAGTACATTTTTACATGTTTGTATCCGATCCAGGGGTAATAGTTTTTGCTGACAGTTACTTGGACAAAAGTATTTACCCTTGACTTGAGTAAAAAACAACAACAAACACAGGTGTACGCCCCACGCACCCCTTAGTCATTCTTTGACAGCTTGCATATTGACCTCTATTCAAGTTTAAAATGGATGAGTTTGAAAACAAATCGACCAACTCAATCGGAAATGTTTAAGATTTGGAAGGGTAACGTAACGATGTTTTTGGCCTTTGGATACAATCTTGACAATAGGCACCAATTACCTGCGCTCATAAAAACTCCGTAACACCCTGACACAAACAAACATTTTCTAGAGATCAATTGGATCAATAAACTTCCACTTCAACATCAAGTAGCCTAAACAATTTTCTCGCCATCAAGTAGCCATCAATTTCCAATGCAGACAGGGCTGGACTCGGATGAGCATGATGAGATGGATTCGCCCGTTGGTATCTATTTCCAAGTTTTAAAAATCATGAATTTACAATTGATGGAATCATGGAATGGAATGGAATATACTATACTATACTATACTATACTATACTATACTATACTATACTATACTATACTATACTATACTATACTATACTATACTATACTATACTATACTATACTATACTAAATTAATAGACTATAATAGAATATAATAACCCCCTCTCAAAAAGGCTACACAATTCATACAAGACACCTCTATCAACAATAGTATTTTTACACGTACCTCGGATGTATACAAGACATCACACCCCGCACGTACAGGTTTGTGTTACTGCGCTTTCAGTTTTATGTTTGGTACAAGTAAAGTCCCGGGCGGACAAGGGGGGGGGGGGGGGCGGTGGCACTCAACTTTGTTAGTGGTAGGGTATGTCGTCCAGGGTCTCAAAAGAAGGAGGGGTGCTTAGGAACTGGGCTGAGAGAATATTTTTTATAAAGGTGTATGTTCCGATCACATTTTTTGGGCTTTCACATCAAATATCAGAAGAATCCCCATATTTTTCTCATTATGTCTGTAAAATCTTAGGAGCCAGAAATGTTCCATTTAGAAATCATAGGGTAAAATGTGGTGAATTACTGTCAAAGGTGGTTAACCACCAAACAGTTTGTGTACTACTCAATGGGCAAATATTTTGTGACCATGTGCTTCTCAAAAAATAAAACCGTTGGAGTTATGCAACTCAAACTTTGAAATGCGACCATTTTAAAGATGACCTTTCATGTAAAATAGAAAACATCAAGTTGAAAATCGGGCCAGCAATCGGAACATCTACCTTTAAGACTGATTTTCTCGAAAAATAGATCTTTTAAAACACTTTTCACACGCGGCTATTACTTTTAGTTTTACCATTATACAAAACAGATTTTCAGAAACCTTTCCCACCTTATCTCATGAACTATTGAACCCAAACTAGACAAGTTTGCACTTATTTTAATATTGTAATGACATTCAATAATTTTAACATTTTTCAAAACATTTTGGAAAATTTCGGAACTGTCGTCTGCAAACGCCTGCCGCGAGGAAAGTGTTAAATAACTGGGTTGTTTTTAATATTTGATTAGGGAGCAAATCAAAACTCGACCGCGCGACAACCGGCGGTTCCGCCCGGTTTGACCGCATATCATTGTTTAGAACAATAGAAACCGGCTGCAACCTCACGGAACTTCTGCACGGAACAACCGGTGGTTGCCGGGCGGTCGAGTTTTGATGTGCTCCCTTTAGAATGAGTAGGGTCTACGCAGTGGCGTGGCATGACCAGTATAGGCCTATAAACAGGGCGGGTGCAAGAAACACAATGATTGCCTGATTGGCTTTTAACCAATTATACTTTAGACCAACTTCAAGCCAATTTTAGCTAGTTGTCGAGAAATAACCGACATAATTATACTTTAGACCAACTTCAAACCAATTTTATCTAGTTGTTGTCGAGAAATAACCGACATGACTATAGTAACTCAATACTGAAAATTTGCAATTCACACTTAAATTTGCCATGATTGACTCTAAGACTAATTTCTTAAATATCATAAACTTAATTTATTAGGCACACTCGCGGTACTTATATGGCATATGATTCCCATTGCTAAATGAATCATAAGCAATTTGAATAAACTGTTGTATGAATATCATTTTTTTTATTGGGACGGGGGCGGAAGCTGTTGGAATTTTACCGTCGAATCCGGATAAAAACACTGACGCGCACCCCTCTTGATTAGAAAAACGTATGACCCCCTTATTTGTTGTCAATTAAAAACTGCGTGATCCCACTCATCAATTACTCCCGTCCCGACCCGGTGGAAATAATAAACGGTTCCTAATAATTTTAGTTTCGAATACGGGTATATTCTGTTCAAATATCACTATTAATTTAAGTTAGCTTTTTATTCATTCAGCAGGCGGCAAAAAAAACCATGTCTATGCAAAAAAGAAACCCTATTGTACGGTCGGTCGGGGGCTTTTTTCTTATTTTCCTTTGACATGTTTGAACTGGAAATGACCGTAAAATAAATAAAAATCTTAAAAACAATGAAATCTGGCCATATCTATGGGAAATTTAATCTAATTTCTTTACGGTGAATGGTGTCAATAGATGTTTCACATTCATTTACGGTCTAGGCGGTGAGTTGTAGGCTATGGCGGCACCAGTATCATAACAGTCTATGGGGTGGGGTCGGAGTGGGGTTTGGTTGGGGCAAGTTTTGTTAGTCGCATGAAGAAAGAAGATGCGCTGGCCTGGAAGCGCGCACATTCTTTTCCACAGTCAAATTTTGACAAATTGCAGGGGCCAGTGCCTCTGGTAATTTTTGTAACCAAATATTTAAAAAGGAGAGAGAAAGGAGAAAATAGAGAAAGGAGAAAGAGAAAAAGGGGAATAAAAGGGAATGAAGAGAGTACAGATATTTACGCAAGTAAAGGGGTCTACCGTTCACATGTCACATGGTAATGTCGCAAAAAATAGCTACAAATTCAGCTAAAAATCATGTTTTAGTGGCATAGTGGGCTAATTGAAAATAATTTCAATCAATGGCAATGCCCCTTGCAACTCGCAACAAGATCACTTTCATTACATTTTGACAAACCCTCGTATGTTCTTGTTCAATCACCACTAGGTTCAAGCAGCACACGCTTACTATTTTGAAACTGTCCAAAGCTTCATGACAATAAATCTTCAATTGAATTATAGTTATTTAATGTATCAATAAATGCATTCAATGAATAGAATTAGTTAAAGAATAAATAATCAGAAATTCATAAATAATGAAAACAACCCATCGATTTATCTATCAAATATATTTGTAAATGTAATAAAAAACAATGAACAAGAAATATAATAATCAATCAATGATTAAATTTGTTTTATTTTATTGAAATGCGATTGATAGATTACTTGAATAATGACTAACATTTATATATTTATTTTTGCTTTTAGTATTAAATAATATTAATGAATGAACTGTTGGAATAAGTAATAGACAACATCAATAAGTTAATAATTAATTAACATTCTTATTAATAAGTTAATTAATTAATTCGAGAATAAATTAATTAATTATAGATTGGTATAGTGATTCATCTAAATAATTAAGTTGATTTAATTGTATTTTCTATTCATTTACTTGATTTTCAAATAATGTTAATAAATTAAGTGTTTTGCATAATTAATTAAGTTATTTATTTATATTTATATAAATTAATAGATAGATAAATACATTCATACAAATGATGGAATATGTGTGCTATGTATAATATCGTGCTGTATTTTTATTACAATACATTTCCATTTATCCAAATTCAATGAAGTTTATTCAATGAAGGCTATTAATTGAAAATAATTTAATAGGTATAGGTCAATATAAATGCGTAAGGCCAAAAAAAAAAAATTGTTATATTGGCGTAACGGGCTGAACAAAAATAGGGTAGGTAGGTAGGGATTTTTTTTTTTTTTTTTTTTTTTTTTTTTTTAGCAGCTGTTTTTGAACAATGTTAACCGAGTTTAAACATTCCCTATTGTTTGTTAGAAGTACCGTCGTATTTCGTTCGAGAAAAAACTTTTTTTTTTCTTCATTTTTTTATTTTTTAGGGTCGGTCGGTTGGTTTTTTGTTTTTTTTTTCACTGAAAAAAAAAGAAAAAAGTGTAGGGTCGGGCGGGTTACGCCAATATAACAATTTTTTTTTTTTGGCCTAAGTGTTGTTTTGAGAGAAATTAGACAAATCAATGCACGCGCGCTGATGTTGATTTGTGAATAATGGTACGACCCTGCAGGGGGTGCTATTGTGAGTATATCAACATTTGCGCAAGTGCATTGATTTTCTATTTTTTCGAGAAACAAAACATACGCATGTATTGACCAGATTCATACACGACAATAATACAAATCAAAATTCACAATTTGAGCATAATATTGATCTCCCTTATAACGAATAAAAACATCATCAAACATGTTAACAAGTTTGCTACCACTACTTGCAGTAAAAATCGGCGAACCCGCTGTGCCTGAACAACAAATCAAAACAAAGCGCACGATGCGCGCATTGAAGAATATTGGACGCATCCGGGTACTTTGGTTGAACCAAGGCATCAATATTCAATACACAGTTTATCGTACCGTTAAAAAGCCTGATAGAAATAATACTTAATAAAATATCTATATAAAATTATGATTGTATGTAATCCAACGAATTGGATTGTAATTGTGTCTTATCATGCAAAATAATAAACATTTCTCTTCGGAATAAAGATAAATTGTCATTACTTATTTTCAAGCATAAATAAATATCACAAACAACTATACTATAAAAGTATATATATTACGTTATAAACTTTATAAAATAATTACAAATATCAAAAATATCAATAAGGGACCGTTCATTATTTATGGTGGAGGGGGGGGGGGGGTAAATATAGGGGGGTCATGTAACTTTCATATGTTGAAATGGGGGGGGGGGGTTATGTAACTTTTTATTCTTTAACAGGGGGGGTTGTGTAACTTTATTTAACTATAAAGATGGTGGTGATTGGGGTGATTTTAGAGGCTATTTTGGAGTGTAAATGCAATTTTTTTGTGCGCTTCGCGCACATTTTCTTATGACCTTTCAACTTCAAAACATGTAGGCTACTTATGATGAGACTACTTTCGTACAGCAATTTTTTGTGCACGCCCTGCTCGGACGATCTGTTGGAAAAACACCTATATATATAATCATCAATGGTTGAAAACATTAGAGCCATGAGGTGTATAAAAACATGTTAATAGCCTAGGCCTATGTTCCAAAATCCAATTTGATTAAAAACGGTAATTTCTTGCATGCTTTTCACCTCGTCTTACTCACAGTTCTGCACCAAAGCTCACAAGAATATTTCATACGTTTTTGTCTGGATGTTCTAACTTTTTTCGGCTTATAAAGACTCACAAAACACCAAAATGTATAAATATATGACAAATGTTCCGCCTCGCCACGCTCGCTATGTAGTTAGTCATTAAATTATTGGCCGTTCAGAGGTCACAACCAACGAATCCATGGGCAAAAGAAAAATACATCCCATAAGTATGTGACAAGTTGATTTTGAAGGGGGGTTGTGTAAAAATCTATTGGTTAGTAGGGGGGGGGGGGGGGGGTAATGTAATTTTCAGTTTCAGCTGTAGGGGGGGGGGGGGTTAGGTAATTTTGACATACGAGTCTTGAATTTGTCCCACCCCCCCTCCACCATAAATAATGAACGGTCCATAACGAATAGATACCATTTTTTGAGTAATTGTTAAGTAGTGTATATCTTGTAGCATCATTCTATACTTTACTTCAGAATAGAACTTTAGAATTCAATCTAAGCCTACTACAACACCAACCATTTTATTATTGTCTCATTTTCTGAACCTTTGCCCCTTACTTAATAATGTATAGTTATGTTGCGTCCGAGTGGTTGTACCTGGTCACACGCATTTTAAAAAAAAAAATTAGATCACAGTATAAGCTACCGAAAATAGTGTGGACACAAATATCTTGGTTAAAATATTTAAACAAATCATCATTGCCTGATTTTTTTTACTATGGTGAGGTCTCTGTTAAAATTCACACTATATTAATTTGAACAAAACATGTAATAAATACCCCTATTTTAAACTGTAATAAGAGGTCTGCCGTTTCGAAATAGAATATATCAGGAAATCGTGTTTATACCTACCTTTCAACTTCATGCCTTCACGCAAGTATGATTTCATGGATTATTGCCAAAATGCCCAATCATCAAAGTATACATGATCAAGTCCCATGTCCTTTGCAATCCTTAAATTCATTTTGATGTCCACATTTACAAAGCGAACCTTCAATTTCCATAGGAAGATTACCACGGCTGTTTGATCGCGTGTAAATTGTCCGATTTATAATCGCATCTTCAAAACAGAGGGCAGCACAGATTGATTATCAATTATCGATTATCGGGTAAAACTAGGTAAATCTAACCGTGCCGCTCAGCTCCGTAACCAAGGATTATAGAACAAAGGGATATGCACCAGTTATAGGACGGGGGGGGGGGGGGGGGGGGGGGCTTTTAAATACATTTTATCACTGCTAGATCCATTTTAATCACGTTCTTTGTTCATTTACTTTGTTCAGCTATTTATTTCTGACGGTGGCCATTCATACAAGCCCGATTTTATTACGATATTCAGCTTTTTTAGCCTTGCGCGCTCTAAAAAAGACTTTTTTGGTTGCGGTTTCAACGCGAACGTAAGTTATTCCGCCAAATATGTCGCAGATTGACCAGTTCGATAAAAAAACATTATACGTAACTCAAAATGTGATATAATATCCCAAAAAGCAAATTGTGGGGCACATATTAGGATATTCAGCTTTTTTAGCCTTGCGCGCTCTAAAAAAGACTTTTTTGGTTGCGGTTTCAACGCGAACGTAAGTTATTCCGCCAAATATGTCGCAGATTGACCAGTTCGATAAAAAAACATTATACGTAACTCAAAATGTGATATAATATCCCAAAAAGCAAATCGTGGGGCACATATTAGGATATTCAGCTTTTTTAGCCTTGCGCGCTCTAAAAAAGACTTTTTTGGTTGCGGTTTCAACGCGAACGTAAGTTATTCCGCCAAATATGTCGCAGATTGACCAGTTCGATAAAAAAACACTATACGTAACTCAAAATGTGATATAATATCCCAAAAAGCAAATTGTGGGGCACATATTAGGATATTCAGCTTTTTTAGCCTTGCGCGCTCTAAAAAAGACTTTTTTGGTTGCGGTTTCAACGTGAACGTAAGTTATTCCGCCAAATATGTCGCAGATTGACCAGTTCGATAAAAAAACATTATACGTAACTCAAAATGTGATATAATATCCCAAAAAGCAAATTGTGGGGCACATATTAGGATATTCAGCTTTTTTAGCCTTGCGCGCTCTAAAAAAGACTTTTTTGGTTGTGGTTTCAACACGAACGTAAGTTATTCCGCCAAATATGTCGCAGATTGACCAGTTCGATAAAAAAACATTATACGTAACTCAAAATGTGATATAATATCCCAAAAAGCAAATCGTGGGGCACATATTAGGATATTCAGCTTTTTTAGCCTTGCGCGCTCTAAAAAAGACTTTTTTGGTTGCGGTTTCAACGCGAACGTAAGTTATTCCGCCAAATATGTCGCAGATTGACCAGTTCGATAAAAAAACACTATACGTAACTCAAAATGTGATATAATATCCCAAAAAGCAAATTGTGGGGCACATATTAGGATATTCAGCTTTTTTAGCCTTGCGCGCTCTAAAAAAGACTTTTTTGGTTGCGGTTTCAACGTGAACGTAAGTTATTCCGCCAAATATGTCGCAGATTGACCAGTTCGATAAAAAAACATTATACGTAACTCAAAATGTGATATAATATCCCAAAAAGCAAATTGTGGGGCACATATTATTAGGATATTCAGCTTTTTTAGCCTTGCGCGCTCTAAAAAAGACTTTTTTGGTTGCGGTTTCAACGCGAACGTAAGTTATTCCGCCAAATATGTCGCAGATTGACCAGTTCGATAAAAAAACATTATACGTAACTCAAAATGTGATATAATATCCCAAAAAGCAAATCGTGGGGCACATATTAGGATATTCAGCCTTTTTAGCCTTGCGCGCTCTAAAAAAGACTTTTTTGGTTGCGGTTTCAACGCGAACGTAAGTTATTCCGCCAAATATGTCGCAGATTGACCAGTTCGATAAAAAAACATTATACGTAACTCAAAATGTGATATAATATCCCAAAAAGCAAATCGTGGGGCACATATTAGGATATTCAGCTTTTTTAGCCTTGCGCGCTCTAAAAAAGACTTTTTTGGTTGCGGTTTCAACGCGAACGTAAGTTATTCCGCCAAATATGTCGCAGATTGACCAGTTCGATAAAAAAACACTATACGTAACTCAAAATGTGATATAATATCCCAAAAAGCAAATTGTGGGGCACATATTAGGATATTCAGCTTTTTTAGCCTTGCGCGCTCTAAAAAAGACTTTTTTGGTTGCGGTTTCAACGTGAACGTAAGTTATTCCGCCAAATATGTCGCAGATTGACCAGTTCGATAAAAAAACATTATACGTAACTCAAAATGTGATATAATATCCCAAAAAGCAAATTGTGGGGCACATATTAGGATATTCAGCTTTTTTAGCCTTGCGCGCTCTAAAAAAGACTTTTTTGGTTGCGGTTTCAACGCGAACGTAAGTTATTCCGCCAAATATGTCGCAGATTGACCAGTTCGATAAAAAAACATTATACGTAACTCAAAATGTGATATAATATCCCAAAAAGCAAATCGTGGGGCACATATTAGGATATTCAGCCTTTTTAGCCTTGCGCGCTCTAAAAAAGACTTTTTTGGTTGCGGTTTCAACGCGAACGTAAGTTATTCCGCCAAATATGTCGCAGATTGACCAGTTCGATAAAAAAACACTATACGTAACTCAAAATGTGATATAATATCCCAAAAAGCAAATTGTGGGGCACATATTAGGATATTCAGCTTTTTTAGCCTTGCGCGCTCTAAAAAAGACTTTTTTGGTTGCGGTTTCAACGCGAACGTAAGTTATTCCGCCAAATATGTCGCAGATTGACCAGTTCGATAAAAAAACACTATACGTAACTCAAAATGTGATATAATATCCCAAAAAGCAAATCGTGGGGCACATATTAGGATATTCAGCTTTTTTAGCCTTGCGCGCTCTAAAAAAGACTTTTTTGGTTGCGGTTTCAACGCGAACGTAAGTTATTCCGCCAAATATGTCGCAGATTGACCAGTTCGATAAAAAAACACTATACGTAACTCAAAATGTGATATAATATCCCAAAAAGCAAATCGTGGGGCACATATTAGGATATTCAGCTTTTTTAGCCTTGCGCGCTCTAAAAAAGACTTTTTTGGTTGCGGTTTCAACGCGAACGTAAGTTATTCCGCCAAATATGTCGCAGATTGACCAGTTCGATAAAAAAACATTATACGTAACTCAAAATGTGATATAATATCCCAAAAAGCAAATCGTGGGGCACATATTAGGATATTCAGCTTTTTTAGCCTTGCGCGCTCTAAAAAAGACTTTTTTGGTTGCGGTTTCAACGCGAACGTAAGTTATTCCGCCAAATATGTCGCAGATTGACCAGTTCGATAAAAAAACATTATACGTAACTCAAAATGTGATATAATATCCCAAAAAGCAAATCGTGGGGCACATATTAGGATATTCAGCATTTTTAGCCTTGCGCGCTCTAAAAAAGACTTTTTTGGTTGCGGTTTCAACGCGAACGTAAGTTATTCCGCCAAATATGTCGCAGATTGACCAGTTCGATAAAAAAACATTATACGTAACTCAAAATGTGATATAATATCCCAAAAAGCAAATCGTGGGGCACATATTAGGATATTCAGCTTTTTTAGCCTTGCGCGCTCTAAAAAAGACTTTTTTGGTTGCGGTTTCAACGCGAACGTAAGTTATTCCGCCAAATATGTCGCAGATTGACCAGTTCGATAAAAAAAACATTATACGTAACTCAAAATGTGATATAATATCCCAAAAAGCAAATCGTGGGGCACATATTAGGATATTCAGCTTTTTTAGCCTTGCGCGCTCTAAAAAAGACTTTTTTGGTTGCGGTTTCAACGCGAACATAAGTTATTCCGCCAAATATGTCGCAGATTGACCAGTTCGATAAAAAAACATTATACGTAACTCAAATCGGAGGGCACATTTTTTTACTAGTCCTATACCTGCTGCCTGTGTGTTACTGGCATCCATTTTGAGAATCCAAATGACGAATACTAAAAGAAACACACGGTGTGAGCAGTAAAATGTGAAATTACAAACCAAATATTGGAGGCCCGGATACGAAAATGCAAGCATCTTATGCACAAGAAATTTTTGTATTTAGTGTATAAATAATAAGATTTCCCGCTGGTCCAACGTTAAATAAGAGACTCTAGAGAGAGGCCAAACGAGACAAAAATCAGTGTAAATGGCGCTTAGATTTGCGGAGCTCCGCATGATTGCACGTTGAGATATAGGGAACTGCTGTTTCGTAAGCAAACTTGAAAACGATGTTACCAAAATAATGTTAACATACAAACCAAATATTGGAGGCTCGGATACGAAAATGATAGCATCTTATGCACAAGAAATTTTTGTATTTAGTGTATGAATCATAAGATTTCCCGCTGGTCCAACGTTAAATAAGAGACTCTAGAGAGAGGCCAAACGAGAAAAAAATAAGTGTAAATGGTGCTTAGATTTGCGGCTTGCGCATAATTGCACGTTGAGATATAGGACGCGTACATAGTACATGCACTCAACTGGTTTGCGTGATAATCGAACTATCGAAAGTATTGAGAAACGTTAAGATGACGTCATAATAAATCGGACTGTCAAACAGCCGTGTTACGGATTTCCCGGTTTCCAAATTCTTCAAATTTAATTCAATAGCCTTTTTTTTATTCAACCGAAATATTTACACATTTGTAACCTAAAATGTTAATGTCAAAATTCTCCTCCGCCATTGATGAATCATCCATGAAACAAATGAAAACGGTAGAATATGTACTTAAGTAACATTTTGACGAATTGAATTATGGGTGAGTACCTCATATTTTTGTTCATTCCATGTTGTCAATCAACGCCCGTCCTCCATGGTTCTGGTAAGACCCTAACATAATAATGTTAAGAAACTGCAACAAACTGATCTCCCGAATATTGTTCACTCAATCAATAAACCGTCCGAATGACAACCACCAAATCCAAACACCGCGAAACCCACAAACCGCGAAACCCACAAACCGCGAAACCCACAAACCGAGAAACCCACAAACCGCGAAACCCGAGAACCGCTCTAGTTTTGTTTTGATTTCGTCGTCAAGGCGTACGGTGTAATTGCGTCTCATTTTAATGCAAATATGGGTGCCGGATGTGTCTCTTTTTGATGGCATGTATCTGTTGTGTTGCTGAATATTTGCAACCCCGGCACAGCCCCACCCAAACGCAAAATGCATGGCACAACGCAGCGCAGTTTCATGCCCAAGGGATATGAAGACGGAATATTTGTTTCAGATAAATGAATTCTTTGGTTTAAAGATTTAGAATGGTTGGTTAGGGAAAGGTAAAAACGAACACTCCTTTGTCTACATTACCTTTTGAGTTGGTTGATTCATGACATAGTTTGCAGTGCTGGCATCTAAACCTGTAGAAGGTTCATCTAGGAATAATATCTTGGGCTGGATGATAAGCTCCATACCGATAGAAGTTCTCTTTCTCTCTCCACCAGATATGCCGGGATGAAACCCCACATACCCACCCTCCCCCATCCCCACCCAGGGACACAACTCTTACCTTTTGAGTTGATTCATGACATAGTTTGCAGTGCAGGCATCTAAACCTGTAGAAGGTTCATCTAGGAATAATATCTTGGGTTGAATGATAAGCTCCATACCGATAGAAGTTCTCTTTCTCTCTCCACCAGATATGCCGGGGATGAAAGTTGTACCAACCTAAAAAAGTGATATGGTATATCAATGGTAGATGAATGATATGAATAGAGTTCATCTAAGATAAAAGTAACTCTGTGTTACATTCGAATAAGTCTATGTTGTAGTAGAATACATAAATTATAGGTCAATAATGAGAAACACGCTCCAAAAATTAAATTTTGAAGCCTATATGTACCTTTGCATGATTGCGCGATGAATGGGGAATGAGGGGTCCACAGGCACGGTGCTTCTGTTGGATTTTGTTTGCAGGGTTAAGGTTATTTGAATGGTTGCCAATCGTCACATTCAAATCTCTACATTCAACCGGGGGGGGGGGGGGGGGGTACTCGGATTTGGTTTGGTCGGGGTGTGCGGCTGAAGATTCATAACCCCTACCCATTTCTAAGGGTGATTTTGGAAAAAACGGTATCCATTTCTGTGGATTTTGCTTCATTAATAGACCCAATTTTCGCAAATTATCAGAAAAATAGACAACATTTTCGCAAATTTTCACGAAAATAAACCCATTTGTATTTTTATGGGAAAATAGACCCATCTGTAAAAAGTGGGGTCATTTTTAGATATTTTCAAGCACAAAATCATACCCCATGTTAAGGGATTTTTTGCAAAAAAGCAGCCGATTAGAGCGGCACATCCCTGTACCGTATAAGGCGATTACCCCCTCCCCCGGGCATTCAACTCTAATTCAGAGACAGTTTTATTTGTCTTCTTCAAGCACTTACCTTTGTGTCTGCACAATCAGTCAAACCAAGCTCTGCAATCACATCCTGCACCCTCTGATATCTTTCTTTTCTGCTCATACTACTCGGAAGTCGTACGGCTGCCGAGAATGAGAGATTCTCACGCACAGTCAGTGTGCCCATCACAATGTCCTCCTGGTGGGAAAATCATAGGGACAAATTTGTCTCGTGAATATTTGGTGGGGGAAGGTATAGGTATTTGCGAATTGGGACCACATCAAATGATTGAATTAGTAAATTTTATACGATTATTCACCTTTTTAGAAAAATCGGACTGGCATTTAGGCAACGAAAAAAAGAGGCAAACGAACCTCTCAGGTCGGGTCGGTCATTCGGGCTTTTTGTTTTTCCTTGAAAATGGCTGTAAAAATCACACACAAAAAATGTTAAAGTTTTAAAGCAAAAAAAAAAAAAAAAAATGGGTCGGTATTCATTTGCACATGAATTTGTTTCCACTGATTTCTTTTTTTTCGTCGCCTTATGGGTTTTTTTTAAACCAAAACCGGACTAAAGAATTCTTGTGAAAAAGTGACCACCCTACCTTTGTGAAGTAGTTCATCCTTGTATAACATATACAGTCAGCTGTAGAACGGGGCCCCGTTTCAATTGAGGGCGCTCTAAAACGATGGGTGTACGTAACCAATGTAACGCACACCCGTTAATTTGCGCAATGATTGAATTTTCGCCTTTTACCCTAATTATCTGCATAAAAAGTAACTATCCATCGAGTTGAGAGCAGCATAAGGTACCAGAACTCCTTGCGACATCCAGTTCGATAATTTAATTTAATCTTTGACACCAACATCACACGACACAAGCTTAAATTATGTCTTTTTGACCGGTTTGCTGCGATGAGACCACCATTTTCTAGACGAGATTACACCATTTTATAGAATTTTTAGGGGAAGTGTGATAATTTTTACATTAAGTATAAGCCCTATAGTATTCAGAAATGATGTATTTGTAACTATTATCTCTGTGATAAGAGAGTTATTTCGTTGTTTAAAACCGGCAAAATCGGCTTTTTATGAATTTCGAAAAATTACTGTGACGTGAGGCCGTTCCCTTGGAAACGCAGTCCCATTCCCAAGCCCGCCCTCTATTTAAAAGTGTTTTTTGTTCGTATTCTGGCGGGCGACGCACTTCCGTCACTTCATGAACCGCCGTGTAAAAAATGACGACAGTGCGTCACTAAATAGAGCACCCTCAATTGAAACGGGCCCCCGTTCTACAGCTGACTGATATAGCCTACATGTGTATTCTCCCACCAGAAAAATCCGGGGACATTGTAGTAATCACATTAAAAGGGCATTGAGAGATGTATCGATATACTAAATGAGCAAATAACGTAAAGATAATCATCAACATAGCCCAAATCCAAAATGTCATACAATTCCAACATCGCCTTCATGCAAAAATAAGCAAATAACGGCACTTCCAGGTTGAGATTTGCCGCGAAAGTCTGTGAGTAAAACGATGCATAACTTCCGAATTCAGCACCTGAGTTTCGTTATGATCATATCGAAACTAAGAAAAATCATGACATTTTATATGATAAACGGCGAATGTTGGTAAACTGTTTCAGATGGTAGTTAGTATATGCTTAAATATTACTTTGATGCAAAAAAACTGATTTCCAGGATAATTGGGGGCGCACTCCCATACGTATCTCTCAATGCCCCTTTAAAAGGTTAACCCCCTGAGCACTACCTGCCTATTTAACAATATTGAATACCAATTATAACATACTGCTTCTAAAATATGTCACTCCAATCCTTATATGGGATACAATCTTTTCCAACAATGTCTCTCATTGGTGCAATAAATGAGGTAACCGTCTTTCTGACCAATCAGCAGGTAGTTCTCCGGGGGTTAAACAAGGTTCAAATAGGCATCACACCTATCTACCTACCCCCCAGGGGGGCACTCAACCTTTATTTGGGGGTTGGGGTGTGCCGCCCAGGGTCTCAAAAAGGGGGGCTTCGGAACTGAACTGAGAGAATTTCATGATGAAAATTAGGGTCTTAAGAACTGATGTTCTCGAGAAAGTAGGTCAGAACTGGTGTGTTTTCAAATTTGATTAGTAAGATCGCAAATGTTTGAAAAATTTGGGTTTTAGAACGCCTTTTTTTTAATTGGGGCTTCGGAATGCAAAAGTTCGCCATCTTTGAATTTTCAATAAAATGGGGGTGGGGGTGGTCTTAAGAGCTGATGCAGGCTCAAAAGGGGGTCTTAACACTTTCCACGCGGCTATTGGTTTTACCATATTCAAAACAGATTTTTCAGAAAGCTTTTCCCAACTTTCAAGGTCTAACTCAAGGATTACAGAACCAATAGTAGGCATGTTTGTACTTATTTCAATGCATTTCTCATGGTGATTCCAAATATGATAATGAAATTCAATAATTTTAAAAATTTTGAAACATTTTGTGAAATTTTGGAATGTCGTCTGCAGCCGCCTGCCACATGGAAAGCGTTAAGAGCTAGCAGGGTACCTACCTGCACAACATAGCCAGTCATACATTTGACGTTGGTTGGTTTATTGCCATCAACGAGGACTGTACCTGACCATTTATGACCTGATACTCCGTGTTGGCTCCTCCTTGAAGCTAATATGTCTAACAATCTAATGCAGAGGAGATAATGACATCGATTAAATAATGATATACGCGAAGATGTGTAAGACTGAGTTTTATGGTGAACGGTCTTTTGCTGCAGCAGCACCAAAAGTTTGGAACATGTTGCCCTCCAAGCTTTGTCCAGTATCCAACATAAACTTATTCAAAAAAGGACTCAAAACTCATTTATTCAACGCATCTTGTTTGATATTCGTTCGCCGTGTACATTACAATTAGAACTGGACTACATCACTGAGTACACCCCCCTGCCTGGGAACCTAACAAGCTTGCTCTTTTCTTCCAGTCATGTATACATGTATATGTAGGCAATACCCCACCAAACATGGCATAATTAATCAATTCACCATTGTGTCACATAGAGTGAACCATTTTGCCACCGAGCCTAATAGGTGCACGAGACATGTCCAGCAAAACTGTTTGTCATTCACTGGGCTGTTCTAATTGGAATCCATACACCCCTTATGGAAGGCATTAGGCCATTTAAAATTAATTATTATATTCTCATAGCACTAGCCTTTGAAAAGTGAAGAGGGAGGGCAGTTTTTATTTTAATTTTTTTATTAAATTGACACAATATGGCTGTTTTCATGCAAAATTTATACTGCCAGCATCTTTCAGCAGCATTCGGAAAATGGTGAGGCTCTTTTGTATATTTAATTTATGAATGTTAGACCCCTAGAGTTCTATAAAAAAACTGTGGAAAGTGACTGTAGTTGATAAATACATAGACCTATCAACCTTATAGAATTTCAGTATTAGAAACTCAATCATTTCTGAACATTGAAACGTAAGAAAAAGTTGACCTTATCTGAGAAAGTGAGGAGGGAGAGCTACAAGAATTGACTTTTTTTTAAAGTGGACTTATCTTAAAATATTTCGAATGGGTTACCTGCACGGGTGACCCCATTTGAAATCTATACTCCCTGTGTGGAGGATTAAGGTCTGTGTCTTCCATAGGGTGTAAGGATTTCAAATGGAATAGCTCATTGATTATCCCTTTGTGTTGGTGCATGAAAGTCATATTGATAATTGGACATTTTTGCATGTAACCACTCCACAAAGATACAGTAATACAAAAAGAAAACATATTAATGACTATCTAAACAGAACCAAGTTAAAACGTGAGTTTAGGAAATCAATTGTCTCCTTTCCAAATGCTCGTTAAAACATGTTAATAATGACCAAATCAATAAATAGTGTACCTAGGACCTAGGAAATCAGGTCATTGTATTGACTGTTTTAAATTCTTAGGGCTATATGGCAATGTAATATTTTTATAGGGTTAAAGACCTACATAGCACACGAATCCAGGATAAAATCCCAGATATGATTTACCATTGAGTAACGTTTTGAAAGGCTACATTGAACATGTTTCATTATTGTTAAAGTTTCAGGGGGGACTTTGTGTGGCTGTGTGTTTTTCAAGATATAGATGAAAACGGACAGAAAAAAATAAAGAAAATATTACGAATTTAGGAGTCATTTCCACTCGTACAATATGAATGCATTATGAATGCATGGGTCAATTTTGATAGATTTTGTGTCATTTTAAAGCTTAAAATATGCTCTGAGAGCACACATAATACACTAAAAATTAGATTTCACATGCAAAGTCCCCCTTTTGTAGTGCTGCATCACATTTGAAGTTCCTTACAACTAGCCTATTAATATGAGATGTCGGTTGTGTGATCTTAAATTTAGAAGCCTGGCATGAACAGTAGGGCGGGGCGTAAATAGGGAAGGTATTTTGTTCAAATCGGCCATGGTCAAAATGTATTCCACTTGACCCCACATTATCAAATAGGCACTTTAAAAAAAATTCGGAGGGGGTCTTCAGACCCCACCACTACCCTTTATCCCCCTATAGGGGAATACATGGTAAAATTGCCAAATTAGTGTAGCAAAATTATGTATCGACCTAAAACAAATTGAAACATAATTTTTTCAGCACAATGCATTTCTATAAGGTCCCCATAGTGACATTCTAAAAGTCCGAAAATATCAGAGTAGTAGAAATATGCCTAATTTGCATAAACTTAAAATGGCCGCTAATTTGAGGATTTTGGCGGCCATTTTTGAGTCGCCGAAGGCTGACTATATAGTTTCGTTTTGTCATTTTTAGAGTAGTTGCTCCAGCCAAATTTGGTAGCCCAATGACGCGCAATGCAGCAACGCTAAATTTTACATAGAAGCTGCACGTAAGAGCTTTCTAATCGGTTTCTAAAATCACCAAAACGTGTGCGTGGCCCAAAATATGGAGTTTGCAGCGCTTGTTGGAAAAATGAATGCAATAGATAGGTAGAATAGAGATAGCGAAGTTTCCCGAAGTTTGGACGAAATTGAAATCAGCCAGGAAAGTAGTGTAATCGATGGTTCAATTGTGATTTTATACGATGTTTTTGAGGGGAAATTGCGCGACGAGCCATTTTGTTTCTATTTCCATAGACAACCCACCCCGACCCCGACGTCGCGGCATGGCGCAAAATATGGAATTAGCCGTGCTTGTTAGAATAGAAAATGATATATTTAGATAGAATAGAGTTTTCTCAAGGGTACCGTGGTTTGGTCGAGATTCAATTCGTCCATGAAAGTGGTGTAATCGATGGTTCAATTGTGAATTTGTAGCATGTTTTTGAGGAGAAACTGCGTGACGAACCATTTTGTTTCTATTTCTGAACACACCAACACGTATGCGTGGCCCAAAATATGGAGTTTTAAGTACTTGTTAGAATTAAAAATGCCATAGATAGGTGAAATAGGATTATATAAGTATCCCGTTCTTTGGACGAAATTTAAATCATTCGGGAAAGTAGTGCAATCGATGGTTCAATGGACTCTAATTGTGGATTGTTAGCGTGTTTTGTGAATAAAATGGCGTATTGGGCAGCTCCGGTTGGTAAATTGGAAAGAGTGCAACAGTCCGCGCTGCTCACTGTGTGCATGGGTGGACCGCTGCAAAGCTCTTATAGTCTCTTACACCGAAGGTTAGTTAGTTAGGTATTAGGCCCGATACAGCGTGTGTTTGCGTTATAAGTTCATCATGCTTGTGACATGACGAAACCGGAAATTATGGGGGTGCAAATTGGCCACTTGAGATTGCTTGACAATCCATTGTTGAATCCCATAATTATGGTGGATTTGACCACCTAGGTATGTGTATAGGTCAATGAACCTGCTATTGATTATTATAGTGAACTTTTATAATAAAGTGGGAGGGTATCAAGAGTACCTGCTTTCGGACTAATTAAAATATCACCATTTAAAACACCGATTGTGGAATGTCTACATTTAGAAATTCAAGCTGGAAATTCTAAAACATGAAGCAACCAAATACAGAAAACATTTATTTAATAAATTAAATAAATTAGAAGAATAGGCGCCACGCGGCAAAAACTATGCCTTGTGTGAACTTATCAGAATCAATCAAATTAAATTACCAGTGTGTACGCAACTCTATCTTCGTTAGTTGTAGTGTGTACGCTCGCTTAATTAACTAATGATGATCAACTAATCATCATCGAATGAAGCGATTTTGTAGTGTGTACGGGGTCTATGTTTGAGTTTTGGTGTTTAGAGATAAGACATGGAATTGCAAGTTGTTGGCAATGGCAGATTCTTTTCTGTATTTGTATTCAAGTTTGATTTAACCTTTTGATTTAATAGTGCATTGATTCCTGGATAATTAGGACACTATCAAGCAAAATCACTGTCACCGATGTTTTATTATGAATTTGGAATAACTTTAGATTTTGATTGTGTTGAAATGAAAGGTAGATCTAAATTATTGAAATGATGACAACTTCTCCCAAGGTTGTTTATGACATAGTTAAATAAACGTGGAATGATCCAAATATCATTAAGTCCAAGTAAGTAAATAAAGCAGTTTTAATGGTCCCCTCGGGCACCATTTTCAGGACTTCTATAATTTTCTTTTTTCCCCTTAATTTTTGCCATAACTTTTTTGTTAAAATATTTAAAAGGCTGACATCTTGGTAAGGGAGCGTTCATAAATACTCTGGTGGGGGGGGGGGGGGGGGGGCAAAAGTGTTGATACTCTGCAAAGGGGGGTCAAAAAAGTTTTTGAAACCCCAACACTGGGGGGGGGGGTCAAAAAAAGTTTAAAACACTTATTAGTTTCCAAAATCTTCTGGGGGCCCGCCCCCAGACCCCTGCTTTACCAATATGCACATGTGGTTTCTAATTCTAAATACTCTGGAACGTTCATAAATCAACGTAAAAATAGCTATGTTTTGGCGCGCAGATGTCTAACGGTCCTGATGTTCATCAGCTAAAAAAGAATGAAAGGCAAATTCATGTCAATAGCAAAAACATATTTAAAGCCAGGATAAAGCCAAAGATAAAGCCATATATTTGGAGGGAGCATCCTAATTGGTTTCAAAAACAGAGATCCGTGCATAAACATATGTGAAGTTATTCAGGGGACTGGCACTAAACCAGTAGCGTAGCCAGTGGGGGGGGCCGGGGGGGGCCGGGGGCGGGGGGGCCGGGGGGGACACCTAAATGGGGACGGCGAAGCGGAAAAATGGGGACGAGAAGAAGGGGAGAAAAGAGAGAAAGAAGGGGGAAGGAGAGGGAGAAAGAGAAGAGAAAGGGGGAGGAGAGGGAGAAAGAGAAGGGAAAGGGGAAGGAGAGGGAGAAAGAGAAGGGAAAGGGGAAGGAGAGGGGAAAGAGAAGAGAAATGGGGACGAGAATTTGTTCGATGTAGTACATTTACTGTGCGATTTTTTTTGGACTGTTCGAAATTTTTTGATCTCACCCCCCACCTACGTGAAATTCACGAGGTAAGTGACTCGGAAAAAAATTGGGGCAACCTTTTACGAAAATTTTTTAGGGACATAAAAAAAAAATAGGGACGATATTGATGCTTGCCCCCCCCCCCCGGAATGACAATGCTGGCTACGCTACTGCACTAAACCAAAGATACCTGCAATTGAAGTGGGAGTTCTGATTCACTCTAGATTCTACAACCTGCCCTCCTAGATGTGACACGTCCATCAAAGATAGAATATGATACATGGTCAAAAAATATCCCATAAAACTATGATACCTGTTCTCTGAACTTGATAACAATGAACGGGGACAAGAAAGTTTCAGGTGCAGGCTGTAATACATGGGGGGGGGGTCAAAAAAGTGTGTGGCAAGGCCGGCGAGAGGGGGGGGGGTCAAAAAAGTGTTGATATACCAAAAATGAAATTATCCAGCCCCCCCCCCCACCAAAGTATTTATGAACGGTTACTAATAGGTTTACTTTAATCCAATGAACATTTTAAAGCAGAGTTTGTATTACTACGGTAGTAACCAATCCCCCAGAACCATGAAGAAAAATGTGTTTACAAAGGCTTCGTGCTCTTCAAGTTATGCAATTATCAATTGCAACCACGGCCCCTGGGTACTCATACTCAGGGATGGGCGGGACTTTGTCATCATGTTTGTTGGGGATTTGACTCAAAATGTGTCCCCGTGGCGTCGTTGCGCTTTTCTGAATCGTGTTCTGCTCAAATCACGATAACTAACGCAAAAGGATATTGTCGTGGTTTTGGTCTCATTTGAAAGCTAAATAATTGCATTACATAACCTGTAAATATGACGCATCTAACTTCTTATATGGGGGAGATGTGGTTGATTGAGTTGGGAAGTGGCGGAGGGGGGGGGGGGGTGCACATAAACTCTCTGGGAAAAAAGTGTGTGCCAAGCGGAGCCTTTCCTTGAATCAACCTCTGTATGAGCTACAAACATGATTTTGGTCTCTTCTTAAATGTTATTTAATAGTCTTTATGTCTGTGTTTTAACAGACTTGTCAACCTTATGTAACAACTATTCATTATGGATAAGTCGCATGATCGGCTTTTCCCGGCCTATTCGCTACACAGTAAACGCAAATATTAACCCCAATTTATATAAATTACTCTAACGGAATTTCTTTTTAACCTTTGATAGCAAAAGTAGGGTCTATACATTTTTGGAAAGCTCTCAACATTGGCAATTCAAAAATGCAGTTTAAATCAGTGTAGGGGGCATAGGGAACAAAATATAACGTAAACTCTAAAAAAATTATTTAAACTTGTTGGGGCACTTTCATTAGCCTGTATGTTATTTAACCAATATAGACAGTAACCCATGGCAATCCTAGAGGTGCTTGTTAGTAATTTCATGAGGAATTCAAAAATGCAAAGAACATTATGTCATGGGTAGGTATAAGAATTACATGGATCTCAATAAGATTTAAAAAAAATAAAATCAAACATTGTGAATCATACATTTTACCAAAAGCAATTGTGTTTAGGTAAACACTATGTCCAAGTTAGACAGGTGTTTAGCTTCAAACCGTGTTTAACTACGTACAAAAATACAGACCATCGATGCCAAACCTTCATTATATTTTCAATCATGAGCATCATCACTTCTCATAATGAATCCAAATATGATGACGGCATTAAATAATCTTGACATTTTTAAAACATTTTGTGAAGTTTAAGAACTGTCGTCTGCAGACGACTTCCACGTGGAAAGTGTTCAGATTATTTGAAATAAACAACGTTATTTCTCGTCTGTTATTCTATCGTTGGTTACCTTCAAAAATATTTATGATTCTTTATTTTAAATCAATTAAAAGGGTATAAAATGTTCGTTACACACTATAATTGCGCAAATATGTTTTTATTGTGTAGTCCTGATCCTACTTATATGTTTTTCTTTGTAATCAGGTCGATAATATGTTTTTATGAGAGGAATCATCAAAAAAAATCCTTTTGACTGAATAGAAAAATATATTCTGACCTTCAGTGGAAATCGGAACAAAATCTAGGATCAAAGGAAGGGAACTTATCAAACACAAGATACATTGTGCGATCTGTGAAACTACTATACTCCCAATGATATCGGGCCCTGTGCCTTGAATTGAAGAAGTCTTGTAAAACATAAAACAGTTCAAAATTATCTAACCATTAAATTCATGGCAATTTTATTGTAAAACAATCAAATCAAACGTGTAACATGCTTTTTTCCAATTGAATGCTGATTTTGCGAATTTAAATGCCAATTGGTGTAAAGGACAATTTGATTTAGCTCGAATCACAATATCAAGTCCACTATACTTCCAAACAGATTGATGCTTTTACCAAATCGGCCGCGCATTCGTTAACATGGCAGCGTATAGGCCCTAAACAGATTTGAATCTCAATAAATTTAATTGATTTTGCATGTATCAATTTGAATTCTTTTAAATGAAATTGACTGCTTGTTTTGCGAAAAAGATACCCCAATAGGCCTACACGTCGATAGCAAGATGCTAAGATTTCTCGCGAAATTGAATACCCATAATACAAATTGAACTTAAAGGCATATTATGTGATCTTTTCCAGAGAGCGCCCTCTATTCATGATTTTTTTTAGAAAGTAGATTTTCTTGCAGATTTACATTTCCGATCATAAATCATACATACATTCCAAGTTACAGAGCGATACGATTCCTAATTACCTCAAAATCATGGTTTTAGAGTGAATTTAGAGTGAAAAATATAAACTGTCGGGATTCCGACAGTTTATTTTCACTTGGAATGTATGCATGACTTATGATCAGAAATGTAAATCTGCAAGAAAATCTGCTTTCTATTTTTTTTTTTCGATGTTGAGGGCGTTCCCTGGAAAGATCACATAATATACCTTTAACAAAGTGCGAAATTCGCCGGGAAAACCTATATTAAAGGCAGCCAATTTAAGGCAATTTGAAAGGGAAACAATTCCAATTCTAGGTGCAATAAAACGAAAATATTACTTCTAAAACCATGACACCATTTTTGCCCTACATTTGCAACTAAAGAATTGAACAGCTCAAATCATTCATTATATCCTACATATTGTGTGTAACAGCAACAACAAATGTAAATAATAAAATATATGTTTTACTGTTTTGAAAAAATAGTGTTTTTGTGTAATTCTTGCAAATGTTTTCTCCATATTAACTTTGAGTTACATTTAAGTTCCCTGCTTTGGTTACAACATTTCTGTAAACTCTTGAGCTGAGTGAGGTCTGATCTTGCATGCATTGATTATAATCTTGAACCATGGTAGCTGAAAGGTTCGTCAATTTTTGATGCAATTAACAAGTCCCGGGTCCTAACTGTGCGTGCATTGTACTAGGAGAATGGGGTCCACATCTTGACCTATCTGGGGTCTTGAACTTCACTAACGGCTATGAAAGTAATAATTAATAAATACGGAAGGGATTCAGATTGTCACAATACTATTATTAAAAGTAATAACATATTTGATGAATGCACATAGTCGCCTCCAATGATCACTTTATACTGTGAGCACTTCTGTTATATCAAACACATGACACAAAATGTTGCTGCAATAGTCCATATTATTTTCGCGACATGCATACTGAACCACACATACATGGGATTATAAATGTACCCTTAGCGAGAAAAAAATGTTATGCTCCTTACGACTCTTCCATTATAAATGATAACTTATTTCCAATTTGATACCTTTATAGGCCAAGAATGATGATATGTTTAGTGATGTTAATATTCATTTCAATTTATAATTAACCCAAACCAAACAAGCTATGTTATTGTGTGGAAATCAAGAGAGGGGGACATAAAATTACCCCCAATCATCTACGCAAATCCCCAGTTAACCACTCAATTAACCTACCTACGCTCTCCTGAGCACGATTTTCAGTTTTGTAGATAACGTCAAACTGAATCCAATCTTGTACCTCGCGCGTAAATAATATTTCCTGCCATAGTGAATCAAACATTCCAGGAACGTCAGGGTATTTTAACCATAACCAACCACCTACAGTTTTTATAGAAATCAGAGCCCCCCCCCCCCACTTCCCTAACCTCACAACTAACTTGCCAACGCTCACCAGGACAGCAATTTCAAACACCATCACATATTCCAGGAATGTTAGGGTATTATTAGGGGCCGTTCATAAATACTTTGGTGGGGGCGCTGGATATAATTTTTTATTTTTGGTATATCAAAACTTTGTTGACCCCCCCTCTCGCCATGCCTTAAACTTGTTTGACCCCCCCTCCCCTCTCGCCATGCCTTAAACTTTTTTGACCCCCTGTATTACTTTACTGCCTGCACCTGAAACTTTCCTGCCCCTTGCCCCCCTCCCCCCCCCCCCCCCCCCCCCCCCCCCCCCCCCCCCCCGTTCATTGTTATCAAGTTCAGAGATGATATCTTTTATGGGATTTTTTACAGAATTTGACCATGTATCGTATTCTATTTTGATCAACGCATTACATCTAGGAGGGCAGGTTGTACATGTAGAATCTAGAGTGAATCAGAACTCCCACTTCGATTGCAAGTATCTTTGGTTTAGTGTGCCATGGTCTTTAATCCCTGAATAACTTCACATATTTATGCACGGATCTCTGTTCTTGAAACCAATAGGATACTCCCTCCAATTACATATCCTGGCTTTAAATACAATATGCGCGCAATTGTTGTTTGCATGCTATTGACATGAATTTGGCCTTCATTCTTTTTTAGCTGGGCTAGTACATAAAAATAGGTCCGTTGACATATATCTGCGCGCATAGCGTGCCAAAATATTAACTATTTTTTACGTTGATATATGAACTTTCCATAAATAATGTCCATATAGGTAAAACAGGGGTTTGGGGGCGAAGCCCCCAGAAAATTTTGGAAACTAATAAGTGTTTTAAACTTTTTTGACCCCCCCTCTGTTGGGGTTTTCCAAAACTTTTTTTGACCCCCCCCCCCCCTTTGCAGAGTATCAACACTTTTTGGACCCACCCCCATAATTATCCACCCCACCCCACCAAAGTATTTATGAACACTCCCTTAGCAATTGTGTATCCATATACGTATAATGCTAACCTTGAGCTACTTCTTCGTCAATACCACTTGGAATGCCTTAATAAATTTTTATATAAAACTTATTGCATAGTCCTTTTCATTCTTTGCTTGTGTAAATTGCACTCTTACAACATAATTTTCCCCATTTGATAATAGCACCACAGACAACAAACAACTACACTAAAGCTATTCCAATAAAAGACAACATATGCAACTTTGAATAGAGTGGAACAGCTAGCAGATCTGATAGATTTCACCTTTAGTCAGACTAATTTCGAAGATATAGAATATCTTGGACATCTGCCAACAGGGGCGGGTCTTTCAATCAAACAGGCAAAGATGGTAATAGTGATTAACCCTGTATAATGATAAAATACAAGGGAATCAATAAATTCAACCTCTACACCCCAAAAATATACTCCACTTCTTTCAATGGCAATTGAAATCTGTCTAACCTATTTTTTACTACTAAATTATTAAATGACTTTGCCGATGCGGGTTACATAACAATATGCAAGATTATATATATTAGGCAACTGTTTCCCACCATGTTTCACTAAATATAATCACAATAATCAGCAAATGAATGTAAATATTCACATCAATAATGGTTTCTTAGGACAGTGGTAATAGATCAGTCACACTTACCTCTACAGACAATGTCGTCGAGACCTAGACATCCCTTCATTTACAAATGGCTACTTTAACAAACCCCTACAACCTATTCACCTTACTTATCTCTCTGAACTCACTAACAGCAACTATATCGGCGACTCATGGTTCCGGTTGGATCCAAAACATGCCTACACATATCCAAACTATAATCAATGCCAACCACCATAATCACCAAATATGAAAACCGCCCCATAGGAGAACCGCCACATACGAAAACCGCCACATACGAAAACCGCTACACCCGAGAACCGCTCTAGTTTATTTATGCAATTTAAGACATATTAGGGCAGATATGTCTCTGTATGTCCTTTGAGACGTTATTCATTCATAAAATATATGCTGAAGCTATTTAAAGTGCAATAACAACTATCTAAGATAAGAAATAAGTCCAAAACAATGAAAATGCTCAAATTAGCGGCCATTTTAAGTTTATGCAAATTATCATATTTCTAACACTCTGATATTTTCAGACTTTTAGTATGTCATTATGGGTACCTTATAGAAATGCATTAAGCTGAAAAAAATATGTATCAATTTGTTCTAAAACCTAATTTTGCTTCACCAATTTGGCAACTTTACCATGTATTCCCCTATAGGGGGATAAAGGGTAGTGGTGGGGTCTGAAGACCCCCTCCAAAATTTTTTTAAAGTGCATATTTGATAATGTGGGGTCAAGTGGAATACATTTTAACCATGGCCGATTTGAACAAATACCTTCCCTATTTACGCCCCGCCCTAATGAACAGTTCATAGCACAGAACCCAGGCCAATTAAAAATAGGTTTATTGTGTTGATTCAGAACGAACATTAAAATACTTTACAATAATAAAGAACAAGCGCTCTCGAAACATGGATAACGTCTGAAAATTTGTGTGTGTGATATTTTGCACATTTGAAATATGTTCTTACTTATATAGAAAATCAAATCAAATCATATATTATACAATTACTTCCATTTTTCTTTCAGAAATAAATATTTCACCCCAAAATCAGTATGCTCTCTAAAAGTGTCTGCACATTTATCGGTCTATATTTTTCCTCCCCTGGTGACTTTTCCTGTTTTTAAATAGAAGACACTTTTTATCGGGCCGATATAAAAACAAGTTGTGTTTTCCTTATTACAGGAGGAAAATCAGTTGATGGTATGGTATATGGTTATTGAAGGTACAAGTATTAGAGAAATTATATGACTGTTTCATTACAGTTGTATCAAAAAGGCAATCCCTGTATTTAGGCCTGGAAAGAGCACCCATATAGCGGGTAACTTTTGCGTTGGCAGGTGAAGATGTACCCAACCGGCTGGCAAGTAAATTGTTCAAACTTTACAGTGTAAGTGAGTTACACTGCTGGTAGAATTTCTGTCAGGCAGGTATTTTTGTGAGTTACCTGCCTGACTGGCTGGTTGAAAAAAATCTGAAGTTCCAGCCCTGCCTGTATTACAATGGAACATTTTCCTTCAATGCCGTCCCAAAAAGTGACATTTTTTAATGGACAATAAACTTAAAAAGTCCACCATCGGTAGACATTTTGCTTATGGCCTTCTAGATTTTTTTTCTCAATAAAAATAGAAAAATGCAACATGACTTTTAATTTAGGGTGTGTTATGGAGGGTAACAAATAATTTTCCCTCCTTTTTTCATATTTTTTATTTGTCTTACGTTGTTTTTCCGCTTCCTGTTGGTCCCAGTATAGCATTCATCCCCGGTGGAATATACCGCTGAAATAAAACAAAAGAACAAAGGAATTGTTACAATGAAACTTACAAAAATAACAACGGAATTGGGACAATGCGACATGCAACAATCACATATTGTGGGATTCATAATACAATGCATTAATAAAACAGGTAAAGTGTTTTAATGGTTTGTCTGAGAGGCTATACCAGGTATAATATAAAACCAATAGTTTCTACCTCATTAGATAAATCATATGCTATGGCAAATTTAAGTGAAAACCACAATTTTTTACTCTATAGTATATAAATAAACAGTATGTGTTGTTTTGGTCTGGATTGGTTGAGGCTTTGAGACCATATGCAAAATATGCGTAGAGTTAAAGGGGCACTGACTGAGAGATTGCTGAGGAAAATGAAATTTGGAAAAATGAATCGTTTCAATAGATAAGGTACATAGAAACCCTGAAGTGTAATGATTTATGGGGAAAAGTTGGAAGATGGCACTAGATAGGAAAAAAGTGCCCCCTCTCCCCTGAATCAATGTTGATCCCAGTCATGTTATCAGAAGCCTTAGCAATTCCCCAACATTGATTGATGGGGGTGGGAAGGATATAAGAAAGGTGGAGACTTTTGCTTTCTATTAAACAGTGCTTTGTCCTAAGTTTGATCTGAATTGCGAGCATGTTGCGTTAAGTGTTTCAACTATTTTTGACCATGATTGTAGACGGACTTCCCCATTTAACTCTATCTATTCCCCCATTTTGGCTATTTGCAGTAAGATATCACCAGGTCTCTTTGTCTGTTATGCACTTATCAATTGCATCCCCGGCCCCGGGGATAGCGGGGATTAGGTACGTCCCCGCTACACGCCCCGGCTAGCGGGGCACAGTTTGTACATCCCCGTACACTCCCCTGCATAGCCGGGCACCGTTTTTTGTACATTCGTGTACAGTCCCCGCATGGTCCCCGCCATGTCCCGGGTCCCGGGCTTGCAATTGATAAGTGCATTATGTATCTCCATTATGCCTTTATTCAAATTAGTCATGTCATATATCATCATACCGATAAATAATAAAGCTTTGATTTTATTGTATAATTTATTCTATAATGTTAATATAATGGTAATGAGGCTCATGAATATTAATGAGTGTGGGTTGAAAAATTGGCACCAAAAAAAATTCAATGTTTTAAGCTATCATATTTATATGCATGCAAATAGAAGCCAAATGTAATACAAAGCAAGAAAAAATAAGCGTAACAAATCTCTAAAACTATCAAATTTATGGTAATACTTGTATAGCACTAATATGCAATATTAATATTGCACAAAATTTGGCTTCGGGTATAAATTTAATATAAATGAGGGGCAATTTGTTGTTGCTCATTCAATGCCTTACCTTAGATTGTTCAGGATAAATTTGGATGTTTTCTTGATCTGGACTTTGCAGGACACGTCATGAAAAGATACTGTTGCACCGGTACTATCATTGGCGGTACCCATCTGTGAAATAGGCAAGAAACAACCCAATTATGTTGATGATTTTTCCAATTTCAAGAAAACAAAGAATAGGCCTAATATTATGATTTTGGCAATGCCAGAAACCGAAGTACTGTAAAAGTGGTAATTATTTTTTGGTTGTGCTTTGATTGTGCTTAATTTTGGTCATACAATGTGTACACTTATCATACATGGAGCGTCCCCAGAGTGCTGGAAAATGACAGCATGGGTAATGGACTAACTACTTTTCATGTAGAATTTCCCCCTTTTCACAGTATATTTAAAATGCTAATAACTTACAAATTTGATCACAATCTGAACATTTTATGTGAATCTTTTAACGTACTAATAGTTAGTACTTAGTAGGTCTGGTTTTTAATCCTTTCAACCAATTACAATTCCATATGACATGCTACAGTAGGGGAAACTCAGGACAACTGTTACATATGGGCAATTGGGGGAGACAGGAGACAATTCAATCACACAGGAACGGTAACCACCCATGGATAGATTTGCACCGGCACTTCTTGATATATCCCAGGGTAGTACTACTTTATTGGGGATCAATGCTATTATAAGCCTTTGCGCAATCAAGCAAAGGTACATATAGGCCCCCGAAAAGTTATTTTTGGGAACGCAACGCTCGTAAGGTGATGCACGATAACCTGGACTAAGGCCGCGGCGGGCCGGGTTTGATTCCCGGGGGCAGCAGAAACCATTTTTTGTGTCACTGATTATTGCTACAACCCCCCTATAATTTTGAACATATTTTGTTATAATTTATGCACTTTCTGTGGCAAATATTACATGATTAGCTTCAAAATCACATATTACACAGTTGATACAAAATTGAAAACAAAGAGTTTCCTTTTTTCTTTTATTCTGTTCCACCCAATTAGGTTTCAAACACACTTCCATTGCTTGGTCATATACAACCTATTTAGCCACAAAAGAAACGCCCTGTTGTACAGGCAAACGGACTTCTCAGGTAGGGTCGGTGGTTTTTTTAATGTTTTTTAACATAACATAACATAACAATGAGCATTTATATAGCGCTCTTACCCATTATACAATGGTACCACAGCGCATTAAAACATAAAATTAATATTTACAGTGTTAAACATCACTCGCACTATGACGGTGGAATAAGTGAGTGTTTAACATCTTCTTAAATTGAGTCAGTGATGAGGCATGCCTGATGTGACGCGGTAAATTGTTCCACAAAAATGGGCCGGAGGCATAAAATCCTTTCTTGGCGGTAGTGAGACGAGTTTTAGGTACAGTGAGAATCCGAGTGTCAGTGGCAGAACGAAAACCACTTCTTTTAGGTACATATGTACTAGTAAGGTCCTTAAGATAAGAAGGCGCGCCATCATTGAAACATTTATATACAATAGTCAGGATCTTGAACTCAATGCGCATTTTAACAGGCAGCCAATGTAACTTGTGGAGAAGAGGAGTTGCATGATCACGTCTTTTAACATTATACATGAGTTTGGCTGCTCGGTTTTGAAGACGTTGTAGCCGTTTAATATCTTTCACAGAAGATCCCTGTAAGAGAGAGTTGGAATAGTCGAGCCGCGATGTAACAAGTGCGCGTATGGCGTGATGACATGTTGTTTCATCAATAAACATCCGAATACGAGAAAGATTCCTAAGGTGAAAATTCAAACTGCGACAAATGTTAGTAACATGATGAGACATGTTTAAATGGCAGTCAAATTCAACACCAAGATTGCGTACATGGGGGGACGGTCTGATCTCAATATCACCAACACAAAATAACAAAACTGGTGGGGTTTTTTCAAGCCACCTAATAGTACAATACCCTTACAGTTTATATTACCAACAGTTGTGTTATTGAGTTTAATCGGGTTAATTGAATCTAATTTGGGTATAACAATTTGAATAGCTTATTAAACTGATTTTAATAACTCACAGGATTTGAAATACTTTTTTTCAAACATCATTTAATATTGTAAGGATTGGAGGTTGCATTTAAATTAACATTGTTACTTCCCAGTCAAAACATTGTTGTTAGCTGATTTATATCTAAAATGATACGGTATAGGCCTCTGTCAAAAAGTTATACAAAAACACAACTTATTTGATATGAAAAGGCCGGCCGAATAAATTATGATGATTTATTATTTAGAAAGTTTCCTGTGACAGTTTCTAAAAAGTTAAACAAGTTATTACATATCTTAAGGGGGCTGTGCACCTTCAGGTACAACCTCCGTAAAACTGTCGTAACTTCTTCATTATTCATTTAATCTATATGAAAGTATACATTTTTTTTGCAGGAAAGGGTTCAATGAATCCAACCATGATCAGAAATTGACCATTTTGGAAAAAATTATAAAAAACACGTTTTTTTGCCCCATTTTAGGTTTGGAAAAGATAACTCAAAATATATTGTGTTAAATTTTATCATAATAGTTTAATTATATTCCTTAGGAATCGGTGTTTTTTTTTACTTTTTACTTTATTATTTTTTGAATTATCGAACAAAAAGTGCCAAAAAATATGATTTTTTACCAAAAAACGTGATTTTCACGATTTTGGAGGTTAAAAAACAGGTTTTTTGGCACTTTTTGGTCTGTAATTCAAAAAATAATAAAGTAAAAATTAAAAAAAAAAGATTCCTAGGGAATTGCATGAGGAATATAATAAAACTAGTATGACAAAATTTAACAAAATATATTTTGAGTTATCTTTTCCAAACCTAAAATGGGTCAAAAAACATGTTTTTTATAATTTTCTCCAAAATGGTCAATTTCATGATCATAGTTGGATTCATTGAACCCTTTCCTGCAAAAAAATGTATACTTTTATTAAGATTAAATGAATAATGAAGAAGTTACGGCAGTTTTACGGAGGCTATGCGAAGGTGCACATCCCCCTTAATGCCAATTTCGATGGAAAAACAGGGTGTTCCAAAAGTTTCAATACCTTTTTAAAGCTTTATCGCTCTTTAAATAATTTTCAGTATAATACCGACATCATATTTGTATAGAAAACACTTGTACAATTATTTCGGTACCAGTTGTGACCCCTTTTCTGAGATCCCTAAATATAATACACACTTTAATCACATGCTGTATGTTCATGATTCATGAAAAAAAGCTTTCACTTATAACATTTTGTGTACACAGTTAAGAATGTCTAATAATAAGGATTATTTCAATCTGAAATTAAAAAGAACCACTCTGTGGAAAACCTTTTTTCTCTTCACTACCTCTCTCGCTCTCTTCACTTCATTGAGCTCACTATATGTTATTTTATTGTAAGTTTGGTTGGTATCAACATAATTTTACAAGTCTTCTCTATCCAAGAAGTTTTAGTTTTATACTGCAAATTATTTTACTGGGGAAATAAAGCTTTAAACACTTTTGGGACACCCTGTATCTTTCTCTGTGAAATTGTGAAAATTGATAAGTGCAATTGATAAGTGCATTAGGCTTACACTAAAAAAAATTACAGCATTTGTCTTTATTTGGAGAATAAAAAAATTCTTCAAAACTACAAGAAAGTGATAAATAACCTGTTCAAAAATGTGTGCGGTACGAGAAAACAACACTTTTTAATGTGTTATTAAGTAGTTTTGGTTTGTAATCTTTTTCCCTAATAAGGTTTCAAATACACTTTTAACGTTGGCTACAACAGCCTATTATCGCCTATCAGCTATCTGTTATAACCAACAAAACATAGTGGCTTTTGGGGTCTATTGAGGTCAATTCAATCTAATTTGAGCAAAAAGCAAATTGAATGGCATGTTAAACTGTTTTTAATACCTCACAATGCACAATTTGCTATAAAAAGGCCGACTCAATTATGCTGATTTACTGATTTGAACATTGTAGATGACAGCCATTCTTAAGTTTTTGAAAGTTGCCCAAGTTCATAGACAGGTCTATGTGTTTATTTCATTTATTTATTTATTGTGGAGGGGTGGGGGGGGGGGGGGGGGGGAGGAGAGGTTGTCTTTACGTATTGAATGAGCAAGCAATAGGGTGTTTACACATTATTCAAACATTGTATTTGTATTGTAGTATCCTACTCAAGTATTTTCCAATAATGTTCAAGTTGTGACTTACAAAGTGTATACAGTCCTCAAAATAAGTAACTAACCAGCTAATAAATATGCTCTCAACTCCAAAACTATAGCTCCTGCATACAAATATTAAAATTTAAAGCTGTGCCGAAATTTCTACTCTTTAATTTGAGATATTACACACGAAGATTGAATGAATATTAACTCATATGCGCCCAAAACAAAAACAAAGTCTTTTTTTAATTTTTTTTTAAACATTTTGTTTGTCTACACGCAGCCTCAGACTAGCAACAGGCAGATTATTGATGAACTGGTAGCGACAACTCACAGGTCGATAGTAAGATGAGGATTGGGGATGCTTCAATCAACGCAGTTGATACCCATACCTGTCACACTGCACTACATTTCAAAAATCCAAGTGTGAAAATGTAAACTGCACTTTGTTCTAGATCCTTTTCAATGTAAACTTTCTTAATTGTTAACCGATCTTATTGAACAATATCTCAAATCCAAGAAAAGAAATTTCTTTACATAATTTAATATTTTTATGTAGGAGCTATAGTTCTGGAGTTAAGAGTATAATATTACCTGGTCAGTTATTTATTTTGAAGACTGCATAATATGTACATTTCAGTACTGTTTAGAAAATGTGGTTGTCTAAGGGCGTGTTCACACTACAGCTTTTTCCTCAACCCGGGTCGAACCCGGATTGATCGATAATTCATTTTCTGTTCACACTAGAGCGCTATGTATGTCAAACTCTGTTTGTTGCAAGTGTTGGCCGTGGTTTTTTTTAAAAAAATTAACTGGATATTTAAGCTTTATCTCAAACTGTTTTTAAGCTAAAAAGTTTATGAAATACGTATGTAGGGATTCTGTACGCCGGTCTGAAACAAAATATCTGATGCAGAACATAACATGCAATCTATATTCTAAAACACTGGCAAATCAAAAGACAGATTTGGGTTCCAGACTTGTTGTATCTGTGAATTTTTTCTTGTGTGCTTTGATTTTATTTTGACATTGCTAAATGTTGTTCAATGTTACGGTGAAAACCCATTGCCTCCATGTGGCGTGATATATTGGCGTAAATATCCTTATTGTGGATCATTGAGTTCAAACTAATTTGCACTGTCTCATCCGCCCAGAGTTCCATCATGGCTTCCGTTTCAATTTGACTCCATTTATTTGCCATTTTGACAAATTTGATAAAGATTTCAACCAGAACCAAAGGCAGACGAGAGCGTGCGAAGTAAAGCTGACAACTGACGTAAACAACTACGGTCAGAGGTTAGCAGTCAGGTTTGCAACCCGGGTCGAACAGCGATTTCTGTTCACACTACAGTCGACCCGGGTTGAACCCGGGTTCTACCCTTCACTTTCGCAGGGTTGTAATTTTCGACCCGGGTCGGTTTTTTGAGCCTATTTTTCTGTTCACACTAGACTTCAACCCGGGTTCGACCCGGGTCCGACCCGGGTCGTGGAGAAAACTAGCTATAGTGTGAACACGCCCTAAGGTACATCGTCTGCAGACAACAGCTCAAATATTTCATAAGATGTTGAAAAAATGTCAAAATTATTGATTTCCATCACCATGTCTGGAATCAACATGAGAAATGCATTAAAATAAGTACAAACATGCCTCGTATTGGTTCAGTAATACTTGGGATAAGACTTTGAAAGTTGGGAAAGATTTCTGAAAAATCTGTTTTGTATATTATGGTAAAATAAATAGCCGATTGGAAAGCTTTAAGAAAGTCTGCATGATACTTTTGAAAAAAGTTTCCCCCTTCCTGTGGGAGGATTATACACCACTTACGGATATTATTTTACCATGTTTGGAAGGGCTAAAAGTTAATTGTACTACCATCATCAAGCAATAGCGTTAAGCATGTTAAGGGTTGCCAATGCCAACACGTAATTGGTTTTTTTTGTATTCAGGCAACAAAAAACACCCTGTTCTACGGGCAAACAAACTTTTCAGGTAGGGATGGTCGGTCGGGCGTGGAAGGGGGTGCCAGTAGCGTGCGCACAGGGGGGGGGGGGCCTACTATTGACATATTCGGGGGAAACTTACTGTCAGTCGGGGGAAACTACTGCCAGTCGGGGCTGGACCGTCGCTAGAGGGTTTTTGTGTGGGGAGGAGTGTAATCTAAGGGCCAAAGTTTACCGCTTTGTAATTGTCGGATTCCGCGTTTTTCCGCTTTGTAAATTTTGCATTTTTCTGTGATGTAATTTTCCCCAAGAAAGCTTAAAATGTACGATCTATAAAACCAAAATTAACACACTTTACAGAAAAACACATCATTTTTATTGTTTGTTTTGTTTTATTACGTATTGTTTTTTAATATTTATATTGTTTTATTCAAGACTATTTATGAATTGTGTGTTTTGGACATTTTTTGTGCATTTTTTTTCTTCTTTTCATCAAATTGTCGTTTTCCGCGTTTAACCTCAATTCCGCGATTTTCGCGGAAATTCCGCAACGCGGAAAACTTTGGCCCTTAGTGTAATCCAAATCAACAAATAGTGGGCAAATTTGTATTATGTAGTCGACAAATTTATGCACCAGGTTGGTAAAAAAAGGAAATGTTATAGAGAAAACTGATGAAAACTTTCAAAATTGTCCATTAGTTGTTGACTGTGCTTTCTTTTTGACTGCGATTTTGTGACTGCACGATTTTTTTTTACTTTGCAATTGTTTTTTTTGACCGTGCAAATTTTGTTAAACCTACCCCCCCACACTAATGTGAAATTCACAAGGTTGGGGCTACCTTTTACTATTTTTTGGGTACATCGGGGGAATTGAGAAGAATCTGAGTCGGGGGAATTTCATTTATGGCCAGGTGCCCCCCCCCCCCCCCCCCACTCACTATATCCTGCGCACGCCACTAGGGTTGATGTGCGCACGCCACTGGGGGTGCTGATGTGTCCCCCAAACCAGCCAGCGCAAACAAAATTGAGCTCGAAAACAGACGGTGCACTATGTCGTGAAGTTATTTTTGTTAATTTTCAGCATTTTGCACAACATTTAAAAAATAAAAAAAATAAAAAAATGTTTGCCAAATTCATCGGTCAGGCCGATAGAAATGATTTTTTACGAGGCCTCATGGTCATCTAACATACTAGCGTGGGTGGCACTGTCCCGAGGAAGGGGTGGGGTGGTAGAGTAGACAATTACACTGAAAGCATGCGTGACAACAACAAAATAAGGGTCTTTTTAAGACGGGGTGCAGTTACGAGTGTAACACGTTTGGGTCTAAAGGGGTTTAAAATTGTTTTATATTTTCGCCTGGTATGCTTTTTTGTTTTTTAATCTGAGGCCGGGGGGGGGGGGGGGGGGGCTTGAGCCCCCAAATCCAAACATTTACCAAGGCACACACTCTAGAATCTAAAAGCTGTCAAACTTGCCACATTTTTCAACTTTAGCCATTTTCAACTCAAATTGGGACAAAATATTGGCAACACTACTCCAGACACCAAATCCAGTCATGATCCAGGTGTGTAAAGGATTTGTTAAAATATGCGGAATATTTTCGTGCAAAACCAGTTGTCTGTGGCCACTGTAAGTGGTGAATGATTGAAATGTAGAGGAAATGAAGGCTGGCATTTCATAAATAAAGTGTGGATTTGATAAAGGGTGAGTCAAAATTTAAAACTTTGCAAATATTTTTAAGAAATCAGATGAGATTATAATTAGCAGTCTTCGCTTCCATCTTGGTTCTTGCTCTCATTTCTACAGCCAGCATATGTTAGTTTTTGTTTTGCTTTGCTCCAGAGTCTGTTCCCATTCAGACAAAGGCATGTGTCTGAACTGTTCAATAGCGACACCGCTGGGAGGGGAGGGGGGTCTTTCAGTCACTCTCCTTGCCCCTCCCCCCTCAAGTCCAAGCCCCACTCCCATTTTGTCTTCCAAATAATCGCAAATGTTGACTTTTAATGTCAAAATTACCTGAATTAATCTTCACATTGGTCTGGAATGTAACATTTAACATTTAAGCTAAATTCAGGCAATCTTAACATAAAAAGCTGAATTTGTTGCGTGCGTGCATAGCAGCCATCGACCCTGTTAACAAACAAACAATCAAAACCAAACCAAGAGTTGCAGGGACAAAAGATATCACTTCAATTTCAATACATAAAATAGGTCAGGAGGATACTAAAATCTTTGTACAGCGTGTCCCAAAAAACTAGGTTTACATGAAATCAAGACCACATGAAAGACCACATAGACTTACATTTTGCCAAATTATCAACTTGCCAATTTTGGACCCTTTTTTTTTTGGGGGGGGGGACATGCTGTACAGGCACAATTCAAAAAGGTTATAACCTCTCCTCAACATATCTATACATAACCACATGGAAAAATTTGAAATGCAACTTATATTTATTCATGCAGGAATGCTGAATATAAATTGTATGTAAGCATATAGACAATGCAGGAAATATGTTTATCCAGTTATTTTTAGGCCATATTTTCTAAAAAAAAGAAAAGAAAAAAGGACAAATGGGTTCGTCGGGCCCGTAGACAGGTATTTTGTGTGTGGCCTAATAATTAGGTTTCAATTTCTATAATCCTTAGGACCTATTTCTAACATCCTTGCCCTTTCACAAACAGTAAAAGTTTCAAATGTCAATCTACATACTCTAACCAATATCTTATGCAAGGATTAGAAATTGTCTTTTGAGAAAAAACAAATTCTTTCATTTTATTAATCGTAACCGTTTCCACACGGCTATTAGTTTTCCCATACAAAACAGATTTCCAGAAACCATTTTCCATTTCTATTACAAGGATTACTGAACCAATACCAGTACTTATTTCAATGCATATTCCATGGTGATTCCAAATATGGTAATGAATTTCAATAATTTTGACATTTTTGAAACATTTTGAGAAATTTTGAAATGTCGTCTGCAGACGCCTGCCACATGGAAAGTATTAAGTGTTTTGTTTATATTTAGGATTGCTGGTCATCCTATAACAATAATATCACCATTATGGGTCAAAACAACCCCAAGCGAGGTTGATTCCAAATGACCCCGGAAAATGACCCATTTGATTTTAGTGTGTAGCACAGTTGCAATGTGTGATCGATATCCCCAGCGGTCATCCAGGCCATGCAATGCCATACTCAGCATTTTGTCTCTGGTGGCCGCAATGATGAGAATCACGTGGTGGGCAAACCTGCAGTGGTGTAACCAGCAAGGGGGAGGCTCCGGGCCCCCCTTCCCCCCCCCCCCCCCCCCCCCCTTGGAAAATAATGACGTCGTGTCGTTTGAGATTGGCACTGTCGGTTCATTTGACGAAAGGAATCATGGAATTATGATACGCGCGCATATGCCTTCCCAAAATGAAATATTCTACCAAATGTAGCTCAATCGTGCAAAAAATACCTGTTAAGTCGAAAATGTTCGCGCGTTACACGCGCATCTCTTGACTCAAAATAGCTTGTCGGTTCATTTACATTCCTTACCCCCCAATATGAATTACCTAGCTACGCCACTGGGGAACATCCCCTCAGACACCTCCCTGTCCGCTCAAGCGCAGATGGTGCCGCTGGTGCGGCACTTGGATTGTCTTAGGAGCCCCCCATTTCAAGTCACTGCCCCTTCTTGCCCCCCCAAATGAAAAAGTCTAGTTACGCCACTGCAAACCTGCCCCGAGAACGTACTATCCCTGGTCTCCCCTAAAAACTTCATAACCAAATAATTCTGTGTAGGTGCAACAATTACATTCTTAAAATGGTTTCAACTATGTGTAATGAAATCGTAATGTACACATAATTCTCGGTGGTCTGAAAGTAGATAGTTTGATGAAATCTAAAAAGCTTTTCTTATCCGATATTTATGCATACTTGTAGTGATCGAAATCTAAAAAGCTTTTTAGGATCCAATATTTATACTTGTAGTGATAGTGATGGTGTACATTTTTAAAGGGGGTGTTAGTAAGATCACAACATGAGTATCTATTACAAGAATGTGCATTAGGGTTTAACAGGTGTCGCTTTTTGGAGGGGAAATTGCTGATCCATGCCCGGGGAGGGGCACTCAACTTATTTTTGGTTAGGGGTGTGCCATAGGGTCTCAAAGACGGGGCTTTGGAGCAGATTTTTGACGAAAAAAACGGTCTTTAAAGAACTGATTTTCTCAAAAAGTAGAGTCTTAAGAACTGGTTTTTTTTCTCCAATTTGTTTAGTAAGAACACCAAATGTTCGAAAAATTGGGGTTTAAGAACGCAAATTTGTCAAATATTTGAGGCTTTGGAATGCATATTTTCACGATTGTTGAATTTAAAATAAAATAGAGGTCTTTAGGGGGGACACAAGGAAAGTTTTTGATTTGATTTTTTGAATTTTGTGAGTGCTGTAATTATTGCACTATTATTAATCAAATGCATATAAAAGTCAATTTTGACAAAAAAAGTTATGTTTTTGAGAAAATCACAAAATTCACTTTCTTGACCCAAATTCTTTTGAACAAAGCTAAGGCCCCAAAAATAAATGGTTTGCTTGTCCATAGATGCCCCCCAAAAAGTTGGGACGGTTGGTCTGATTTTTTCCCCCCCCTTTTTTTCTTCTTCTTCAAATCCTGTATCAATATGAACACTACATGTAGGCAATGCGACCGTTACACGGTTCAACCGTGTAACGCACATATAACCCGTGGCCCGTACGCAAAACACGGTACATGAAAAAACAAATTATATTTTATAATTTGAACTAACAATTTTTTTGATTTTGCCAAAATCTCTTGATGTAAAGGCACATTTAGTGAGTGCTGTAATTATGGAACTACTAATCAAATGCATTTAAAAGTATTTTGGATGGGATTTGGGTCAGAGAATCCATTTGCGGCATCAATTTTGACCAAAAATGTTGTTTTTTTGAGAAAATCACAACAAAAATTAATTTTGACCAAAATTATTTTTGAGTAAAAAATGCCCAAAATTGCTTGATTTATACTATTTAGATACTATTCTAGGGACGATTTTCTAATTTTTTCTTCTAAAGCCGTATTTTTGAAATTCACTTTTTTGGCACTTTTTTTCAAAATTTCAAAAATACTGCTTTAGAAGAAAAAATGAGACAATCATCCCTAGATTAGTGACATAACATTAGAATCAAGCGATTTTGGGCATTTTTACTCAAAAATAATGTTGTTAGCTTGTTCCAAAAAAGATTGGGTCAAAAAAGTGAATTTTGTGATTTTCTCAAAAATTGATGCCAAATTTGGATTCTCTTATCCATTTCCTTTCCAAAAATGTATAGTTTTGTATGCATTTGATTAATAGTTCAATAATTACAGCACGCACAAAAATCAAAAAATAAAATCAAAAACTTCCTTGAGGACAAATTTCTTATTTTTAACCTAATTTTTAAGTGGATCGAGTTCAGAGAAACTACTTTGAGAGAAACTACCCGGAGTAGTGACCGAGGGGTCAGTGACCAGCAAATTGTACGGTTGAATTTGTAACACATGGCTATAATATCTAGACAGTTCTGTGTCTTTTTAATAAGTTTTGAGATCAATTTTTTTCTTCTTCAAGCTTCAAATTCCTTTTTTTCCTTCAAGTTTTCAGTTAATATATTTAATTTTCTAGCATTTTTTAGTTAAGTTATTTCTTCTTAGGTTCCAATCACTTGAGTTTGAAGCTAGTGTTTTATCAAATATTAAGTTATTTTAGGTTTTGATTGTAATTATTTGAGCACCGAGTTACATCATATCATTGAAAAATTGCTACATTTGTTTTGGTTTTTTGTGTCACTTTCAAGAGGAAAAAGAGAAAAAAAAGGGGAAAAAGCCCGACCAACCGGCCCAACCTGAAAGGCCCAACCGCCTGCCAGTATAAGGGTTTCTTTTTTTCGTCTAAACTATTTGTCTACATTGCCTAAAATAATAATTTAGACAGCTATATCTGTACTGGTTGGCCATAACAGGTGTTTCACATTCTTAAGATAACACCTGGGTTTTGGAAACTACATACATATGGCTATATTAACAAAGTCATAAGCAACACAGGTGTCTAACATTCTATAATGTTAACACTTGGGAATTTCAAACAACATGGATATTTATTAACTTTTGACATAAGAAATCATAATTTATCAATGAATTGATTAGGACTACCTTTAACCAGGATTTTTTTTTTTTGGGGGGGGGGGGGGGGAGGGGCAGATTTGATCAAAAGTGGACCTTTTTCAAAAATGTGTACCTTTTTACCGGGAAGGGGGGGGGGGGGGGGGGGGGGGCGTAGAATTTGACAAAAGTGGACCATTGTACCAAAAATCACCTTTCCAATAATATGTAAAACATTTTGAAGCAAACAAAAGCTTGCCTGCCAATGTGCGCACAAATTGCCTGCCAAACAAAAGCTTGCTTGCCAGTATGCACGCGCATTCGAAGGAGTGTCCATTATTAATTATAAACCATACAATAAACGAAACCAGTCATCGGTAACAACAGCAGTCAAAGCAACAGTCAATGTGCGTTCCCCCCATGCTTGGAATGGAACCGGGCACTTAACATTGTTGATCAACAAGAGGTGACATAGAGCGTGTTTCTGCTGGGGAAGAAACCGCTAAAGTTTTCCCAGTAGAAACAGGCAGAACCTGGCAATAATCGGTATTTTTGGTAATCCCAAAACCTTCACAAACCAGGTTTGAAACCGGCAATAATCGACAATAATCGGTAATAAACCCAATAGAAACAGAAAGGCGATTCTTAGCGGTTTGCGCCGTGAACCGTGTCACGCTGGGTTATACACATTATTGTGAAGCAATCTTTTTCAGGTGCGGTGGCATTGTTTGTCATAACAACAGGTTAATAACGTGGCCCATTGACTAGGATCGATAAACTTAGTGGTAACTTTTCGCGAGTAGAAACAGGGGATTAAAAACTGACCGATTGAAACTTAGCGTTTATTAGTGTTTACTTTTTGCAGTGCCCCAGCAGAAACACGCTCATAGTCTATTGGCGATTGAAAAATGAGCCTGGCTTTTTAGGGATTTATACACAGAACAAAGGTATAAGGTACCCACAGGAGCTGGTGCAGTCATGAATCTTAATGGTCCAGTGAAACAATATTTGAAAATTCCCAGGAAAGAAAATATGCCAGACAATTTATTATTGCACAAAAATAGAATGATAAATTGGTATTTTGTTTGATTTTCTTGTTTGATACTTTCTTTGATTTCAGCAGGCTGTTTAAGGACTTCTCAATGGAATATAAAAGTTCAAATTGTGATAACCCCATCACCTATTTAATACTCAGGCTGTCATATTGTGCTCTGACAGCCTAAATACATCAACAACAACAAAATTCTGCCTTGAAAATGAAGAGTTCAGTGCAACCCATGACAACCAGGCCACATAAAATTTTTAAAAAATCGATGGATTTTCAGACATCTCAGGTAGGGTCTCTGTCAGTAATTTCTCAATTTTTTTTGTAATTTTCAAAAAGAATTGGAAAAAAATAAAAAATGGATACAACAAATGGGCAGTCAGGTGTGCAAGTCTTATTGTTAACAGACGCATCAATTTCATATTTTTCGCCACAAAAAGAAATCCATTTTCTATTTCTCCAAAATGTTGGTAATTTTAAAAAAAAATTAAAAAAAGAATACAACAAGTGCAATCAGGTGTGCAGTCTTATTGTGAACAGGCGCATCAATTTTATTTTTCACCACTTGAGAAGAGAGATTAGGCCGTATTCTCGTACTTAAAACGGTTTTAGGTTAAAAGGCTGTGTCTAACTAACTAAACTTGTGTCTTGATTAAATGTGAGTTTATCTTTTAAACAATGTGTTTAACAGAACCTGCTCTTAAACTCCGCAAATCTCTTCCCAGAGTGGCCGTGAGTTCACCGTATAAAGGTATTCAATTTATTGTGGCCCAAATGAGTAAGGGACGCACCATTTGATTTTCAGGGGGGGTAGGAAGTTGGGTTCGGGGGGGATTTTTTTTTTTTGGCCGCCGTAAGGGGTGAATTTTATTTTTTTTGCAGCGCCAAAGGCGGCGAATTTTTTAAAAATAAATGTATCCATTCATATTGAATTGGGTGGAGGTAGAATTTTTTTTTTTTTACTCATCGGGGGGGGGGGGGGGGGAATTTTTTTGTTGTTGCCCGCACAGAGGGTGAATTATTTTTCTTCCAAAAACTTCCTACCCCCCCGCCCCCCTGAAAATCTAATGGTGCGTCCCTAACAATAGATATCGACCAAATTCCTCAAATGCATGTGTATTTTTTATGACTACACGATCTGCACATCAGCTTGCACTGGGCACAGTTGAGTAATCATTCAAGGCGTACAATTGGTGCACAAGTTTAGTTACCCCCATACCCATGTTTAAAGTTTCAGCGAGTTAGACACGTGTTTAATTAGTTAAACAAATTTTGAGAATTGTGTTTAGTTAATCGATGGGTTTAGAGTCACTGTTAAATGCGAGTTGAGCTTTAAGACATGTTTAAATATGTACGAGAATACAACCCATTAAGTTTATTTGGCATATATGTAGTGTTTGATATGATTTTGCACAAGGGGTTTGTTTGCAAATTTCTATAATCTGCAAAGCAATTTATGGAGTAAAACACGGGGTAAAATGTTGGTCATTGGATAATAAAACATACTGTAGAGTGGACCCGTGGGTACTATTTCCAGCCTTATATATTACACATATCTTCACAATAATCCAATTTAGTATTGCAATAGAATTTATACATTTTTATTGTCATTTTATTGACATTTGTACTTTTGTCAAGTTTCAGTACACCGTTAAGTATCAAAAAGCGTGGCATTGTTTGGGACATTACACAACCTTTAAAAAGGTTATTACATGTAGGCCTACCAGTTTCAATGAGGTTTTTATTCCATAATTTGTAATAATCAAGACTCGTAATCGTAACGGAATGACACTGATACAGAGATATGCTGTTGGCATGTGCCACATTGAACTTTGGTTCAGCTCATTTTCTAAACACATTCTTTGCCAGATTTTTTTTTAATTGTTGGAAATTGTTCACCAAATAAAATGCAAGACCTCGAGTGGGCGAAAGACGGCCCCCCACTAGCATCAAGTCCCAGTAGCGTAGACAGAGGCCCCCCTAGACTCGATCATCCTGTCTTCCCAATTTTCCACACGGCCCCTGCGAGGGTGCTCATTAATGTGAAGACTGGAAAAAATACAGTTCTAAAAGTGTGCGCTGATAAATTTGTGAACAAATGAGCTTATTCACGCACCATCACGCCACAGAGCGCCGGTAGTTTCACGCGGCGTTGTACATCGCGTGACGCGATAGGGCGCACGATTTGCCTCCCCGTGGCGCAGCATGACGATCGTTCGATGCACTGCCTTTGAATTGGACCAATCAGGTGGTATTTCTGTTGTTGTTGTGTACAAATGCGCATGCTCGGTACTGGTATTTGTTGTGGAATTCCACAACAAACAGCACACTTTTTGGGCGTACTATTTTCCCAGTCCCTATATTTGGTCCGCCATTTTTAAAGATGGCGGCCATATAGAGGGACGCGGGTA
>CM069442.1:29994674-30045837 GCA_035610835.1 Ophiura sarsii
AGCAAGGTAGCGCGCAACTGACATAAAAATAGTAGTTTACTATCAGCAGTAGATAGCTGGTGAATTAGTGGTGTGCTATCAGCAGTAGATAGCTGATGAATTAGTGGTGTGCTATCAGCAGTAGATAGCTGATGAAGTAATTTACTATCAGCAGTAGATAGATGATGACGTAGTGATGTGCTATCAGCAGTATATAATTGATTTAGTGAATCATCAGTAGATAGCCGATGAAGTAATGTTCTATCAGCAGTAGACAGCAGAGTAGTGTACCAGTAGCAGAAGATAGTGGATGAAGTAGTGTGCTATCAGTAGTAGATAGCATGTGAAGTAGTGTGCTCTCAGCAGTAGATAACATGTGAAGTAGAGTGCTATCAGTAGTAGATAGTAGATGAGAAGTGTGCTATCAGCAGTAGATAGCATGTGAAGTAGTGTGCTCTCAGCAGTAGATAGCATGTGAAGTAGAGTGCTATCAGTAGTAGATAGCAGATGAAGTAGTGTGCTCTCAGCAGTAGATAGCATGTGAAGTAGTGTGCTCTCAGCAGTAGATAACATGTGAAGTAGAGTGCTATCAGTAGTAGATAGCAGATGAAGTAGCGCACTATCAGCAGTAGATAGCATGTGAAGTAGTGTGCTCTCAGCAGTAGATAGCATGTGAAGTAGAGTGCTATCAGTAGTAGATAGCAGATGAAGTAGCGCACTATCAGCAGTAGATAGCATGTGAAGTAGTGTGCTCTCAGCAGTAGATAACAGATAAAGTAGCGAACTATCAGCAGTACGTGGATTAAACAGCAGATGTAAATATCCCGAATGCCTGAAGTCAAAAGTAAACCCATTACTAATGTATACTTCAAATATTGGCTGAACTTCACTTTATAAACTCCTCACAAAAAAGTTTGGACACTTTTTTCAATCACCAATTTACCGGATATTTCGTAATGTACAGCGTGTCCCCAAAAAACTGGGTCCAAAATCTGGAGAGCTTATAACCTAAAATGGGCAGCATAGCTGCTTCATATTTGAGGATATAAAAGCAAATATATTTGACCTTAATTGGTAAAATTGTGAAACCAATCTGATGTCAACTATTTAAAATATATAAAAAGCTTTGAATAGAGTGTGTTCTGAACCCGTCTTTTCCAATTTAACAATAATCCACCCATGCGTTGCATTTGTGTGTTGTGTGCAAATTTTCCGAGAACTATGTTTGGTCAAAGTAAGTTCATTTAAAAGTTATGTTATATATTTGGGTTCTCTTTCTTCACTTACCGGTATTTGTATATTGAACAATAATTACATAATTGCAAAGAACGCTGTGTCAAACTTTATGTAATAGTAAATTCATTGTATTGCAATAATTATATTCAATTCTGCTCGTAATCGGAGAAATTGTCACAGTCTCTAAAATATTTGACATATAAATTATACTTTTCCCTCTCCAAATACAAATTTGACAATATGATTCATAAACATACAGGGTGAGTCAAAAAAAGTGTACCCAAATTGAAAAAATCAACAAAAAAAAATTCTGACCAAAAAATCAAGGCAAACAAAACTTTAAATGATTGCGCCATTTCTTTGCTACCATCTGGAAAAAAAATCACGCTATTTGATGATACCGTTAAGTAAATATGACTATTTTTGTACAGGAGCTGTTTTTTCACCAAAAACACGTTTTTTAATTTCAAGCTTAACGAGCTTAATAATGTTTACTAGGATTATGATGTAAATCATTACACATCTTGTTTATTAAAAGAATTAAGTAGACAATAGACTTGTTCAAAATTGTCTCCTAATAGATTAAAACATGAAATATGAATTAAATCGTATCACCACTGTCAGTTAATAAATAATAATTGCAAGGATTAAATAGTCCGCAAGGGATATTCATAAACATGATAAAACTAGATGAGGATATTGAATAAAAATTGTCACCAGTGACTATCTGATAATGTGAATAATAAACGATATAGTATTTTGATAAAATCAATAAACATAATATCGCACTTATTTTTCGTAAATATGTCCGATTAAGTAAACATTATCCTTGAAACATTCAAAAATTGTCAATGTCCACAGTAAGACTAGTTAGAGAATAATTACTGCGTAACAACTGTTTTCGTGAATTTGTTTTAAAATCAGAGGTTTTTGTTCTGGTCTGAGGAATTGTCCCGAGGGGCGCAGCCCCCGAGGGACAATTCCGAATGACCAGAACAAAACCCGAGGATTTCAAAACAAATTCACGAAAACAGTTGTTAAGCAGTCATTATTCTCATTCATTACTGAAAAACATATGCATATTTTATCCAAATCGTTGATTTGTACCGATATAATCTTGCTAATAATTAATTAGTTTTCTGTTTATTTTGTCCACCCCTTCTTAGTTATTGAAACAGTCCAAGTCGGGTCATCCCCTCATTAACATTTTTATCATTCAACCAATCAAAAATAAGCTTTAATCGTGTATCCTCATAACTCGTTGAATATTCAGTTTAGGGGCGTGAGGCGTTAATTTGATTGGTTGGTCAGTGAGCAAAACAATGGAACACTTTGGCGCAGTACTTTCGGGCAATTATTAGTAACCCGCGCTCGGCGTGCGCGTTCTCATCTAACGATTAATTTGATTGGAACGCACTTGGTACGCAGCTATCGCGATTATTCATGAAGTAATGAATAAGTAATAGTTTATCCCTCTCTTTCTCTCTCTTCATGTAAAATGTATTCCTGAAAACAATAATATGATGTAAGTCCATCAATAAACAAATACTCAAGCAGCCCTTCCTTCTACATGACCGCCATTGTTGTTGATACAAACTCTCGCTCTGGTTGCACTAAGGGTCAATAGACAGCTTTAAGGCCTATTCATGACACAATTACCACACTTTAATCATTTCATAACAAAGGAATTGATCCTTTCGCTGTCGGCATTGTAATATTGGTCGTATCTTATGAAATATAATGGTCAAGATCTGGAAGCGTGTTCGGACGTTAAATTGGTCACTTTTATTCAAAACAGCGTAAAATAAGTTTCCCTCAACCAATCTAAACCAGATAAAATCCCTATTGATAAAATTCATATTAAAGCTAATTGATCGGTCTTTATCCCGTAGTAAATTGTTTGGAAAACAAACGAATATTTTTCTCTAAAAAAATCGCTGAAGTTGAGTACACTTTTTTTTGACTCACCCTGTATTAGAATGAAAGTTCATCTGTGTTGGTGATAAATAATATGAAGTTAAACTTTCGATCTCAACACAAGAAATATTTACCTGGAATTTTCAGGTGTTACTACACCTTTTATCAGCTTCTGGTCTCTCCAAAAGACAAAACTGAGAAGAAGGACACTGTAGGCCCAGTGTACACGATCCCTTGTCAGGGTCAGACTACCCGGGGTCTTTGCTCCGAATCATACATCGGAGAAACCGAACGCTCATTAAAGACCCGGTTTCTAGAGCACAGGAGGGGCCAGTCAAACATAATGGTGGACACATGCGTGACCAAATTTTTTCCAGACACCCCCTAAACAAGTTTTACCTTGCAAGCAAAATTACCCCCTAAACAAGTTTTTAGCGCGCTTTCCTTGCAAATTTTGACCCCTAAACAAGTTCTTGCCAGAATATGACCCCTAAACAAGTTTTGTCTATTTAACGGGGAACAAAATAAGTTACCCTAAACACGTTCGACCTGTATTTTAAGCCGGGATTTTAAGCCACCCTTTTTCTTGAAAATCAGCGTTTTTGATACCCTTAACGCGTCACGCGCGTGACGCGTCCAACACTGAAAAAACACCCCTTTTTACGCGTTTTTTTGGTCACGCATGTGTACAACATTATGTTTGACTGCCCCCCCCCCCCCCCCGGGCTTAAGGCCGCACACTACTAAATAACCTTGCCATTTGGGTGATCGTTAACTGCATGTGGGACCTGACTAACAAATTCTGGTTATGGACGCTGCTTAATAGTTGTGGAAGAACAGATGGTACAGTGTAAAACCCCAGAAAAGTGCTTCCCGTAAGACATTCCGTTACCCATATCGTGTTGGAGCACGCGAGTGGTATAGACATGTGGGGTATTGTCTCCACGATCAGAATATCGCTGTTGGTAAATTAAAATCGTGTGCTAATTAGCTTTAATTAACCAAAATAAAGAACCAATACCTAAATTGTAATGCAGTATATACTATTTTAGCAACACTACTCTATTGAATTTACGGCGAACTCACTAATGTGTTTCTTTGTGCTGCTATTGAATGGAGTTGCCACCTCCAGTTCGAATCCCATTGATCTTGAATATTTTTAAGGAAACAAACGCGAGTTTCTTTTAGGAATATTTACTAGTATTGTTCCCAGGTATGCAGCAATTGTTCGTAAATCCGACGTCATTCGTCTTAGCATGCTGTATTCAGCTCTGTGTACTAAAGTGTGACACGGAGGGACTAGATTCTCTGAATCGTCAGATAGCTACGGACGAGTTCGGGACTGACAAGGTTATTTTATTGAATAATTTTAGAAGCATAATCAAAGCTAGCTACTTGGCAATAAGAATATAGATTTAAAATGATCATGAGTTAACAGTTTCATGTTTGGAAAAGGGACGAGATGTCTATATTTTATTCCTTGATATTGAAACAAGTGATTGCAACCAATATCGAGGTCCGTATTTAATTATGTTATAACTACATGATTAATTTAATAAAATCCTAAATAAAAATAAAATAATTCAATTTTTGACATTCTCATTTTTGGACGCGGGCGGGATACAGTACGCCTAAACACAGAAGAGTCAATTTTAACTGGCCTAGAACCCCGCCTAGAACACCTCGAGTCATTATATTGAGTGTTACTTCGGGATTGTTTAATTTTAAATAGGCTAATTTATGCTTTTATACGACATTGTATTGGTATATAATTTGTTTCCCGTAGTTTTAGCAAACTCTTTAGCGGCATTTAATTTGTTAGTGTGGTTTCGGGTTGTTATATCAGTTGAGGATCCTGATAAAAACCCAAGTTAAATACTGTGAAATTTAAGCCAAGATCTAGATGGCCTTTTTTAAATGAGGTTAACTTGTCTTTAATGTGTTGCAATTGATTCACCGTCGACGCGTCAATACTCGTGGCAGATCCCGAGTGCTAGACTCATTGAACTGCATATAAATCTCATGGTAGTATTCAGGTCACTTACTTAACAACCAATGATTCCCCCTACAACAAGCCATAATAGGCATATGCCTTAAATTTCGATTCCAATTGCCACTGCACCATGCACTTAAAACAATATTGGTCTAGGATAGATAAACTTTGTGTGTATAATTATTAATCGATCACTCTTCATTTGAATAAAATAAACAAATAAAAACGTAAGAATTAAAAATAAAGCCCCTTTTCAAGGTCAATTAAACCAACTGAAAAGGGGGTTAAATTTGTACTTATTTCTAGACATTTGTTTACGTGTTTTGTGTCACTTTCGTGGTCATTTGATACAAAAATGGGTGACTAAAAACAAGAAATTGAACTTTATTTAAATTGTAGTTGGTGTATAATTAGTTGGCTATCATGAAAGGGGTTATTGTTTACGAGTGCATAAGGCAGTCTTCCTACACATGGTGCACATGATAGACGAATAACTGCAGCTCCAGTTCGAGGCCCACGCAAGGACGATAACCAGGGGTCGAAAAGGCTGGTCCATATCTTTGAAAAGGCATACATTAGGAATGTTTGTAAATAAACATTATTTATTTTAATTTTCTTTAAATATGTCGTTTACTCTCCTATCCTGACTGGTCCTAATTAAGTTTAGAAACGGTTGCACACCAATAACACTAATGATAGGTGTAAATTCCCGCACGGTGCTGTTTATATGGATATTATGCCGGCAGGTGAAGATATCAATGTAATAATTCATGAATGCTATCTACTGAAGATAGCAATATAGCATATGTTATCTGAAGATAGCAATGTAATGTTATACTATCTACTTAAGATAGCAATATAACATACGGTCATCTACTGAAGATAATAATGTTATATATGGGTACTATCTACTGAAGATAGAAATGTAACGCCGTTTGTTTATCTACTGAAGAAAGCTATTGGGTTTATCTAAGTGATGAATGCAATACTATATGGTGCTATCTACTGTAGATAGCAGACATCCGAGTGTAATGGTTTGTTTGTTTGTTTATTCGCGAATTGCACTACACCTTAACCAGCTTTAAACTAAGGCCTCACATGCAACAACAAAACCTTCAGAGATTTTTGTTATTCTCCAAAAGAACTATAATATATGGATAGCAACAGCAACACTCCTATTCCATTTCCTTTGGGTACCGGTGCTGTTGACAAATTAGGTGCCATTGTAATGATTGCAGGTATTAAATCGATTTCACTAAAAAAACAGTTCCGCTAATCCCCGTGATTCCAAAGCTATAAAAGGGCAACCCGTTCAGTCCATTTCAATAGCGTCTTCCCACTCAATAGACAGCATATAAAGCAATCGATTCACAAATGACGGTCATTTGAATGGAAAGTGATGGTACATTGGTATATGCTATAACTAATTTTAGGGACTGCAGTTTTGTTTTGCTTAATCAGGGTACTTAGCACATGATTTTAATTTACCAACAGCGGTATTCATATCGGGGAGAACAAATACTATAACTTCTTTATTAGAACAAATACTACACGACTACATAAATCGCATGCTCCAACACGATAGGGGTAACGGAAATTATGTTAATGAGCTACCTTTTCCTCTACCAAGACGTACTTCAAATATAAACCATTGCAATTGTTAGGCTATGGTTTTGTATTTTGGGTACGGTAAAAGTGTGGGATTGGAAATGCACGTTGAGTCAACAAAGAACAAAATGGTTATGGACTATGATTAATATTAAAAAAACCAAAATATTGTCTTTGGTTAATGCTTAGAGGCACACATGTTTCGGAATAACGTCAAGTTGACACTATATATTGAGGTTTGAAATGACCTGAGGGTTTTGTATTTTCATGTAACTGAAGGTCAATGGTGTAGCACAGCTCTTTTATGGCAAAAGGATGTATCTTATATATACTTTCCTAATGATATACTTCCTTTTAACATGGATTGTGTTAACTTGGTTCAAAATTCCTCACTTAGGAAAAGGTTGCAACATGTAAAGACAATACAAATAATATACTGCCTTTTACCACTACATGATTTATGGAGAAAAAAGCTAACTTTAATCATGTTAAAAGGAAGTATACTGTTAGGAAACTACATATAAGATACATTCTTTTGCTATAAAAGGGCTGAGCAATACTTAGCAATACACTTTATAAACGGTGTCATAACGTTGCAAAAGGGAGTAGGCAAATCCCGTCAGAGAAGGCGCACACGATTTTGGCTCCATGAATGTCTTACATGAAGATTAAAATTTGATTTAAAGTTGCTTTTTTTAAACCAATTGGCCAAATTTGGAGGTACAGTACGTGCCATCACGAATTTCCGCCGACACTCGTGCCTCCTCACCCCTACTGACCAAGATACCATTCCGATGGCCTATCACCCGTGTATATTTGTTTCGGAATATTTTCTGAACAGATGTGTAATGTTGAGGTACTATGCTGTCATTTTTATAAAAACATCAAACTGTAATGCACTTAGGGTTCCCTCGGCGGGACCAATGATTATTTAGTGTGTCCCCTAAATAAGCAATTATTCAGTGTGCGCCCTAAATCACCCCCCCCCCCTTCTAGGTTCTAGACACCTCAATGCTCTATAGACAGGCTGGAATCCAACACATCAGCTACTGTCGAGGTTATTTAGTGGTGTGCGCCTAGATCCCCCCCCCCCCCCCCCCCCCTTCTGTGATCTGACACACCGGGACTCTACGTGTTGAAATTCAATATATCACTCGATGGCGAGGTTATTTAGTGATGTGCGCCCTCAATGGAGCAATTTTCGGTGGTGTGCGGCCTAAATCAACCCCCTTGAGGGCTCTACACATGCTGAAATTCAAAACATCACCAAATAGCGAGGTTATTTAGTGGTGTGCGCCCGTAATGGAGACAAATCAAAGTGACATGAAAGTAATTTAACAAGACTACAACTCAAGTTCCAATGGAGAGCACCCAACTTAAAACATCACCCAATGGCGAGGTTATTCCGTGGTGTGCGCCATAAAAACACCGCCCCCCCCCCCCTCCCCCCTCCCTTCTGGGATCTAGACACCCGGGGCTCTAGACAGGTTGAAATTCCAAATAACACTCAATGGTGAGGCTATTTAATGATGTTTTTTTTGTTGAAAATCTTTATTATTTTTGGAATTATTGATCAAATGATTTTCATTATTTTTTGGCACTTCTTGGTCGATAATGCAAAAAATAATAAGGATAAAAAAAAAGCTTCCTAGGGAATTGTATTAGGAATATAATAAAACTAGTATGACACAATTTTACAAAATATATTTTGAGTTATCTTTGCAGAACCTAAAATGGGTCAAAAAACGTGTTTTTTATAATTTTCTCCAAAATGGTCAATTTCATGATCAAGGTTGGATTCATTAAACCCTTTTCTGCAAAAAGTGTATACCGTATTATCCCTATTAAGCGCCCATGCCTTTATAAGCGCCCACCCCTCTTTTTCCAAATGACTACCAAAAAGTAACATCTAATAAGCGCATCTTTTAGCCACTGCAGCTCAAAATAAAACATGAAAGTAGCGTCCGAAAGTCCCGGCATCAACAACATGTTGGTGATCTACGTATTGGCGGGCTGTGCACATTTTCCACCAAAAATGTGCATCAAAATTCGGAAACAATTTGACAGTTTCCATGTAACTTAATAAGCGCCCATCCAAAATGACTTTGCTAAGAGCTCTGGGCGCTTAATAGGGATAATACGGTACTTTTATATAGATTAAATGAATTATAGCAGTTTTACGGTGGCTATGCTGAGGGTCCACACCCTCTTTTGGTGTGCGTCCTAAATCACCTCCCTTTCTGCACTCTAGACACCCCGAGGCTCTAGACAGGCTTCACCTAATGTCGAGGTTATTTAGTGGTGTGCTCCCTTAATGGAGGCAAATCAAATGAAATTAAATTAATTCACAAGACTATACTAAAGTCAAGTTCCAATGGAGAGCACCAAATTCAAACATCACCCAAATAGTGAGGTTATTCGATGGTGTGCGTCCTAAATCACCCCCGCCCCATTCTGGGCTCTAGACACCCCCAGTTGCAGGCTCTAGAAAGGAGGCTCTAGACACTAGACAGGCTAAAATTCAAAACATCATCCACATAATAACGGAGCACTTATTTGGTGGTGTGCGCCCTTAATCTCACTTGTCATGCTTGTAGGCTTTAACCGCATCACCACACCCACCCCTCGCACAAAATTAATTTAAAACATCACCCAAACACTTATCCACATCTGCATTTGGCCATTAGAGGTTAACCTTTTGTTTGTCTTTGGTCCAGGAAACTTTGCTATTTGATACAAAAATCTGTAGCACACTGTTCATTTGCTGGTAGTAGGGGAAACTGTGAGGTGTTCGCCCTATTTTCATTTGAGGTGCTCTAGAGACGTCAACTTTAAAGATTGGACCTATTAATTGACATGTGAAAGATTGATATCTCGAGTACTAGGGTTTACCTAGCTCTGCTTCACAGCCTCTCATTAGCCCCCCCCCCCCCCCATCACTCCCCTTCACCAACCCTACTCTGATACACTCTGATACACATTACATCATAAAACCCTGCATAAGTTATAAACTGCTCACAAAAAGTATCGAAACACTTAGAAATGATCCAATATATAACGGCTCGAAAAGGTATGCATTAATCGAAGCAAATAACCAAGTGCATAATTTTGTTCTGCGTATTTTGACACCTCGATCGTTGAGATACGATGTTGCGGAGCGGAGTTATTGTTATTTCAATGATCGTGGGTCCAGTTTCAAAAGTGACACTCATCCCTATTGAAAAGCACGAATCTGATCATTCTAAACAGTAATGCAAACCTCTTTCGATAGGATGATTGTCACTTTTGAAACTGGACCCACAACCATTGAAATGACAATAACTCCGCTCCGCTCCACCACAGGGGGCGTATGGTATAGAATTCAGATGGATAGTCCATTAGTAGGGGGGGTGGGTACCGCGCCATTTTGTCCCGAAGCAATGGTTATGACGTCATATTTTTGTCGATTTTCAGAACTCTTGTATTGGATTTACGTGCGAAAAATATGCCCTTGGCATCATACTTTCCCAGGTGTGCAGTTCATTTTAAATTTCAGATGTTCTAAAATGGATGGTTTTCTAAACAATTCGAGAAAGAAAATCGAACTGCACACCTCAGAATTGCAAAAAAAGCATAAAACAAGTCAACTTTTTTGTGCCTTTGAACAGAGTGGCGGCCGGGAAACGTGGGAATGATAATTTATTGTGTTTTTCAATTAGCACGTTTAGTGTAGTGGAGAGAACGTCGTCTTGGGAGCGAAAGGTTGTGGGTTCGAGCCCCATTAGGAGCACTTCTGTTTTATATGCTGGATTTGCTTAGCCTGCCGGCATCATCTGTATGCTTGTCCACACGGACTGCTGGAGTTGACCGTATCAGTTACGCCATTTTTTTCTTCTCGAAAATGTCAAACAAAATTACCGTTCTTTTAAAAATAAGGATTATAATCAAATTACAAACACATTTTGTGCGAGAGCAACACACACATTTGGCAAAAATGGCACAATAAAAATCCGTTCGTTATAAATAGATAGATATGGTTAAATAATAAAACTATCACAATTACAGTCGTTGATCTCTGTGGCGTGCGTAGGTTGACCATGTCGTTGGCAATCGGAAATCACGGGTTCGAATATTCCTTTTATTTTTCTATTTTTTAAACTTGATGGTAGATTAATGTAACATCATTGTTATGTCAATTTTTATCAATTATAAATGCCGCCCATGCGTTTATAGTTTTCTTTTTATTTATTTATCTATCATAAATGTATCCTTGATTTATTTAACTTTGTATCTAAACAATTAAAATGCGTAAACAATTATATTATTGCTCGATAAATAGCGTGATTTAACTTGAGTTCAGTTTTATTAATGATAGCAAAACTTGTTGTAAAACCATTTTTACCAGTGTGTCCAACAATTTCTCCTTTGCACACTTTGGTATACATTCAGAGATGTCATTTTTAGCTTGTTATAGCTAGGTTATAAGCAAGTTTGCGACCGGGTTTGCGACCTCTATGATTTTAGGCTGGTAACACAAACCCACAGTGCATTTCGTTAAAACAGTGTAAATTATTTTTCCACGATACGTATCACGTGATAACCACGATCGATTTCGCAAAATATCGCAAAATGGCGCGGTACCCCAACCCCCCCTAGTCCATTAGGCATTATGCCTAAGAAAAGTCTAGCTAGAAGCTAGACTTGTATTGTTATTTGGTGGGTTTGTGCGCAATATAAATCCACATTTAATATTGCCCTTACTGATTATTATTATTCATTTGTAAGAAATCTCAAACGATGATGCTCTTTTCTTCTATGTTTTGTTTTTGTGGATTTTTAGGGGACATGAGAGCGCTTTCTTATTGCCATGCCAACTCATTGTGGATGATTTAAACCTTGAATATGCGCGAACGAGCCAATGTCTGCCGTCTGGTTAATCGCTTGTTCAGATGAGCGTGATATTCATTTCATATCACAATACAATCGACACAATTTTGCACAACGAAAAACTATCATTCTATAAAAGAGTAGCAATTAGTATTTAGGTTGACTTTCAAGCGACTCGATCACAAACAACCTATATGCTTTTATTATCTTGAGTATAATCAATATGAAGAGACCAGTCCTTACGGTGGCCCTGAAGGGTCATGACGAGTTAACCAGATGATGACATGACGAGATAAATGACGAGATAATTGCGAGATAATTTACAGATGACGTGATAATTGACGAGATAATTGCGAGATAATTTACAGATGACGTGATAATTGACGAGATGACGAGATAAATTACAGATGACGTGATAATTGACGAGATAATTGCGAGATAATTTACAGATGACGTGATAATTGACGAGATAATTGCGAGATAATTTACAGATGACGTGATAATTGACGAGATGACGAGATAATTTACAGATGACGTGATAGTTGACGAGATAATTGCGAGATAATTTACAGATGATGTGATAACTGACGAGATAATTGCAAGATAATTTACAGATGACGTGATAATTGACGAGATGACGAGATAATTTACAGATGACGTGATAGTTGACGAGATAATTGCGAGATAATTTACAGATGACGTGATAACTGACGAGATAATTGCGAGATAATTTACAGATGACGTGATAACTGACGAGATAATTGCGAGATAATTTACAGATGACGTGATAATTGACGAGATGACGAGATAATTTACAGATGACGTGATAGTTGACGAGATAATTGCGAGATAATTTACAGATGCCGTGATAACTGACGAGATAATTGCGAGATAATTTACAGATGACGTGATAATTGACGAGATAATTGCGAGATAATTTACAGATGACGTGATAATTGACGAGATGACGAGATAATTTACAGATGACGTGATAATTGACTACATAATTGCGAGATAATTTACAGATGACGTGATAATTGACTACATAATTGCGAGATAAGTTACAGATGACGTGATAATTGACTACATAATTGCGAGATAATTTACAGATGACGTGATAATTGTCGAGATGACGAGATAATTTACAGATGACGTGATAATTGACTACATAATTGCGAGATAATTTACAGATGACGTGATAATTGACTACATAATTGCGAGATAATTTACAGATAACAGTTTTGCCAATACCGCTATTTCGTCGCCCAATTGGGCTCCCTCTGATTTTGACTTGTGTGCCGCGTGTTGAAAAAGTGTGCTGTGGTTTGCTATAAAAAATTGGGCTACTCTCAACCCTGAGTCCGGGCTGTTCCTAACAGAGTAAGGCGTGGCGTCGAAACAGAGCACGCGTCAGACACTAGCTATTGTTGTGGAGAGGTCATAAATCCCAACTTGCATGTACATGATTGTATACATGTAGGGACGGTAATTACTATTTTATTAATTAGCAGAATAGTTCCCCTGTTGTTTCTATAATTATTCATACCAGAATAATTTCTCCAAATTGTTAATGTTACATTATTTTTAATAATTTATTGTTCATCATTCCTTGTAAGATGTATGTTCGAAAGGTAAATAAAATGAATAAATTAACTAATAATGTTTAAAGCTGTATTTTTTACTAAATAATTACTATGTTGTGGCAAGTTGATGAACTCCCGGATGAACTCTGCTCGCCCATAAACCATAATAGATTTGTTTTTAACAAAGGTAATACTGTGAATCTGAATCGCATCCTCAAAGTGTTGGCTATTTTAAATTTGACATAATATTAACATTTTCCACGCGGCTATTGGTTTTATTGTATAAAACAGATTTTTCAGAAACCTTTCCCAACTTTCCATGTCTATCTCAAGGATTACAGAACCAATACCAGGCATGTTTGTACTTATTTCCATGAATTTCTCTTGGTGATGCAAAAATGGTAATTTAATTCAACATTTTTGAAACATTTTGTAAAGTTTTGGAATGTCGTCTACAGATGCTTGCCGCGTGGAAAGTGTTAAACGGCTTTAGGTTGGTTATTTGTTGTCGTCTGAAACTTTGCCAGACCATATTGCCATATACGGCGTAATATACAACCAATTGCCTTCAGATTTGGAGAAGTATTAGACACATAGGCCTAGTTGAGTTTAGGATATAAAACGAAATTGTAACCATGTCATCGTCTGTGTAAAAGTAGAGGTCAAAGTTCAAAATGTTTACGAAATAATTACTATTTTCGGCATGTTTAAGATCTTCGCACGACTATAATTTGAATTATTTTAACAATGTAATAACATTGACATCCCCCAAGTGTTGGCAATTTATATTTGACCCAATAGTCACCTTATGAGATTAGTAAATGCTATAATTTAACATGCCTAGTAGTATTGGTTCTGTCATTTTTTAGATAAGACTTTGAATAATTGGGAAATGTTTTTGAAAAATGTTTTGTAAATGGTAAAACTATAGTTACAACCATGTAGAAAGTGTTAAATTCAAATATTTACGTTAACATATTCGAAGACAATTTAGCGCGCCTGAAACACATCATTTTGCACTACAAAAAGTTGGAGGGTATCAAGTGTACCTGCTTTCGGACTAAATAAAATAGCTATATTTAAAATACCAATTGTAGTCTGCTTAAATTTTAGAAATTCAAACGGGAAAGTATAAAATATGAAGCATCTAACAACAAAACATTTATTCAATAAATTAGATTAATTTGAAGAATAGGCGCCACGCGGCAAAAACTATGTCGGGCGGTAACTGAGATTTAATCAAATTATCGTAAAGAAAGATATTACAGTTTTATTCCGTAAAATCTTTACAGAACTGGAATTATATTCGATTCTTCGAATAATAAAGAATGTTGTTTATCATTCCTATGAATTAATACTTCAAGGTCAATTTCAAATGTTTATCAAAGACATTTCGATAAGATTGTGAACATCCTGATAAAAGCAGGTTTATTATAGTATGTACCGAAGCCTACCAATATTGCTTTAAAAGTATTTCAATAATTCGCCATCATCATGTTTAATCTGAGACTAATTAGTCTCAGGTTTAATTAATTACCCATTGCTATATAATAGAGTAAGTTGCTATCTTCAGTAGATAGCAAATCTATCAAAGTAAATTGCTATTTTCAGTGATAGCAAGTCTATCAGAGTAAGTTGCTATCTTCAGTAGACACCAAGTCTATTAGAGTAAGTTGCTATCTTCAGTAGATAGCAAATCTATCAGAGTAAATTGCTATCTTTAGTGATAGCACGTCTATCAGATTAAGTTGCTATCTTCAGTAGACACCAAGTCTAGAGTAAGTTGCTATCTTCAGTTGATTGCAAATCTATCAGAGTAAATTGCTATCTTCAGTGATAGCAAGTCTATCAGAGTAAGTTGCTATCACTGAAGATAACAATTTACTCTGATATATTTGCTATCTACTGAAGATAGCAACTTACTCTGATATACTTGCTATCTACTGAAGATAGCATAGATAGCAACTTATTCTGATATATAATACTTGCTATCTACTGAAGATAGCAATTTACTCTGATACACTTGCTATCTACTGAAGAAAGCAATTTACTCTGATAAACTTGCTATCTACTGAAGATAGCAACTTAATCTGATAGACTTGCTATTTAATGTACTGAAGATAGCAACTTACTCTGATATACTTGGTGTCTACTGAGATAGCAGCTTACTCTGATAGACTTGCTATCTACTGAATAAAGCAACTCACTGTGATTACTTGCTATCTACTGAAGATAGCATAGATAGCAACTTATTCTGATAGACTTGGCATCGAATGAAGGAAGCAATTTACTCTGTTAGGAACCGCCCGAAATAACTCCGAGTTGAAGGTAGCCCAATTTTTAGCAAACCACACCACAGCTTTTCAACACGCGGCACACTAGTCAAAATCAAAAGTAGCCCAATTGGGCGACGAAATCGTGGTATTGGCAAAACTGTTATCTGTAAATTATCTCGCAATTATGTAGTCAATTATCACGTCATCTGTAAATTATCTCGCAATTATGTAGTCAATTATCACGTCATCTGTAAATTATCTCGCAATTATGTAGTCAATTATCACGTCATCTGTAAATTATCTCGTCATCTCGTCAATTATCACGTCATCTGTAAATTATCTCGCAATTATGTAGTCAATTATCACGTCATCTGTAAATTATCTCGCAATTATGTAGTCAATTATCACGTCATCTGTAAATTATCTCGTCATCTCGACAATTATCACGTCATCTGTAAATTATCTCGCAATTATGTAGTCAATTATCACGTCATCTGTAAATTATCTCGCAATTATGTAGTCAATTATCACGTCATCTGTAAATTATCTCGCAATTATCTCGTCAACTATCACGTCATCTGTAAATTATCTCGTCATCTCGTCAATTATCACGTCATCTGTAAATTATCTCGCAATTATCTCGTCAATTATCACGTCATCTGTAAATTATCTCGCAATTATCTCGTCAGTTATCACGTCATCTGTAAATTATCTCGCAATTATCTCGTCAACTATCACGTCATCTGTAAATTATCTCGTCATCTCGTCAATTATCACGTCATCTGTAAATTATCTCGCAATTATCTCGTCAATTATCACGTCATCTGTAAATTATCTCGCAATTATGTAGTCAATTATCACGTCATCTGTAAATTATCTCGCAATTATCTCGTCAACTATCACGTCATCTGTAAATTATCTCGTCATCTCGTCAATTATCACGTCATCTGTAAATTATCTCGCAATTATCTCGTCAACTATCACGTCATCTGTAAATTATCTCGCAATTATCTCGTCAATTATCACGTCATCTGTAATTTATCTCGTCATCTCGTCAATTATCACGTCATCTGTAAATTATCTCGCAATTATCTCGTCAATTATCACGTCATCTGTAAATTATCTCGCAATTATCTCGTCATTTATCTCGTCATGTCATCATCTGGTTAACTCGTCATGACCCTTCAGGGCCACCGTAAGTCCTGGCATATTTTGCGTTTTAATAAATAAAAAAAGCTTGTACTAGCCTCCTTACTGACAATTGTAAATAAAGATACATTACAATATTAAATTGAAGGAGAAAAAAAAATGATTTGACTTAGCTTGCAACCGCCATTCTGATAAAAACACCGAGCCAATACGACATGATTTATTTGTGTTTTTATATTTGTAAATTTCCACTGCCTCGTATACTCTTTAATTTTCTCGACATGCCACGCAACAATGACTGCGAAAATTTATATTTATAGCCTTTCATTAAAAGGGGCACGGAGAGATTGGCGATAAAGATGCAATTTGGAAAAAAATAAATAGTTTCAATAGATAAGGTATAATACCCGGGGGGCCAGTCAAACATAATGGTGTACACATGCGTGACCAAATTTTTTCCAGACACCCCCTAAACAAGTTTTACCTTGCAAGCAAAATTACCCCCTAAACAAGTTTTTAGCGCGCTTTCCTTGCAAATTTTGACCCCTAAACAAGTTCTTGCCAGAATATGACCCCTAAACAAGTTTTGTCTATTTAACGGGGAACAAAATAAGTTACCCTAAACACGTTCGACCTGTATTTTAAGCCGGGATTTTAAGCCACCCTTTTTCTTGAAAATCAGCGTTTTTGATACCCTTAACGCGTCACGCGCGTGACGCGTCCAACACTGAAAAAACACCCCTTTTTACGCGTTTTTTTGGTCACGCATGTGTACAACATTATGTTTGACTGCCCCCCCCCCCCCCCCCCCCCCCCCCCCCCCCCCCCGTGAGGCGTCCTAGTTCCACCTCGTCCGAGGTATCCCAACACATCCATATTGAGTCACCAGGACACAGTGTTGACTTAGACAAAGTCAAGATCTTGGATAGGGATCCTCGTTGGTTCGAGAGAGGTGTCAAGGAGGCTATTTACATCAGAGCCAACCAACCATCACTCAACAAAGACGGGGGCAGGTACAAATTACCAAGAGTCTATGACCCGATTCTGACGTCACACCTCCAAAAGGTCAAGTCGAGTCATTAGTCTGCTGATAAAAGGTGTAGTAACACCTGAAAATTCCAGGTAAATATTTCTTGTGTTGAGATCGAAAGTTTAACTTCATATTATGATTCATAAACGTTTCTTCGGAAGGAATAAAATGAATATAATTTCTCTTTTCGTTAAATGTGTTGCATTTGAATAGGCACTAACCATAATTTTGTAACGGTATTCCCAATTTGAAAGGGTTAAATTGGAGGGTTTTTGGATCAATATTCAGCATTAACTAGAAATACGTATTGCTGAATCCCAAATGTAAACAGATGGACTATAAATGAACTTAGTTTTACCAAACATAAAGATATTTCAGAGAATAAACTCCATGCATAGAAAACTTACACACAACGCACAGATGCAACACGTTGGTGGTTTATTGCTAAAATCGGTAAAAATGGGTTCTGACCACGCTCTTTTCAAAGCTTTGTATATATTTCAAAACGATCACATTTCAAAACGATCATAATTTCACCAAGGTCAGATATATTTACTTTTTAATATATCCCGAAATATAAAATAGCTACGTGTTCTAATCTCTCCTGTTTTTGGACCCAGTTTTTTGGGACACGCTGTATTCATTGTATATTTTCCTCTCTATTAAAAGCTGACGTGTTCCTCTTTCCAACGACACCTCATTTTTAGCAATCACTTGTTTCAGTACCCAGCAACTTGCTTGAGAACACTACTGACATTGTGCTATAATTTAAGATAGGGGTGTACTCGCGTAGTTCACGATCTTGTATGATTGTTCATACTACTTTTGTTTTTATATTTTGTCCCTGATGAAGGTGGCTTACCCGCTTGAAACGTCTGTCTTTTCTCGGTTTTTTGTTGTTGTTGTTGTTGTTGTTGTTGTTGTTGTTGTTGTTGTTGTTGTTGTTGTTGTTGTTGTTGTTGTTGTTGTTGTTGTTGTTGTTGTTGTTGTTGTTGTTGTTGTTGTTGTTGTTGTTGTTGTTGTTGTTGTTGTTGTTGTTGTTGTTGTTGTTGTTGTTGTTGTTGTTGTTGTTGTTGTTGTTGTTGTTGTTGTTGTTGTTGTTGTTGTTGTTGTTGTTGTTGTTGTTGTTGTTGTTGTTGTTGTTGTTGTTGTTGTTGTTGTGGGCATATCCCGTACAGGTCCTCATTTGTCTCATATGCTGTCTCCAGTTGATGTTGAACACGGTTCTTAGCATTCTAGTGTAACATCCGTCCAGCTGTTTACTAAGCTTTGGGTAATTGTCCATGCCTCGCATCCATAGAGGAGGACTGATTCTACTGTAGCTATGAACAGTCTTTCTTTAAGCTTTCTGGATAGTGATCTAGCCTTCCATAATTTAACTGACTTAGTTTTTCACAGGGTCTCCATGCAGCTGCTTTGCGTGTTTTAATGTCCTTTTCCCTACTGTTCATCCAGGCTCCCAGGTATTTGAAGTCCTCCACTTCATCAAGACGCATGCCTTCGCTTGTTATTGTCTTTTAGTGCACACCAACTCTCATTGCTTTTCTTAGTATCATGTTTTTATCATGCCTTGTTACGTCGTATTGCTTGTTTCTCCACACCAAGTTTGTAAATCTGACTACATTATACAGAAGTCAGAACTAGTCCTGATGAGAGTTTCCGAGTTCGGACTTGTCCGACAGGATGGACAGCGAACACTCTAGTGTATAACCATCGTCGAACCTTGTCAAATTATTCGTGTGTATTATTACTGCATTATTTGTTGGTTTGGTGACTTTGAGTTCATCAGCAGCAATACGAAGCATATTAATCAATTTACTCGATTGATTGTGTAGATTCCTGGGTATGTTGCTTTAATTGTTGTACGACATGCAGTTAACATTTTGTCGGCCAATTAAGTATCATATTTTCAATTTGCAAAGTGGTTAGTAAACAATCTCGCATATAATATACACCGTAAAAAATCATTGTAGAATTTACATGTAAAACACTGTAAAATGATGGGAATATGACAGTATTTTACCGTTTCTAAAAAACCGGGTCAAATACTGTATTTTTCACACTTGATTCTTTAAGCCATCGTTGACTAAAATGAAAAGTTGAGCTAGTGGCTTTTAAGCCATTAGCTCAACTTTTCATTTTAGTCAACGATTTTAGTCTTAAAAGACTTAACATTCTCAACATTAGCTACACACACAACAAAATTGTCAATTTTTTGACCAAGTCCTAAATTTCATAAATGTTAATTTTACAGGGGTTTGTTGGCAGATTGGCTGCCAGCCTTTTTACCGTTAATTTTACAATATTTTCAACAAACGCCTGTAAATTTTACTTTGCATTGTAAAAAAAGCAGTAAAATACTGTAAAATATAGAGTATATTGTTTTTTGTGCAATTTTACAGTAATTGGTTTAAGAAACTGTAAAATGTTACAGTGTCCCGTTAAATTTGACAGCTATTTACTGTAAATTTTTACAGTACAATGTAAATTTTACAGGGGTTTGTTGGCAGATTGGCTGCCAGCCTTTTTACCGTTAATGTTACAACATTTTTTTAACAGTGTAGAAGATAAAAGCTTTTGGAAGACAGGAATCCATTAATCTATTATTTACGTGTCAATGATTTATGAGTGCCATAGACACAGATAAATATCATACAAAATGTAATTTGTCAATTAATTACCCGATGACGTCTTAATTGTTTCCTTTCTAGGATATCTATGGTTACTTTTTAATATATCGATGCTATGATAAAATGGTGAATAACAATTTATAATGGACACCAAGATTTACCTGATTATACCATACTATACTTCATCAGCTATCTACTGCTGATAGCATACTACCTGATATGTTATCTACTGATAATATACACTAAATCCACTATCTGCTGCTGATAGCACACTACTTCAACTGCTGTACTGATGATAGCACACTACTTCATCTGCTATGTACTGCTGATAGCACACTATTTCATATATCTACAGCTGATAGCACACTATTTTATCTGATATCTACTGCTGATAGCACACTACTTCATTTGATATCTACTGCTGATAGCACACTACTTCATCTGCTATCTACTGCTGATAGCACACTACTTCATTTGCTATGTACTGCTGATATCACACTACTTCATCTGCTATCTACTGCTGATAGCACACTACTTCATTTGATATCTACTGCTGATAGCACACTACTCCATTTGATATCTACTGCTGATAGCACACTACTTCATCTGCTATCTACTGCTGATAGCAAACTACTTCATCTGATATCTACTGCTGATAGCACACTACTTCATCTGGTATCTACTGCTGATAGCAAACTACTTCATCTGATATCTACTGCTGATATCATACTACTTCATCTGCTATCTACTGCTGATAGCACACTACTTCATTTGATATCTACTGCTGATAGCACACTACTTCATTTGATATCTACTGCTGATAGCACACTACTTCATCTGCTATCTACTACTGCTGATAGCAAACTACTTCATCTGATATCTACTGCTGATAGCACACTACTTCATCTGGTATCTACTGCTGATAGCACACTACTTCATCTGATATCTACTGCTGATATCACACTACTTCATCTGCTATCTACTGCTGATAGCACACTACTTCATCTGATATCTACTGCTGATAACATACTACTTCATGCTCTATATATCAACTGCTGAGCACACTTCATCTACTGTCTACAGGCGCGTGCCCAGGGGGGGGGGGGGGGGGCTTTGGGGGCTCAAGCCCCCCGGGTCCCCAGAGGATAATAAAAAAGAGGGAAGAGGGGGGGAGGGGAGGAGAGGAGGAGGGGAGGGGAGAAAAGGAGGAGGGGAGGGGAGAGGAGGAAGGGAGGGGAGGGGAGGAGGAGGGGGAGGCTGGGAGCTTTTATTAGATAAGTGTCTCTCACTTTATCTCTACGTCCTCTAAACCATGTGAGTGTTTTATAACGTAAGTAAATATAGCAAGGAGAGTTTCAGGTCATCCAGGCAAGTTAAAACCCAACAGCTCGGCCCTCTGAATCACCAGTGGCGTAACCAGGGGGCTGTCATTGGCAAAAGAGTAAAAAATAAAAAGGAAGATAAGGAGGAAGGGTAACGAGCATAGACAGTACAAGCGGGGAGTTGCCGCCCCCCCCCCCCCCCTATCATTGTCACGGTGGGGACGATGCCCCCCCCCCCCCAAAGAAGCCATTTTTGCGCGAATTAGTTTCAACTTTTAACTAGTATTCAAGCTTAACAACATGGTTTCGGGAACGTTTTCTGGACCATTTTAGTGGAAAAAAATACCTTTTTTGCGCGCTTCGCGCGAGTTAGATTGAATTTTTCTTTATTCAAGTTATAAAAAACATGAAAAAGATGGCTTAAGAAACGTTTTTCTGAACCATTTTATTTTAAAAAACTGACAGTTTGTACGCTCGGGGACGTTTTTCTGGAGCTTTTTAGTGTTAAAATAGCCATTTTTTGCGCGCTTCGCGCGAATTGGTTTCAATATTTATTCAAGCTTGATAACAGCATGTTTCAGGAATGTTTTCTGGACCATTTTAGTTAGTAAACTAGACATTTTTGCGCGTTTCGAGCGAATATTGGTTTAATTTTTTTATTATTCAAGCTTAAACAAAATGGCTTCATGAACGTTTTTCAGGACCAGTGTTAAAATAACCAGTTTTTGCACAAATTGTTTTCAATGTTTTATTAGTCAAGCTTAACAAGATTGCTTCAAGAACGTTTTCGGGACCATTTCAGTGTAAAAATAACCAGTATTTGCGCGCTACGCGCGAATTAGGTGGAATGTTTTATCATTCAAGCTTAACAATTTTTTAACCTTTCTTTTTACAATAGCAATTTTTTTTAAAAATATTTTGTTATTCAATTTGAACAAGATGGCTTCAGAAACGTTTTCTGGACTTTTTTATTGTTAAAATATACATTTTTTGCGCGCTACGCGCGTATTAGTTTCACTGAATATTTATTATTAAAGCTTAACAAGATAGCTTCAGGAACGTTTTCTGAACCTTTATTTTTACACTGGCCAGTTTTTTTCGCGCTCCGCGGGAATTATTTTTTATTTGGTGTTATTCAATTTCAACAATATTCATAAACGTTTTCTGAACCTTTTTAGTGCTAAAATAGACATTTTTGGACGCTGCGCGCGCATTATTTTCACTGTTTATTTATTATTCAAGCTTAACAAGATGGCTTCAAGAACATTTTTCTAAACCTTTATTTTTTACAATAGCAAATTTTTGCGCGCTCCGCGCCAATTATTCTTATACTACTTTGTTATTCAATTGGAACAAGATGGCTTCAGAAATGTTTTCTGGACCTTTTTATTGTTAAAATAATTATACATTTTTTGCGCGCTACGCGCGTATTAGTTTCACTGATTATTTATTATTCAAGCTTAACAAGATAGCTTCAGGAACGTTTTCTAAACCTTTATTTTTACAATAGCAAATGTTTGCGCGCTCCGCGCCAATTTATTTTTATACTACTTTGTTATTCAATTGGAACAAGATGGCTTCAGAAACGTTTTCTGGACCTTTTTATTGTTAAAATAGACATTTATTTTATATTTTATTTGGTGTTATTCAATTTCAAAAAGATGGCTTCATAAACGTTTTCTGAACCTTTTTAGTGTTAAAATAGACATTATTTTCACTGTTTATTTATTATTCAAGCTTAACAAGATGGCTTCAAGAACGTTTTTCTAAACCTTTATTTTTACAGTAGCAAATTTTTCGCGCGCTCCTTGCTAATTATTTTTATACTACTTTGTTATTCAATTGGAACAAGATCGCTTCACCAAACGTTTTCTGGACCTTTTTATTGTTAAAATAGACATTTTTTGCGCGCTGCGCGCGTAATAGTTTCACTGATTATTTAGTATTCAAGCTCTAACAAGATAGCTTCAGGAACGTTTTCTAAACCTTTATTTTTACAATAGCCAGTTTTTTCGCGCTCCGAGGGAATTATTTTTTATTTAGTGTTATTCAATTTCAACAAGATGGCTTCATAAACGTTTTCTGAACCTTTTTAGTGTTAAAATAGACATTTATTGCGCGCGTAGCGCGCATTATTTTCACTGTTTATTTATTATTCAAGCTTAACAAGATGGCTTTAAGAACGTTTTCTAAACCTTTATTTTTACAATAGCAAATTTTCGCGCGCTCCTTGCTAATTATTTGTATACTAATTTGTTATTCAATTGGAACAAGATGGCTTCAGAAACGTTTTCTGGACCTTTTTATTGTTAAAATAGACATTTTTTGCGCGCTACGCGCGTAATAGTTTTCACTGATTATTTATTACTAGCGGCACGCCCGTCCTGCGGACGGGCTCTCCCGCTAGGGAGTAGGGCCTACCAGATAGACACCTACAAAAATAAAGTGTTGAAAATTTATAACGAAACACATAGGAATAGAACAATATTTAAAACATTTTTGTTTTAAATCAAAAGATTTTGTAGCCTAATTCAAAAGTTTTTAAATTTAAATTTATTTATTTTTTGAAAATTACCCCCCGCCCGCACACGCCCCGTGGCATATTTCAACACCAAGGCCTAAACCTTAACCATCTCCCGTACCCCACCCGTCCCTCCCCCTCCCTGTCCCCTCCCGGCCCGCCCCCGTCCAGTGGCATATCCGTTACACAATTTAGCATCACATTTTTTCATTAACCCCCTGTCTCCCAAACCACATTACATCATTACACACAACCCCCATTCGTCACCGCCCCGCCCGCCCCTCCCGTGGCATACCTCAAGCCCAAAGCCCAAAGTTCCCCGCCCGCAATTTATCTCAACGCCAAGGCCTAACCTTAACTATCTCCCGTAGCGCGGCGTACTTCTCCAATATTTGTCCGCCCGCGTGTCACATACAGTATCAAATCCCACATCTGACACCATCGTTACGCAATTTAATAATACATTTCTTTATTAACCCCATCCCAAACTACATAACCATAACATAACCTAGGCCCTAAAGGGATCATTACACACAACCCCTAACCGCCCCGCCCCCGCCCCGTGGCTTATGCAACCCCAAGGCCTAAACCGAAACCAACTCCCGTGGCGCAGCGTATTTCTCCAATATTTGCCCGCCCGCGTGTGTAGGGGGTGCGTGGGTGTAGTGCGTGTGCGCGTTTATTTTGCATGGCGCACTGCTGCTCGCTATGTGTAACGCGCGCCGACTGCATGGTTACAGTGTACGCAGAGAAAAACAAACATGGCCCGTAGAAATTAGTCTCAAAAGCCGGGCTGAAAAGGCCTAAATTGGACATCATTTTGCTCATATCTCGGTCAATTCTGTACGGTTTTCGGCCATTTATAGCTTATAACCTGTCTCAAGACATCATCTATTATCAGTGCAATATTCACGGCTTTAAGATGCAAAATGAGAAAGCCTTTTCAGGATACACACATACATACATACACACATACATACATACATACATCTTACTATAATTTGTCTTATGGTGTATGTGTGTGGGTATCTATAAAAGGCTCTCTCAGTTTGCAACTAAACACCGTGAACTTTGCACTGATAAAAGATGATTATAATGTGAGTGTTATAAGCTATAAATGGCTGAAAACCGTACAGAATTGACCGAGATATGAGTAAAAAACCATGAAAATCCATGGATACGGGCCGTGTTTGTTTTTCACTGCGTACGCTGTAACCATGCAGTCGGCTCGCGTAACACAAAACGCGTCGCAGTGCGCCATGCAAAATAAACGCGCACACGCACTACACCCACGCAAATGTAACCTCGCTGCCACGCACCCCTACACACGCGGGCGGGCAAATATTGGAGAAATACGCTGCGCCACGGGAGTTGGTTACGGTTTAGGCCTTGGGGTTGCATAAGCCACGGGGCGGGGGCGGGGTGGTGATGGTTAGGGGTTGTGTGTAATGATCGCCTTAGTGCCTACATGTAGGTTATGTTAGGGTTATGTGGTTTGGGATGGGGTTAATGAAGAAATGTATTATTAAATTGCGTAACGATGGTGTCAGATATGGGATTTGATATTGTATGTGACACCCGGGCCGCAATATTGGAGAAATACGCCGCACTACGGGGGATGGTTAAGGTTAGACCTTGGCGTTGAGATAAGCCGCGGGGCGTGGAACTTTGGGCCTTGGGGTTGAGATATGTCACGGGGCGGGGCGGGCGGGGGCGGTGACGAATGGGGGTTGTGTGTTATGATGTAATGTGGTTTGGGAGACAGGGGGTTAATGAAGAAATGTGATGCTAAATTGCGTAACGGATATGCCACGGGGCGGGGCGGGGGAGTAACGGTGGGGGTACGGGAGATGGTTAAGGTTAAGGCCTTGGGAGTTGACATATGCCACGGGGCGTGGGCGGGCGGGCGGGGGTCTTTTTTAATTGAAATTTGAAAACTTTTGAATTAATCCTACTACAAAACCTTTTGATTTAAAACAAAAATGTTTTAGATATTGTTCTATTTCTATTATGTGTTTCGTTATACATTTTCCAACACTTTAAGTTGTTTCATTTTGTAGGTGTTCTATCTGGTAGGCCCTACTCCCTAGCGGGGAGAGCCCGTCCGAAGGACGGGCGTCGCGCTAGTCTTACTATAATTTGTCTTATGGTGTATGTGTGTGGGTATCCATAAAAGGCTCTCTCAGTTTGTAACTAAACGCCGTGAACTTTGCACTGATAAAAGATGATTATAATGTGAGTGTTATAAGCTATAAATGGCTGAAAACCGTACAGAATTGACCGAGATATGAGTAAAAAACCATGAAAATCCATGGATACGGGCGGTGTTTGTTTTGTTTATCTTCATGCGTATTGCAACCATGCATTCGGCGCCTAACACATAACGCGTCATTGTGCGCCGTGCAAAATGAACGCTCACACGCACTACACCCACGCACGCCTACACACGCGAGCGGGCAAATATTAGAGAAATACGCTGCGCTACGGGAGTTAGTTTAGGCCTTGAATGTTTATAAGCACAGGGCGGGCGGTAGGGGCGGGGCGGGGACGGCGGGCAAGAGACGGCAGGGGAAGGCCCCTGGGAGGAGGGGGGCGGGGCGAGGGGAGGCCATGAAGTAATGAGGTTTGGGAGGCAAGGGGTTACTGAAGAACGCTACGGGAGTTGGATAGTTTAGGCCTTGAAGGTTTAGATCGCACAGTACGGGGCGGGCGGGCGAGGGGAGGCCACGAAGTAATGAGGTTTGGGAGGCAGGGAGTTAATGAAGAAATGTGATACTAAAGTGCGTAACACTAACAGGGAGAGTCACGAAGTGGAAGGAAATAGTGTGGTTAAAGGTATAAACCAGGGGATACAGCTTGGGGAGATGGTTAAGGTTTAGGCCTTGGGTGTGGGGATAACCACGGTGCGGGGGCGGCAATTTCAGGTAAAGAAATAGGCCTATGCATTATATGTATTCTTACCAATTTCGAGACAAATTTTCGTATAGCTACTTATGTGTTATTTCACCGGGGTTCTGTCTGATAGGCGCTACTTACTAGCGGGAGCCCGTTCGAAGAACGGGCGTCCCGCTAGTCTTACTATAATTCACCGTATGTTGTATGTATGTATGTATGTGTGTATGTATCCTGAAAAGGCTTTTTCATTTTGCATCTTAAAGCCGTGAATATTGCACTGATAATAGATTATGTCTTGAGACAGGTTATAAGCTATAAATGGCCGAAAACCGTACAGAATTGACCGAAATATGAGCAAAATGATGTCCGATTTAGGCCTTTTCAGCCCGGCTTTTGAGACTAATTTCAACGGGCCATGTTTGTTTTTCTCTGCGTACACTGTAACCATGCAGTCGGCGCGCGTTACACATAGCGCGCAGCAGTGCGCCATGCAAAATAAACGCGCACACGCACTACACCCACGCACCCCTACACACGCGGGCGGGCAAATATTGGAGAAATACGCTGCGCCACGGGAGTTGGTTTCGGTTTAGGCCTTGGGGTTGCCTAAGCCACGGGGCGGGGGCGGGGCGGTTAGGGGTTGTGTGTAATGATCCCTTTAGGGCCTAGGTTATGTTATGGGTAGTTTTGGATGGGGTTAATAAAGAAATGTATTATTAAATTGCGTAACGATGTGTCAGATGTGGGATTTGATACTGTATGTGACACGCGGGCGGACAAATATTGGAGAAGTACGCCGCGCTACGGGAGATAGTTAAGGTTAGGCCTTGGCGTTGAGATAAATTGCGGGCGGGGAACTTTGGGCTTTGGGGTTGAGGTATGCCACGGGGAGGGGCGGGTGGGGCGGTGACGAATGGGGGTTGTGTGTAATGATGTAATGTGGTTTGGGAGACAGGGGGTTAATGAAAAAATGTGATGCTAAATTGCGTAACGGATATGCCACTGGACGGGGGCGGGCCGGGAGGGGACAGGGAGGGGGAGGGACGGGTGGGGTACGGGAGATGGTTAAGGTTTAGGCCTTGGTGTTGAAATATGCCACGGGGCGTGTGCGGGCGGGGGGTAATTTTCATTTTTTTTTTAATTTAAATTTAAAAACTTTTGAATTAGGCTACAAAACCTTTTGATTTAAAACAAAAATGTTTTAAATATTGTTCTATTCCTATGTGTTTCGTTATAAATGTTCAACACTTTATTTTTGTAGGTGTCTATCTGGTAGGCCCTACTCCCTAGCGGGAGAGCCCGTCCGCAGGACGGGCGTCCCGCTAGTCTTACTATAATTCGTCTTATGGTGTATGTATGTATGTATGTAGATGTGTATGTGTGTGTGTATCCATAAAGGCTCCCTCATTTTACGTCTAAACGCCGCCAACCTTGCACAGATAAAAGATGATTATAATGTGAGTGTTATAAGCTATAAATGGCCGAAAACCGTACAGAATTGACCGAGATATGAGCAAAATTATGGCAATTTACCGGCTTTTGAGACTATTTTTTACGGGCCATGTTTGTTTTTCTCTGCGTACACTGTAACCATGCAGTCGGCGCGCGTAACACAAAACGCGTCGCAGTGCGCCATGCAAAATAAACGCGCACGCACTACACCCACGCACGCCTACAAAGGCGGGCGGGCAAATATTGGAGAAATACGCTGCGCCACGGGAGTTGGTTACGGTTTAGGCCTTGGGGTTGCATAAGCCACGTGGCGGGGGCGGGAGCGGGTGACGGGTTAGGGGTTGTGTGTAATGATCCTCTTATGGCCTATGTTAGGGTTATGTGGTTTGGGATGGGTTGATAAAGAAATGTATTATTAAATTGCACATCGATGGTGTCAGATGTGGGATTTGATACTGTGCTAAATTGTAAATTGCGTAACGGATATGCCACGGGGCGGGGGCGGGCGGGCGGGGACGGGGCGGGGGAGGGACGGATGGGTTACGGGAGATGGTTAAGGTTTAAGCCTTGGAGTTGAAATATGCCACGGGGCGTGGGTGGGCGGGGGGGGGGGGGGGGGGTGGGGGTGGGGGAGGTGCTTTTTCAAGTTTTTTAATTGAAATTTGAAAACTTTTGAATTAGGCCTACTACAAAACCTTTTGATTTAAAACAAAAATGTTTTAAATATTGTTCTATTCCTATGAGTTTCGTTATAAATTTTCCTACACTTTAAGTTGTTTTATTTTGTAGGTGTTCTATCTGGTAGGCCCTACTCCCTAGCGGGAAAGCCCGTCCGAAGGACGGGCGTGCCGCTAGTCATACTATAATTTGCCGTATGGTGTATGTATGTATGTATGTATCCATAAAAGGCTCTCTCAGTTTGCAACTAAACGCCGTGAACATTGCACTGAATAAAAGATGATTATAATGTGAGTGTTATAAGCTATAAATGGCCGAAAACCGTACAGAATTGACCGAGATATGAGCAAAATTATGGCAATTTAGGGCCTTTTCAGCCCGGCTTTTGAGACTATTTTTTACGGGCCATGTTTGTTTTTCTCTGCGTACACTGTAACCATGCAGTCGGCGCGCGTAACACAAAACGCGTCGCAGTGCGCCATGCAAAATAAACGCGCACGCACTACACCCACGCACGCCTACAAAGGCGGGCGGGCAAATATTGGAGAAATACGCTGCGCCACGGGAGTTGGTTACGGTTTAGGCCTTGGGGTTGCATAAGCCACGTGGCGGGGGCGGGAGCGGGTGACGGGTTAGGGGTTGTGTGTAATGATCCTCTTATGGCCTATGTTAGGGTTATGTGGTTTGGGATGGGGTTAATAAAGAAATGTATTATTAAATTGCACATCGATGGTGTCAGATGTGGGATTTGATACTGTGCTAAATTGTAAATTGCGTAACGGATATGCCACGGGCGGGAGCGGGCGGGGCGGGGACAGGGCGGGGAGGGACGGATGGGTTACGGGAGATGGTTAAGGTTTAAGCCTTGGAGTTGAAATATGCCACGGGAGGTAGGCGGGCGGGGGGGGGGGGGGGGGATGGGGTGGGGGAGGTGCTTTTTCAAGTTTTTTTAATTGAAATTTGAAAACTTTTAAATTAGGCCTACTACAAAACCTTTTGATTTAAAACAAAAATGTTTTAAATATTTTTCTATTCCTATGAGTTTCGTTATAATTTTCCAACACTTTAAGTTGTTTTATTTTGTAGGTGTTCTATCTGGTAGGCCCTACTCCCTAGCGGGAAAGCCCGTCCGAAGGACGGGCGTGCCGCTAGTACATACAACATACGGTGAATTATAGTAAGACTAGCGGCACGCCCGTCCTGCGGACGGGCTCTCCCGCTAGGGAGTAGGGCCTACCAGATAGACACCTACAAAAATAAAGTGTTGAAAATTTATAACGAAACACATAGGAATAGAACAATATTTAAAACATTTTGTTTTAAATCAAAAGGTTTTGTAGCCTAATTCAAAAGTTTTTAAATTTCAATTTTTTTTGTTTTTGAAAATTACCCCCCGCCCGCACACGCCCCGTGGCATATTTCAACACCAAGGCCTAAACCTTAACCATCTCCCGTACCCCACCCGTCCCTCCCCCTCCCTGTCCCCTCCCGGCCCTCCCCCGTTCAGTGGCATATCCGTTACGCAATTTAGCATCACATTTTTTCATTAACCCCCTGTCTCCCAAACCACATTACATCATTACACACAACCCCCATTCGTCACCGCCCCGCCCGCCCCTCCCCGTGGCATACCTCAAGCCCAAAGCCCAAAGTTCCCCGCCCGCAATTTATCTCAACGCCAAGGCCTAACCTTAACTATGTCCCGTAGCGCGGCGTACTTCTCCAATATTTGTCCGCCCGCGTGTCACATACAGTATCAAATCCCACATCTGACACCATCGTTACGCAATTTAATAATACATTTCTTTATTAACCCCATCCCAAACTACATAAGGGAGTGTTCATAAATACTTTGGTGGGGGGGGTTGGAAACAATTGAGCCATGGACATCTTTTTTTTTTTGACCCCCCCCAAATAGGGTGGGTTTTTTTCTTGACCCCCCCTTTCAAGAACCTTTTTTTGTGTTGACCCCCCCCCCCCCCGTCTGTTCACGTTATATAACAGAAACAATAACAACATTCTATATAAACCTATAGACATAGTCACAATCACTTTTATTATGGTAGGTGGGTTATATCAAACTATTTATTAAAGATATATAATATAACACAATTGAAAAGTCAAACAAAATCAGTGTAGGTCTTCTTCTTTATAATCCTGCCCGACACTCGTGATCGCTGTGGTACATGTATGTCCTCCTCTTCTTCTTTATCTGCATCCTCTTCATCTTCAATTGTTTTAGGCTCCAGTGGCGTAGCTATATAGGTTATTGATATTGGGGCGACGGGAAATAAAATGAACCAACAAGATTGTTATGAGTCAAGATACGCGCGCGTAGCGAGCGAAATTTTTTGACTTTACACCTATTTTTGTCACGATTGAGATACATTTTGGCTGTAAACAATACCAACCTTTTTTTTTGGACCCCCCCCTATACAAGCACTTTTTTCCCTGACCCCCCCTTTTAAGAACCTTTTTTTTGGTTGGCCCCCCCCTCATATTTTCCAACCCCCCCCCCACCAAAGTATTTATGAACACTCCCTAACCATAGCATAACCTAGGCCCTAAAGGGATCATTACACACAACCCCTAACCGCCCCGCCCCCGCCTCGTGGCTTATGCAACCCCAAGGCCTAAACCGAAACCAACTCCCGTGGCGCAGCGTATTTCTCCAATATTTGCCCACCCGCGTGTGTAGGGATGCGTGGGTGTAGTGCGTGTGCGCGTTTATTTTGCATGGCGCACTGCTGCGCGCTATGTGTAACGCGCCCCGACTGCATGGTTACAGTGTACGCAGAGAAAAACAAACATGGCCCGTAGAAATTAGTCTCAAAAGCCGGGCTGAAAAGGCCTAAATTAGACATCATTTTGCTCATATCTCGGTCAATTCTGTACGGTTTTCGGCCATTTATAGCTTATAACCCGTGTCCTGTCATTATTTAGTATCAGTGAAATATTCACGGCTTTAAAATGCAAAATGAGAAAGCCTTTTCAGGATACACACATACATACATACATACATACATACAACATACGGTGAATTATAGTAAGACTAGCGGCTCGCCCGTCCTTCGGACGGGCTCTCCCGCTAGGGAGTAGGGCCTACCAGATAGAACACCTACAACATTTATGACGAAACACATAGGAATAGAACAATATTTAAAACATTTTTGTTTTAATTCAAAAGTTTAAAAGTTTTCAAATTTCAATTAAAAGACCCCCGCCCGCCCACCCCCGTGGCATATTTCAACTCTAAGGCCTAGACCTTAACCATCTCCCGTACCCAATCCATCCCTCCCCCACCCTGTCCCCGCCCGCCCGCCCCCACCCCGTAGCATATCCGTTACGCAATTTAGCATCACATTTCCTCATTAACCCCCTGTCTCCACACCACATTACATCATTACACACAACCCCCATTCGTCACCGCCCCCGCCCGCCCCGCCCCGTGGCATATCTCAACCCCAAGGCCAAAAGTTCCCCGCCCGCTACTAATTCAACGCCAAGGCGTAACTTTAACCATCTCCCGTAGCGCGGCGTATGTCTCCAATATGTGTCCGCCCGCGTGTTACATACAGTATCAAATCCCACATCTGACACCATCGTTACGCAATTTAACAATACATTTTTTTATTTCTTTATTTCTTTATTAACCCCATCCCAAACCACATAACCCTAATAAACGCCAGGCCCTAAGGGTATCATTACACACAACCCCTAACCGTCACCGCTCCCGCCCCGTGGCTTATGCAATCCCAAGGCCTAAACCGTAACCAACTCCCGTGGCGCAGCGTATTTCTCCAATATTTGTCCGCCCGCGTGTGTAGGGTGCGTGGGTGTAGTGCGTGTGCGCGTTTATTTTGCATGGCGCAAATGCGACGCGTTATGTGCTACGCGCCGAATGCATGGTTACAGTGTACGCAGAGAAAAACAAACATGAAATAGTCTCAAAAGCCGGGCTGAAAAGGCCTTAAATTGCCATAATTTTGCTCATATCTCGGTCAATTCTGTACGGTTTTCGGCCATTTATAGCTTATAACCCGTGTCCGGTCATTATTTAGTATCAGTGAAATATTCACGGCTTTAAAATGCAAAATGAGAAAGCCTTTTCAGGATACACACATACATACATACATACATACATACATACATACAACATACGGTGAATTATAGTAAGACTAGCGGCACGCCCGTCCTGCGGACGGGCTCTCCCGCTAGGGAGTAGGGCCTACCAGATAGACACCTACAAAAATAAAGTGTTGAAAATTTATAACGAAACACATAGGAATAGAACAATATTTAAAACATTTTTGTTTTCAATCAAAAGGTTTTGTAGCCTAATTCAAAAGTTTTTAAATTTCAATTTAAAAAAAAAATTGAAAATTACCCCCCGCCCGCACACGCCCCGTGGCATATTTCAACACCAAGGCCTAAACCTTAACCATCTCCCGTACCCCACCCGTCCCTCCCCCTCCCTGTCCCCTCCCGGCCCGCCCCCGTCCAGTGGCATATCCGTTACGCAATTTAGCATCACATTTTTTCATTAACCCCCTGTCTCCCAAACCACATTACATCATTACACACAACCCCCATTCGTCACCGCCCCGCCCGCCCCTCCCCGTGGCATACCTCAAGCCCAAAGCCCAAAGTTCCCCGCCCGCAATTTATCTCAACGCCAAGGCCTAACCTTAACTATCTCCCGTAGCGCGGCGTACTTCTCCAATATTTGTCCGCCCGCGTGTCACATACAGTATCAAATCCCACATCTGACACCATCGTTACGCAATTTAATAATACATTTCTTTATTAACCCCATCCCAAACTACATAACCATAACATAACCTAGGCCCTAAAGGGATCATTACACACAACCCCTAACCGCCCCGCCCCGCCCCGTGGCTTATGCAACCCCAAGGCCTAAACCGAAACCAACTCCCGTGGCGCAGCGTATTTCTCCAATATTTGCCCGCCCGCGTGTGTAGGGGTGCGTGGGTGTAGTGCGTGTGCGCGTTTATTTTGCATGGCGCACTGCTGCGCGCTATGTGTAACGCGCGCCGACTGCATGGTTACAGTGTACGCGGAGAAAAACAAACATGGCCCGTAGAAATTAGTCTCAAAAGCCGGGCTGAAAAGGCCTAAATTGGACATCATTTTGCTCATATCTCGGTCAATTCTGTACGGTTTTCGGCTATTTATAGCTTATAACCTGTCTCAAGACATCATCTATTATCAGTGCAATATTCACGGCTTTAAGATGCAAAATGAGAAAGCCTTTTCAGGATACATACATACATACTCACATACTCACATACATACATACAACATACGGTGAATTATAGTAAGATTCAAGCTCTAACAAGATAGCTTCAGGAACGTTTTCTAAACCTTTATTTTTACAATAACCAGTTTTTTCGCGCTCCGAGGGAATTATTTTTTATTTGGTGTTATTCAATTTCAACAAGATGGCTTCATAAACATTTTCTGAACCTTTTTAGTGTTAAAATAGACATGCATTATTTTCACTGTTTATTTATTATTCAAGCTTAACAAGATGGCTTCAAGAACGTTTTTCTAAACCTTTATTTTTACAATAGCAAATATTTGCGCGCTCCGTGCCAATTATTTTTATACTAATTTGTTATTCAATTGGAACAAGATGGCTTCAGAAACGTTTTCTGGACCTTTTTAGTGTTAAAATAGACATTTTGGCGCGCTACGCGAACATTACTGTCACTGTTTAATTATAAGTCAAGCTTAACAACATCGCCTCAGGAACGGTTTATTAAACCTTTCTTTTTACAATACCCAATATTTTCGCGCTACGCGCAAATCATTTTTAATCTATCGCAATTTCAAACCCTTACGCCGTGTTGTTTGCTTTTGCAAAATTGAGTTTTGAATGATATTGATAATAGCCAATATTGATTGGAAATGAAGTTAAGGCTTTTCAATAAAATATTGGTCAAAATTACACACCAAATCGCACCAAATAGGTTCGAAAATTCAAAAAAAATCCAATTCAAAGGGTGGTGGGGGGGGGGGTGGGGCACATCCACCCTCAGACTCCCCCCTGTCCGCGTTACCACGGATAGTGGTGCGAACCTATGAAATTTATTTGTAAGCCCCCCGGGTAAAAAAATCCTGCGCACGCCTATGGTCTACTGTCTACTGATTACTGATTAAGCTTTGAAATGATACCATGTTGAAGGTAATCGGATTTTGTAATCACAATATAAAATTTGATCAAGCATATTTTTCTATTATTTTCTTTATATTTCACCAAATATATTAACCTCTATCTCATAACTGTGTTTGCCGACAACATGTCCTTTTTGACGTGACTGGTCACATACAGGCCAATTCCATAGTTGTGCATTTAAAATATCTTTACATTCGTTTGTAGTTTCATTGGTGAGATTTTCAATCCCTTCACTATAATTTTGGTTTTCTAATTAAATAGACTATTGTTCACTTTTCAGCATCCAGGACCGTTATCTTGTTTTTGTCTGTTAATTAGTTTCTACCGCCATATATGATCGGAACCAAATTCTGGAATAATTTCAATCTTGTTTACAAACTTCTCAAAAAGGCAATTATCTACACACTTTTTAAGCAGTTTTAAATGGCAAAAAACCCCTAAACAACTGCTGATAGCACACCGCTTCATCTGCTATCTATACTACGGATCATATTCACCATGGTAATATCCTGAATTCAAACTTTAAACTCTCGGCCACCTTCTTCCTATCTATTTCTATCGGAAGTGAAGAGGGGTTGGGTGGGCGGGGGTAATCTTACCGAATACAAGACGCCAGGGAGACAGTCAAGACATAAGCTGTAGATAACGACGATAACTGCCCATGGCAACCAAGTGACTACCATGGCAACTACTACAAATCCAAGAGTTCTAGTCGCCCGTTTATTTTCCCGTCCTCTTCCCGTATTCACGGCACGATGTAAGGACGGGGAGACATTTAACTCATCGTTTGAACCTCGATGAGTTTTTGAGAAATCGTCGGAAGATACCGAAAGATGGCGGACCTGTAGAGGAATCCGCGCCGAGGTTCCATCACCGACAACAACCTGTTGGTTCAACGTCTCAATTTCATTCTGTATATAAGCATTGTTTTCTATCCCAGAATTGATGTAGCTAAGAATAGGCACGGGTTTATCCGACGACGACGTTTTCTTGATTTCTTTTTCCCGCCATTTCTTTTTGACTAGTCGTCTGCTGTGAAGTTGTCTTTTGCTAATCTGATACGCGGATTGAGCTTCAGCAGGTTCTAGTGGTATAGTTTTAGTTTCAGGTCTATTGGAGTTGCACAGATTTGTTGGATGCACTTGAGCAGTTTCTTGAAGCGCAATATCAGTTCTGTGGTTGCGCCGAGGATGAAATTCAGATTGAGATTTCGTGGTTTCATGCCGCTCAATTTCAACCCTGATATGATCGTGAAATGCTGCTCGATGCTCCGCAGTCGTTAAAGTCTCATTAATAAGTTTGTAAACGTTGCAATATAACACACCTACAATTATAGCTGGGATCCAGAAAAATATTATTGGCGCCAAAATACTGAAGACCAAATTTGATACATATTCCGGTTGACATGTATCCAATGGTATACTTCGATGTCCAGCAAAATAAGGCCAAAGAGTTGTTGTCGGAAACCATACCAAAATTGGTATCAAATATGTTCCGGCGATTAATGTCAGCGCATTTTTACGGTTATGCCATTTTCGACGATGACGAAAGGGATATTTTAACGCCACAAATCTATCGATACAAATCACTACAATCGATACGACGGAGATTTGGCTGAAACAATGATCCATAAAAACAAAAATATCGCAAAATATCTGGCTGAACGGCCAATGTTGTAATACGAACACTGTGGCGTAAAGAGGCATGTCTATGACGCCGACCAACAGATCAGCAAAGGCTAAACTCAAAATGAAGTAGCGGGTGTAAGTTCGCAATGAATGTGTGGTGAAAAACGATATAACAACCAGTAGATTACCGATGATGGTTATCAGAATAACTATGATGACAGCTAACAAGGCAAGGATGAACTGTAGCTGAGAGAATAAACTAGGATCGTTGTCATCCTCATCGTTAGATGTTGGCAAAGACGTTGACGCAAAGAATGTAGTGTTTTCGGGAACACCGTGAAAATTGTTTACACTGTCATTGGAATCAAGAGACATTTTGAGAGCTCATAAGCCTGCTATTACACTTCCGCTATAGTATAATGCGACATCACCGACTGAATTATCTGTCAGGCAATTTTAAATTTTTGATAAGATGATGGGCGCATTTGTATACGGTCTGGCGACGTAATCAATTGGTCTGACTTGTAGCATTAATGTGTTGAGTTTTTTTTAAGAACAGGATTTTAAGTAAATTCTATTTTTAAAAAGTGGTTCGTGTTACCAAGGAGTTAACTCCTTGGTGTTACAAACCACTTTTTTTTCTTCTCCAACCGCGCCTTTATCTTGTCGTCTAATGCGCATCCGGTTGTATACAAATCGCAAAACAATTCAGCAAAATCAAAACCATAATCGCACTATATTGGTAAGTTGCTGAGCACATGAGCTGCTAATAGCGTGTCAGTTGGCGGAGTGTCAGTGAAATTGCTCGGTTAGATTACATTAAAAAAATCGAGGGTTGAGCGCCAGAAGGCCCTAACTCAAGAAATGCTATTTTGAGATAATCGACTTTCAAATATTTGGAACTCATTACAATACACAGTAGCACCGTAAGCACCCAACTTATAACTCTAATGTTAGTCAAATTAAGAGTGGTTTATGAGTTATCTCTTTATGGTTCTAGGTTATATGGATTATTTTTGTACCAAAATATCAATTTGCCCAAAATTTGAGTTACGGCCTTCTGGCGCTCAACCCTCGAAATCATCTATCACCTCCCGCACCTTTATAAATGAACTATACACCTAGCACATAAAGTCCCTGACCAGGTGCTTTGAGGTTAGCTAATTCAAAATAGATAATCGGTACCAAAAATCTGAGATATACATTAAATGAGCAAATGTTTTCTCCGCAGTTTGATACCTCATTCAACAAAATCGAATGCTGACTTTTAAAGTTATGGCGATTTCAATGACCGCGCATAACAACAGCAAAGTTGCACTAGGTATAGGAAATCATTGATTTGTGTGTGATTACGCACTGAAAAAACTCACAGCTAATCAGCTAAGAGTTGTATTCTTCACAGCCAGTCACACCCTTTGTCCCGCAAATTGCGGTTATCACTCAAGACCCATTCATCTGGCTCGTTCAGATAGCACACAGTTATGACAGTAATCACACACAAATCAATGATTTTCGATTTTGTTGAATGAGGTATCAAACTGCGGAGAAGAAATTTGCTCATCTAAAGTATATCTCAGATTGTTGGTACCGATTGTATATTTTGAATTAGCTAACCTCAAAGCACCTGGTCAGGGACTTTATGTGCTAGGTGTACATTAGGTTCTAGTTATAGGTTGCTAATACAATAATAGGCCTATACATAATACCAAATATATAGGCTAATCATCAAAATGAAATAAAAAGTCGTAGACATTAAATCAATAAACAACCCTTTTTGTTCAGTTTATTTGACAAGTTTTCGCGTTAGCGTGTTTCGCCATCCTTAATAATGACGATAATTTGTTTACGTTGTGTCAGGGAAAGGGGGGATACTCACTAGTACTTTTGACGTGGGGGTGGGGGGGGGGGGGGGGATAGGTGCCATTGGATGAAACCTGATCCATTATTAGGGCTTTTTCTACCTTTAAAAATCGGCTAAAGTTATCATTTGTTCACGATTTTGGATCGCCGAAACCCATTTTAAGGATTTTCTACCTAAAACGGCTGATTGGACTTTTTTTTAATGATTTCCACTGGACCTCCCTGAATACCTTACGTATATACGTGAACGTGAGTACCCCGGAGAAAACACTCCCATGTGGGGTAGGCTACGCGTATGCAAAGACCCCATAGGCCTATACATTTTAATCTATTTTTAAATTTGACGACTGTCACCCAAAATCACATATCATTTAAAATTCAGCTATAATAGGCCTTTACCGTATTTTAACGACCCCTATTTAAGGAATTTTAAAGATCACATTATATGACTTCATAAGTTCTACGACTGCGTGTTTTGCCATCCTTAAAGACTATAGGCCTACATAATTTGACGGTATAGTGGTGTCAGTTGAAATATCGGGGCCAATTCAGACATCGTCACTCAAAGGACCCATATTTTAAGGACAAAGATCAATCACATACCAGTTGCGGCGGTAACCACACCCCATCCACCCCACATTCATTTTTTAATATAGGCATATCTTAAAATAAAAAAGGCAAACTTTTGTTTAATAATGTTGAAACGTGTAAAAAACGCAAACATGTTGATAACATTTTGAACATTTAAATATAAATGGTTCAGAAAACGTTTCTGAAGCCATATAGTGTGACAAATTGAGCTTATTCCAAGCCTATAATTGATGAAATGTTGACACACTAATTCGCGACTTTCTTCACTATATGAAATGTACGGCTTCTTCTAATTTGACATCAAATATCCCTTAAAGGTATATTATGTGATCTTTCCAGGGAACGCCCTCAACATCGAAAAAAAAATTGAAAGCAGATTTTCTTGCAGATTTATATTTCTGATCATAAATCGTACATATATTCCAAATTACAGGGCGATACGATTCTTAATTACTTCACAATCATGGTTTTTAGAGTGAAAATAAACTGTCGGATATCCGACAACTTATTTTACTCTAGTCTAAATTCACTCTAAAACCATGATTTTGAGGTAATTAGGAATCGCATCGCTCTGTAACTTGGAATGTATGTACGATTTATGATCAGAAATATGAATCTGCAAGAAAATCTACTTTCTAAAAAAAAATCATGAATAGAGGGCGCTCTCTGGAAAAGATCACATAATATGCCTTTAATGATGGGCAATTTGACATTCTCTGCTCCCTACAACATCCCTATTTGTTTCGCACATTCTGTCACTGAGCTGCATGTTCCTCATGATTCAAAGATCAGTCACTCGTTTGTATTCATTAAGGGTCCCGCAAGCACAACATTGAGCATCATTTGTTAGACAAATAATTATCGAGCCTGAGTTACGTAATTATATAGATCAAAACACCATACTAGTCACAAAAAATGAATAAAAACTGCCATCACTCAACATGAAATTTTTAAAATTCGCGGCGATCGAAAGTCCCGGTGTCGATGACGTCATGGGTATAGGTGCTCAAATTTGCGCATGTGCATTGTATAACTATGACATCATCGACACTGGGACTTTCGATCGCCGCGAATTTTAAAAAGTGCATGTTGAGAGATTGCGGTTTTTATTTGTTTTTGTCAAAAGTGTGGTGTTTTGTTCTATATAATTACTAAAGTTGGGCTCGATAGTTATGTTTCTAACATTTAGTGCACACTTTTATGCTTGCGGGACACCTCCTTTAAAAGACTGTTCATACTTGGGCACACCCGAGGGAAAATCATGCAATCTGCTGATTGATTATGTGCTATGTCATTTCAGTGCAATACGACAATGCCAGCTCAGCATGTTCTTCAGCGGCTAAACAAGAAATAAAAGAAATAAAAGAAATTGTGTACAAGGTCTCACAAATAAATTCAATTAGGTTGATTTTGTATGTTACAGTTTTCTAATGTAAATAAGTCATTACTACAGAGTGAGTCAAAATATTCAGGTCCCGTTTTCAAAAAATCAGTAAAATTATTTGTTGGTAAAAATATGTCAATCTTTTTCCATAGGCCTAATTGGTGAAATATTCATAACAATACATAATATGCATGCCATAATTTAAAAAAAACATTTGAAAAAAATCCACACATATTCTTAAGTGTTCCACGGTTGTAATGTAGTCAAGTTGGTCACAATATGATAGAGTAAATAGTTGTACGCAAATCTCATAAAAATCAATAATGTCACCTTTCAACCTCCCCCGTTAAATATAACTACAATGCAAAACAATCATATTGCCAGAACGATTTAAACATGGGATCTGTGGGGAAGATTAGTAGTAGTAATAGTATCGACGAGCGAAGACGTACTAATACTAATAGCATAGCACTACCGTTCTATGTGGCATATATGGCATGTATCTATACGGCTGTTAGATATGACAGCACTACTGTTCTATATAGCATGTATGTGACAGCTACCATTTGATATGTGTGACAGCTGGGAGGTTGCATTTCTTCACACATCTTTAATGTGACAGGTTAGGTCTCTATAAGTGTAGCGGTGACAGATCAGCTATTGTTATGTCTACATAATGGGGGGGGGGGGGGGGGGGGGGGGGGGTCAGAAGACAATAGGAGAGAAATGGCAAACTCTAGTGAGGGTTCCTGAAGTTTTTGCCAGTGATTCCAAGAACAAGATATACAAAGTTGAAAGTGTTTTATAACAAACATCACAGTTGAAAGTGATTTAGTTGTGTTGAATTTTTATTGTTATCGCAACAGAATATATAGAACAGACACTAACACTACTATTCCAACAACAAAGTCGACAGTTGAAAATGGTTGTTCTTTAATAGCAAACAAAAAGGTACATGTAGAATCCAAAACAGAATATATCAAACAACAACTAAAACTACTATATACAAGTTTACAACAACAAAATCAGCAGTAACAATAACAACAATCAGGAGTCTGGTCATCTCAGGTTATTGTTTATTGTTTAAGTTTTCAAAGTCAATAAGTTCAGGGTGCTGCAATGTATGAGTTTCAATGGCAACTTCACATTGGTAGCGTTTTATGTGCTGTCATCAAGAGCAGTGGCGTAGCTCAGGGGGGGGGGGGGGCAGGGGGGCACACCCCCCCCCCCCCCCCCCGGCGAAAAAACCCATTTGGGCCCCCCGCCCCCACCCCGCTCAAAAAAATTAAAAAGGGGGGAAAAAGAAAATAGGAAAACAAATGAAAGACTTACACTTTGTATTGCTATCTACCCCTGATAGCATCATATCAGCCGTACATTTTACATTGCTATCTACCCCTGATACTAGTGATAGCAGCATATTAGCCGTACATTTTGTATTGCTATCAACCCCTGTAGCATCATATCAGCCATATATTTGACATTGCTATATACCCCTGATAGTAGCGTATTAGCCGTACACTTTGTATTGCTAACTACCCCGTATCATCATTTCAGCCATATATTTGACATTGCTATATACCCCTGATAGTAGCATATTAGCCGTACACTTTGTATTGCTATCTACCCCTGATAGCAGCATATTAGCTCAGCTGTACACTTTGTTTTGCTAACTACCCCTGTAGCATCATATCAGCCATACATTTTATATTGCTATCTAACCCTGATAGCAGCTTATAAGCCGTACACTTTATATTGCTATCTACCCTTGATAGCATATATAAGCCGTACACTTTATATTGCTATCTACCCCTAATAGCAAATATCAGCCATATATTGGTATTGCTATCTACCTCTGATAGCAGAATATCAGCCGTACATTTGTATTGCTATCTACCCCTGATAGTAGCATATTAGCCGTATACTTTGTATTGCTAACTACCCCTGATAGCATCATATCAGCCGTACATTTTATACTGCTATCTACCCCTGATAGCAGAATATTAGCCGTACACTTTATATTGCTATCTACCCCTGACAGCAACACTTTGTATTACTATCAACCCCTGTAACATCATATCAGCCATACATTTGACATTGCTATATACCCCTGATAGCATCATATTAGCCGTACACTTTGTATTGCTAACTACCCCTGATAGCATCATATCAGCCATACACTTTATATTGCTATCTAACCCTGATAGCAGCTTATTAGCCGTACACTTTATATTGCTATCTACCCTTGATAGCATATATAAGCCGTACATTTTATACTGCTAGCTATCTAAATACCCCTAATAGCAAATATCAGCCGTACATTTGTATTGCTATCTACCCCTGATAGCAGCATATTAGCCGTACACTTTGTATTGCTATCTACACGGAGGTGGCTAATAGTATAAATGATCATTTTATCTCAATTGGTAAAGATATTAAAGCTCTTGATATTTCAGTTCTGCCTGCCTATTTACCAGCACCAGAAAGTCTCCCAGAAATCTATCCCTGGGATGTTTGTGCCAAACTTGGTAAAATTGGTAGGAAAAAGGCAGGGGGTCAAGATGGTATACCCGCAAAATTAATCAGGGAATTCCCTTATGAGCTCAGTAAACCTCTGACAAACATCTTGAATGCATCCTTTCAAGAAGGTTTGGTTCCTCCACAATGGAGGCGTGCAATTGTGGTCCCCATTCCTACGTCTAGCCCACCTACATGGAATCAACTTAGACCTGTTTCATTGACAGATCATTTTGCAAAGGTTGCTGAATCACAGACTGGCTGATTAATGACATTGATTCTGTGATAGATGATGGGCAATTTGGGAATCGCAAAGGAAGGTCTACCTCGCACTACTTAGTAAAGCTTGTTGATAACTTCTTATAACATGCTGACAAACCAAAGTCAATATCACGTATCATAATAACTGACTTCAGCAAGGCTTTTGATAGGGTTGACCACAATATAGCGATCCCCAAGCTGCTCAAAATGGGAGCCAGACCAGGGGTTATACCCTGGATATGTAGTTTCTTATCTAACAGAGTCCAGTGTGTCAGATACCATTTATAACACTTTGTCTGATTGGAGTGAACTCTCAGGTGGGGTCCCACAGGGCACATTAAATGGTCCAACAATCTTTATGGCCTTAGCAAATGATGCTGCCAGAGTGGAGGAGCCAAATAAACTCGCTTTGAAATATGTTGATGATTTAACTATTGTAGAAAATGTGTTTGTAAAACAAATTTCCACCATTCAACATGATCTAGATAAATTTGAACAATGGGCTACAGAGAATCATGTGAAGTTAAACCCGACCAAATGCATGTTTATGGATGTCACCTTTGCGATGGATCCACCGATACTTACTCCCCCTCCGTTTGTATGATCAAAACCTTCATTGCACTGACATGGTGAAGATTCTGGGCGTTAAAATTGCTAAAGATCTTAAATGGAACCCCTACATTGGTGACATTACAAAACGTGCAAGTGGACGGCTATTTATGCTTAACATCCTAAAACGGCATCCTAAAACGGCATAGGCTAAGTGTTTTAACAAAACAGGTCTTTAAAAAGACCTGGTGACAATCTAACCCCTGATAGCAGCATATTAGCCGTATAGGCTACTTTGTATTGCTAACTACCCCTGTAGCATCATATCAGCCATACATTTTATATTGCTATCTACCCCTGATATAAGCAATACAAAATGTACGGCTAATATACTGCTATCTACCCTTGATAGCATATATAAGCCGTACATTTTATACTGCTATCTACCCCTAATAGCAAATATCAGCCGTACATTTGTATTGCTATCTATATACCCCTGATAGCATCATATCAGCCGTACATTTAATATTGCTATCTACCCCTGATAGCAAAATATCAGCCGTACATTTTTATTACTATCTACCCCTGATAGCAGCATATTAGCCGTACATTTTATATTGCTACCTACCCCTGATAGCATCATCATATCAGCCGTACATTTTGTTTTTGCTATCTACCCCTGATAGCAGCATATCAGCCGTACATTTTATTTTGCTATCTACCCCTGATAGCAATACAAAATGTACGTCTAATATGCTGCTACTTACGGTACTTACCCTTGATAGCATATATAAGCCGTACATTGTATATATATTGCTATCTACCCCTAGTAGCAATTATCAGCTGTACATTTTTATTGCTATCTACCCCTGATAGCAGCATATTAGCCGTAGGCCTATACTTTGTATTGCTAACTACCCCTGATAGCATCATATCAGCCGTACATTTTATATTGCTATCTACCCCTGATAGCAGCATATTAGCCGTACACTTTATATTGCTATCTACCCTTGATAGCATATATTTGCCGTACACTTTATATTGCTATCTACCCCTGATAGCAGGATATTAGCCGTGCATTTTGTATTGCTATCTACCCCTGATAGCCGGATATTAGCCGTACATTTTGTATTGCTATCTACCCCTGATAGCAGGATATTAGCCGTGCATTTTGTATTGCTATCTACCCCTGATAGCAGGATATTAGCCGTGCATTTTGTATTGCTATCTACCCCTGATAGCCGGATATTAGCCGTACATTTTGTATTGCTATCTACCCCTGATAGCAGGATATTAGCCGTGCATTTTGTATTGCTATCTACCCCTGATAGCCGGATATTAGCCGTACATTTTGTATTGCTATCTACCCCTGATAGCCGGATATTAGCCGTACATTTTGTATTGCTATCTACCCCTGATAGCAGGATATTAGCCGTGCATTTTGTATTGCTATCTACCCCTGATAGCCGGATATTAGCCGTACATTTTGTATTGCTATCTACCCCTGATAGCCGGATATTAGCCGTACATTTTGTATTGCTATCTACCCCTGATAGCCGGATATTAGCCGTACATTTTGTATTGCTATCTACCCCTGATAGCAGGATATTAGCCGTACATTTTGTATTGCTATCTACCCCTGATAGCCGGATATTAGCCGTACATTTTGTATTGCTATCTACCCCTGATAGCCGGATATTAGCCGTACATTTTGTATTGCTATCTTCCCCTGATAGCCGGATATTAGCCGTACATTTTGTATTGCTATCTACCCCTGATAGCCGGATATTAGCCGTACATTTTGTATTGCTATCTACCCCTGATAGCCGGATATTAGCCGTACATTTTGTATTGCTATCTACCCCTGATAGCAGGATATTAGCCGTACATTTTGTATTGCTATCTACCCCTGATAGCCGGATATTAGCCGTACATTTTGTATTGCTATCTACCCCTGATAGCCGGATATTAGCCGTACATTTTGTATTGCTATCTACCCCTGATAGCCGGATATTAGCCGTACATTTTGTATTGCTATCTACCCCTGATAGCCGGATATTAGCCGTACATTTTGTATTGCTATCTACCCCTGATAGCCGGATATTAGCCGTACATTTTGTATTGCTATCTACCCCTGATAGCCGGATATTAGCCGTACATTTTGTATTGCTATCTACCCCTGATAGCCGGATATTAGCCGTACATTTTGTATTGCTATCTACCCCTGATAGCCGGATATTAGCCGTACATTTTGTATTGCTATCTACCCCTGATAGCCGGATATTAGCCGTACATTTTGTATTGCTATCTACCCCTGATAGCCGGATATTAGCCGTACATTTTGTATTGCTATCTACCCCTGATAGCCGGATATTAGCCGTACATTTTGTATTGCTATCTACCCCTGATAGCCGGATATTAGCCGTACATTTTGTATTGCTATCTACCCCTGATAGCCGGATATTAGCCGTACATTTTGTATTGCTATCTACCCCTGATAGCCGGATATTAGCCGTACATTTTGTATTGCTATCTACCCCTGATAGCCGGATATTAGCCGTACATTTTGTATTGCTATCTACCCCTGATAGCCGGATATTAGCCGTACATTTTGTATTGCTATCTACCCCTGATAGCAGGATATCAGCCATACATTTAACACTTTCCACGCGGCTATTGGTTTTACCACATACACAACAGATTTTTTTAGAAACCTTTCCAAACTTTCAAGGTCTACCTCAAGGATTGCTGAACCAATACTAGGCATGCTTGTACTTATTTAAATGCATTTCTTATGATGATTCCAAATATGATAATACAATTCAATAATGTTGACATTTTTTAAACTTTTTGTGAAAATTTGGAATGTCGTCTGCAGCCGCCTGCCGCATGGAAAGCGTTAAGCTGCTACTTACGGTACTTACCCTTGATAGCCTATATAAGCCGTACATGGTATAGTGCTATCTACCCCTAGTAGCAATTATCAGCTGTACATTTTTATTGCTATCTACCCCTGATAGCAGCATATTAGCCGTACATTTTGTATTGCTATCTACCCCTGATAGCAGGATATAAGCCATACATTTAATATTGCTATCTACCCTTGCATATATAAGTCATACATTTTATATACATTTTATATTGTCATACATTTTATATTGATATCTACCCCTGATAGCATATATAAAACGTACATTTTATATTGCTATCTACCCCTGATAGCAGCATATTAGCCATACACTTTGTATTGCTATCTACGTGTTCTGGATGTGTTCTTTTTGTGTTCAGAACACATCAATAACACTTAAAACGCGTTCAGAGCATGTTCAGAACATGTTCTATATCTGTTACATTTGAACACGTTCTGCAGTTTTTGCAGAACATACATTTTCATACCAAATTAGTTAGAATTATACCAAATTTGACAATTTTAGCGTAAAATGGCAACAAAATGTGCGCACTTCGCGCGCATCTTCTTTTTCTACATGCCCCTCAAATAAATTCCCTCCCCTTTGCCCCCCCCCCCTCCTCTATTTTGTTTTATGCTGGCGCCGCCACTGTTGAAAGGCAGTATAGGCCTATTACTAATTTTTAAATTATTAAAATGATTTTAACCCACTTCTATTATTGCTCAAAATAGATGTAACAGGACACGGTGTCCAGTTACATCTTGTCAACATTTCATCCAATACTTGTTAATTATAGATCATTGAGTACACATGCCTGATTTTTTAGATTCAAAATGAATTATCTAACGTTGATTATAATGGGTTTTTTGATAAGAAATTCTCAAACTTGAATTAGACATGATTAAGGTTCAAGATGTAACATGCGTTTTTATGGACACCGTATCCCAGTTACACCTTGTTATAAAATCCTATAATAAGTAGGCCTATACATACTGTTTATTGATACTTTGAAAAACTTTCAAAATCATGAGTTATTACTAAGCCAATATAATTGTATATATCTGATGTAGCTATATTATCAATTTACAAAGTTTGATGTGATTTAGACATGATTAAGGTTCAAGATGTAACATGCGTTTTCATGGACACCGTATCCCAGTTACACCTTGTTATAAAATTCTATAGGCCTATACATACTGTTTATTGATACTTTGAAAAACTTTCAAAATCATGAGTTATTACTACGCCAATATAATTGTATATATCTGATGTAGCTATATTATCAATTTACAAAGTTTGATGTGATTTAGACATGATTAAGGTTCAAGATTTAACATGCGTTTTCATGGACACCGTATCCCAGTTACACCTTGTTATAAAATCCTATAGGCCTATACATACTGTTTATTGATACTTTGAAAAACTTTCAAAATCATGAGTTATTACTACGCCAATATAATTGTATATATCTGATGTAGCTATATTATCAATTTACAAAGTTTGATGTGATTTAGACATGATTAAGGTTCAAGATTTAACATGCGTTTTCATGGACACCGTATCCCAGTTACACCTTGTTATAAAATCCTATAGGCCTATACATACTGTTTATTGATACTTTGAAAAACTTTCAAAATCATGAGTTATTACTAAGCCAATATAATTGTATATTATCTGATGTAGCTATATTATCAATTTACAAAGTTTGATGTGATTCAGACATGATTAAGGTTCAAGATGTAGCATGCGTTTTCATGGACACCGTATCCCAGTTACACCTTGTTATAAAATCCTATAGGCCTATAATACATACTGTTTATTGATACTTTGAAAAACTTTCAAAATCATGAGTTATTACTACGCCAATATAATTGTATATATCTGATGTAGCTATATTATCAATTTACAAAGTTTGATGTGATGGGTGTCAAGATGTAAAACCGCTAATTGAAAGCAGTATTACGCGCAAGAGAAAAAGGTTATGGGAAAAATAGTTAGTGATATGAAAACACCTCCCCTATTAGCTCACTATATAAGTAGTGTAACTTTATATGTAAATGTTAACTTGGGTTGGGAAGCACTTTGGTGTCATTACCGTGTCAAGATGTAACTGTGTCGACCCGGACACCGCATTCAATTTTCTTTCCATATTTGAAAAAATTATGAATTATCTAGCTTCTCTTGCATTATTTTTCAATGCACAAGTCACTACAATGATATTTACCCAACTTAACAACTTTGAATATAGCATCTACATTGGCACCAGGAGCTATATTTAACAAGCATTTTAAGGTGTAAATCTCGGACACCGCGAGTTACATCTTGATGTCAATTTTTGAAACGATTGTTGACAGAATTTTTTTCTTTTTTTTTCCTTCTTTTCTTTTCTTTTTTTTTAGCAGGTTATTACAAACACTTTTTTTAAATTTTTGTTGATGCCGGCGCACCAACTATTTATTTGTATTTGTCATACTGGAAACAATAATATATATGAACATTTAGTTTTAATATTCTCTAAATAATAATAGTACAGTATTTAATTATTGTCTTTCCACCCCATAAAAACCCCATTTTTATTGTGTTTATATAATCTTCCCTTTCCAATGGCAATAAGAGTCAGCCCTCTTTGTACAGAAAAATTCTTGGAATAATTGGAAAAGTTTTTTCCCAAAGTAGGCCTACATCGCTACCTTTGATGAAGAAAAAAAAAATATTCTTTTGTCAGAATTCACTATATTTGGTCTAAAGCTGAACTTGGTATCTTCAATTAAAAATGTTAATTTTATGAAAACATATCAGATATATCCAGGGACAACTTATTCCTAGTTGTCCATTGCCAAATATTAGCTGTGAACCAACTTCATGGAATGACCCATAAACCAATCCTTCAGTATAAAGTTAGGCAATATATCAACACCAATCAAAACTGTAGTGCAAAGTTAGGCATTTGTATAAATCGATCAAAATCTTTAGTATAAGTTAGACACTGTATAATCCAATCAAATTCTTCAGTGTAGGTGTAAAGTTACATATTGTATAAACCAACCAATTAAAACCTCTCGTATAAAGTTAGGCATTAGGCATAAACCAATCCTTCAGTGTAAAGTTAAGCAATATATCAACACCAATCAAAACTGTAGTGCAAAGTTAGGCATTTGTATAAATCGATCTAAATCTTTAGCATAAATGAGACTATGTATAAACCAATCAAATCCTTCAGCATGTTCAGTGCGGGTGTAAAATTACAATGTATAAACCAACCAATTGACAGTATCCCCCTGCAGTACGCGTGACAGTATCCCCCTGCAGTACGCGTGATACATAACGCGAACCATATTTGCATAGAGGGCGTTTTTCAATAAATAGCGATGATCAGACTGCGATGATATTGTTTTAATCAAGTTGTGCTGTGGTTTTTTTAGTAGAAACAACAATAATGGCAAATTTTTAATGTTCATCTTGAATTCTGAAGTAAATTTTTAAACATTTAAAATTTTCAAGCATTTGTATAAACCGATCAAAATCTTTAGTATAATTTAGACATTGTATAAACCAAATCCTTCAGGGGAGATGTAAAGTTACATATTATTGTATAAACCAACCAAAAACTTGTGTAAAGTTAGGCATCTGTATAAACCAATCAAATCCAAGAAGCATGCCAAAGTTATACATTTGTATAAATCATTCAAGTGTAAAGTTGGACATTTGTATAAACCAATCAAATATTTCAGTGTGTAGCAAAGTTGGACATTTGTATATTAAACTAATCAAAATAGACAGCTGTATAAACCAATCAAACCAATCGAAACTTTGCCCTCCCCTCGCCAGAATGCTTTCCCCCTGAATGATCCCCCCCCCCCACCCCCAATAATGAAATGGCAAATAATATTAACCAAAATTAGCCGGTTATGGCTCCCCCCCCCCCTCCCCCACCCCATTTGCCGGACAGCCCTATGCGGCTTTTCTATTTTCGCTACACTATTATTAATATTATCTGTTATGTATGTTGTCTAGCCGTTTAATATTATGATTGCAATTGTATTATTGGGCTGGAGGCAATGTCATGCCCCCGCAAAAATAATATTATTGCCTGAAATCACCCCCTTCTCTTGAGATTTCACAAGAATACA